>JAVXUO010002839.1:0-140300 GCA_033065855.1 Escallonia rubra | reverse complement strand
AATCAGCTCCATATATATATATGTTCTATGTATTATAATATAGAGTGAGAACTTAAGATGTGATATATCTATTTGTAATCTTGTTCAGTATATCAAATTTAATTTTGTCCTTCTCTTTAAAACAATTATGTGTCGATCTTGGGCGTGTGCTTTAGCCACACTTAGTACGTGCTGTTCTTCTACATGGTACCAGAGCCGAACTAGTCGGCTGGTGTTTATTTTGACACGGTGAGTTAGTGAAGGAGGAAGGACTGAAGAACCTTTTTTTTTGTTGATCATTGTGCTGTGCAAGATGGACAATAACAGCAATAGTTTCACTCAATTTGGTGTGGAAAAGCTCAACAACACCAACTACCAATATTGGAGGCTGTGTATGAAGACTTATCTCAAAGGGCAAGATCTTTGGGACATTGTTGGGGGTGAAAATTCCAGCTGAAGTAGCTGAGATCACTGACGCAAGGAAGAACTGGAGCACGAGATGCGGAAGGCTTTGTTTTCTTTGAGATGCTCTGTTCACAAGGATCTAATAGAGCATATTCGAGATCTTGAGAAACCAAAGGAAGTTTGGGAGACCTTAGAAAAGTTGTTTAAGAGGAAGAATACATCCAGACTCCAAATGCTGGAAAATGAGCTAGCAAACACTACCCAAGGTAATATGACTATTGCTTAATATTTTCAGAAGATCAAAAGCATATGTTCAGAAATTTCGGAATTAGATCCAGAAGAACCAATAAGTGAAGCACGATTACGTCGCTATCTTATGCGAGGAATAAAAAAGGAATACATGCCATTCTTGACATCTATTCAAGGGTGGGTTAATCAGCCTACCATTGTTGAATTGGAAAACTTGCTCGTGAATCAAGAGGCTCTCATTATGCAAATGGCAGAGTTCTCAATTTCTGGAAAGGATGAAGCCTTCTTTTCTGGAAATCGAAACAGTTTCAGTCGAAAGTGGAAGCAAAAGAATATCAAGGAACAAGGTGTTAAGAATCAACAAAAAAAATCAACAGAATAAAGATAAATGTATAAGGTGTCATAGGTGTGGCAGGTTGAGACATATTAAGAGATTTTGCAGGACAAAGATTGGAGAGGGAAATGCTGGTACCTTCAAGAAGGAAGGCAAGGAGGAGGAGAAAGGTCGTGTTCAAGACTGGGATATGTGCTTATCTGCCACCACTCTTGATGCAAGTGAATCTAGCAAAGTACCAGTTCTTATTTCAATTGACAAATACAACATGGGGGAAGGACTTGCTGCTATCAATTACAAGAAGGATTGGATCATTGATTCAAGTTGTTCTCATCATTTAACTGGAGATAGTTCATTGTTCTCGTAGTGGAACGAGTACAAAGGAAACAATGCAATTGTGACAGCCGACAACACTGTTCATCTTGTGGTGAACGAAGATAGCTCAAGGTGAAAACCACTGAACAAGAGACAGACAATGTCACTTTAAACAGTGTCTACCATGTTCCAGGTATGACTAAGAACTTGGTCTCTGTTTCTCAAATTTCAGAATCTGGAAAGTATGTTCTTTTTGGTCCAAACAATGTGTTAGTACTTGAGAAAATAAGAAACCTTGATGCCGATGTTGTAGTTAAAGGAAAAAAAGGTTAAATCCTTATATGTATTAATAGCTAATGACGCTTACGTGGACAAAACTGGTTGGCTAGAGAATGTTTCACGATGGCATTCTCGTCTAGCGCATGTAGGCTATGAAGGACTTAAGGAGATGTCTAAAAAAAAATGGTCGACAGATTGCCAAACTTGGGAAACTTTCACCATAATCTTGTTTGTAAATGATGTAAATATGGTAAGTCGCATTGACTTCGATTCGGGCATTCAACTATAAAAAGTAAAAGACCTTTGGAGCTTATTCATTCCGATTTGTTAGGCTCATGTAGAACAGCGACCTACTGTGGATTTCGTTATATGCTTGTTCTTGTTGATGACTATTCAAGGTTCTCTTGGGTGTACTTCTTGAAAGAATGATCAGAGACTTTATCGTATTTTAAACATTTCAAGACTACGGTTGAAGCGGAGCCCCAAAAAAGAATAAGGTGCTGAAGAATTGACAATGGTGGGGAATACATGTCAGATCAGTTTCATGAATTCTGTGACAATAAGTGGATTTGAAGGCAAATGTCATGTGCTGGGACATCACAACAAAATGGAGTTTCTGAGCGCAAGCTAAGACATTGGCAAACGTGTGTAGGCATGGGATTTACGCAAGAAGTCTGCCAAAACAGTTGTAAGCTGAAGCTATGCAATATGCGTGCCATGTTATTAATAGACTGCATTCAAGATTCATTGACATAAGAACTCCATATGAGCTGGTCTATAAAACTAAACCATATGTTGCTTATTTCAAGGTGTTTGGTTCAATGTGCTATGTTCATGTGTAGGATCATTATAGAACCATATCATCTTAAGCACACGACATCTAATGGGTTGTTCTATAAGAAGGATGCGACTCTCTCTCTCTCTCTCTCTCTCTCTGTGTGTGTGTGGCTTCACAGATGCTGATTGGGCTAGAGATGCATCATCAACGCGATCAACTTCCGGCTATATTTTTAACCTTGGATCAACAGTGATATCTTGGTGCAGCAAAAAGCAAGCTACTACAACATTATCAAGCACATAGGCTGAATACAATGCTGCTACACTTGCTGCACAAGAGTGCACATGGTTAAAGAGGCTTGTCAACGACATTTGCCATCCTATTGACAAGCCAGTACAGATTTACTGTGATAATTTGAGTACTATCCGTTTGGCTTCAAATCCAATATTTCATGCGAGAACGAAACACATAGAAGTTCATTATCATTTCATTCGAGAAAAGGTTTTGGAAGAGGAAATTGATCTTGTCAAAGTTGATACGAATGAGCAGGTTGCTGATTTGTTTACCAAAGCCTTAGCTCAGGCTAAGTTTGAGAAGTTTCGAGCAAGACTTTGTTTAGTCTCCCAAGCTAGCACAAAGGCACAAAGTTAAAGCGGTTGTGCTAACCTCAAGTTGGTGTAGTTTGTCTTGACAATCAAGAAGTCAAAGATACAGAAACTTGTAGAAGCTCTGGTCTTCGGATGGTTATAGAAACCTGTCATAGAGCCTTGTGTTGTGGTCTTTATGATTGTAGTTGGAAGCTGCATTTAGTGAGTTGTTTGTGTACTGACTATATATATATATATATATATATATATATATATATATATATATATATACTATCTATTATAATGTAGGGAGAAAGTTTGAGGTGTGATATATCTATTTATAATCTTGTTCAGGATATTAAATTTTGTCCTTCTCCTTAAAACAATTCTTTGTCGATCTTAGGCGCGTGCTTTAGCCACACTTGGTGAGTGCTGTTTTTTAACAATTATGTCATCTCCAACTGACTTATGCCACGCCAAACGCACCCTAAGGATTTTCGGAAACTTCGTCCAGACCAACAAATGGCATTTGCTGTACTTGTGGCCAATATACAGGCATTAAGAGAAAGGACAAATGGCAATTCAGGGTACTCATAACGAGGCACTGAAGAAAATTCTTGGAAGCTTCTTAGAGTTTTTCTGTTTCTACTTGGCATCAATTTTCTAAAAGTACGCTGAGGTACAGTATATAATGAATGATGCAAAAGCATAGGTCTCAATACTACTGGGGTACAATGAATGATGCATAAAATATGTTGAAGCGTAATCACAAATAACTTAGCACTGAACGAGTGAAATTCATTTTTGGTAAACGATTAGTACCCTTAGTTTTGTTGCCTCATGCAAGAAAATGCTTCAAGTTGTGTGCGACGAAGGAAAAAAATGACATATAGAATTCAGCAAAATTACCGGCAAAATGACAGAAAACGAAGATGGAGGAGACCAAGAGGTGTGATATATCTATTTATAATCTTGTTCAGGATATTAAATTTTGTCCTTCTCCTTAAAACAATTCTTTGTCGATCTTAGGCGCGTGCTTTAGCCACACTTGGTGAGTGCTGTTTTTTAACAATCATGTCATCTCCAACTGACTTATGCCACGCCAAACGCACCCTAAGGATTTTCGGAAACTTCGTCCAGACCAACAAATGGCCATTTGCTGTACTTGTGGCCATTTACAGGCATTAAGAGAAAGGACAAATGGCAATTCAGGGTGATACTCATAACGAGGCACTGAAGAAAATTCTTGGAAGCTTCTTAGAGTTTTTCTGTCTTTCTACTTGGCATCAATTTTCTAAAAGTACGCTGAGGTACAGTATATAATGAATGATGCAAAAGCATAGGTCTCAATACTACTGGGGTACAATGAATGATGCATAAAATATGTTGAAGCGTAACCACATAACTTAGCAGAATGAAATTCATTTTTGATAAACGATTAGTCTTAGTTTTGTTGCCTCATGCAAGAAAATGCTTCAAGTTGTTGCGAAGATCGAAGGAAAAAAATGAATTTAGAATCCAGCAAAATTACCGGCAAAATGACAGACAGAAGACGGAGATGGAGGTGACCAAGGAGGACTTTAGAGGTACATGTTGGTATATATGGATTTGTTTCTCCATGTCAGAGGCTTGCACGTGACAAAGAATGTTAAGCATGATAATATTGTTGAGCTCATACTCCACGAGTTTAAGCTTTTAATGCAGATTATAACTTGACATTTTATAGCCAAAAACGCCAAAATTTTCTCTCTAGGCAATTTGTTTTTCTTGCAGTAGACAATCTGATTGTAAAGCATACAAAGTGTCCAACAGGCTACGCACCTTAAAAGAGCAAACCAGAAAAGGAAAAACAGAGTTTAGCAAAACCCAAACAAAAAGTTAAATACAATAATAACACTTAGAATTCAACAAGATTATTGGAAAACGACGGGAGATGAAGAAAGAGAACTGTATTGGTAAGGAAACATTCTTCCTTTCTAAATTTCAAGTAGAGAACTGTATCGATAAACAACAATAAAGAGAATCAGTTACAAGAATGAGAAAATTATGTTGGCAGAGCAAATCCTAAAAACCTAAGAGTCTGTTTGAGAAAGCTGTGATTTTTAGTTTTGGTTTTCGGAAAATTAAAAACCAAAACTAGTTGTGGTGTTTTTTTTATAGAAAAAATAGGTAAATGTTTGGTAAAGCAATTTTTCTTTTGAGTTTTCTTTCCTCATTTTTTTTCTATTTTTCCTTAAAATGTTATCTTCTTCTCCAATAAAACCCTCTAGCAACGTCCCCGCCAGTCAACACCATCACCAAACTCGCAGCAGCAGCAGCACCACCACCCCTCTTTATCGAATCACACCCCCACATCACCCCCATATCAAACTAAATCATAACACCACCACCACATTGGGTGTGATTGGCGAAGCCTGTGGGCATGGTGGAGGTGACAACGTTGGCTGCAATGTTTGATTTGAGTGACGACGGTTGGGCAGAGCAGATCTACAATGATGATTGTCGGGTAGAGCAGATTTGTGACGGTGTGGTGGCGGCTGCGGGTAAGAATATGAGTGACGACAGTGGTGGGGTGGCGACGCTAGTCTCGATGGTACATGGTCGTGGGTGTGTGCAATGGTTAGGCGTTGGCAGTGGTTAAGGTTGTCAAGGGCAGTGGTCGGGGGTGGTGTGTGGTGATGGTGAAAATGACAATGGTGGTGGGTCATGGTGATGGTGGCAGGTCTGGTGGTTGTGGTGGTGGTCTGTGTGTGATGGGGGTTTTGTTAAAATGATGTTCATTTTTTTGCTTCTAACAAAGTTTGAAGGTTGGATCTCAAAACAAAAAACAAAACTGGAAACCCAAAACTCAAAAAATGGAGTTTTTGAAAACAACTATGTTTTAAAACTGACTCCAAAATGGAGTTTTCGAAAACAGCTCCGTTTTAAAAACAGATTTTCAAAACTGAAGGAAAAAAGAAACGAAAACTTTTTATCAAACAACGGGAAACAAAAAATCTGTCAAACGCTACAAAACCTAAAAGTCTACTCTCACTTTCCAAAACCCCCCAAACATCAAGTTAGAACCTCGGGAAAAATCATCGCTAAATTGGTAGCACTTTTTGCCGTGCTTTGTCACTCACATCTCTTTTCATTGTTGCTAATGCAGTAGTAGAAACGTCACTGGAAACGTATGCATTTTCTAACTGTTTTTCGTCCCTAAAAGAGATTGCTTTAATAGAGTATGCAACATGGAGGAAGAAAACACTTTCAAGCAATAACTTCTAAGGAACTGATATGTGATGGAGAAAGTTACTCTGTTCATATTTACTTCAATAATACTTATGGTTGAAGCGCTTTTCTCATTCTAAGTTGCTTCATGCAGAATATATCACATAAGATTCAAACAAATTCGGGAAAATTCCAGGAAAGTTCAACCACAAATTAATTGAAGCGTACAGCCTTTGTATCTATATATAACCTTTAGTAGGCTGTGGACAGAGAGAGAGAAAGAGAGAGGAAAAGAGACTGAAAGAATACATAAATAGTGCCATCATCATCATGGGCAGTTCAGAAGAGCACCTGAACATGGAAAATGGAGGCTTGAAGGATTCAAGCAAGGAGCACCGCAATGGAAGGACTGCACATAATATGTCATCTTCGTTGTTGCGTAAAAAATCCGATCCGAAGCTTTTATCCAGAGTCCGCTTTCGAATGCTTAAAGAGTTTCTTACTAACCTTCAAGAAGTGCTCATTGGAACCAAGCTTTGTGTGCTCTTTCCAGCCATCCCCTTGGCTATTGCTGCTAACTATGTCAGTTTTGGAAGAGTAAGTAGTGTTTGCTCCTCTGGATAGGTTTTTCATTTGATCATGATTTTTCACTAATTTCTCTATTTTTTTTTTCTTTCAATTACCAAGCAGCCTTGGGTTTTTGCCCTCAGTTTGCTAGGCCTCACTCCTCTTGCTGAACGTATCAGCTTTTTAACAGAGTAAGTCGCATTTGCCAGACGGGCAACGTATAACTTCTACTGCAACGGGTACAAAGTTGATTGCACGACATTATTTAGTTGACAAACTTTCTAACGTGGTTTATTATCCTTTTTTTTTTTGTTATTTCCTCGTATGTAACAAAATTTAAAGACAAATGGCATTCTATACCGGTCCGACAGGTACTCCTGATCAACTTTCACACTCAATAATTTTATTTTTCTGTCTCCTTTACTTCAAATTATTGTGTAAGATTGCGAGTTTTAAATGGTAGTTTACGCTGATAGTATAATTTGCATGCAGTTGGAGGGCTGATTAATGCAACATGTGGTAACGCAACGGAGCTGATAATAGCTTTATTGGCTCTTCATAAAAAGAAAATACAATTGGTGAAGTTCTCCCTTTTGGGTTCCATTCACTCGAACCTCCTCCTGGTTCTTGGGACCTCTCTCTTCTTTGGAGGTTTGGCCAACATGAAAGACGAACAAAGATACGACAGGGTAAGAAAATCAGGACATACTCGGATACATCTCCTAGGATTTTGCTAAAAAGTTGACTCTAATTTTGGAAGAGGGAGTAACATATGTCTCAGCTTTATTATTTGTTATATATCTCATTATCCATTGCTTTGGGGACTTGGACGTACAGAGGCAGGCTGACGTGAATTCGCTTCTACTTTTGTTCGGATTGCTTTGCCAAGTGCTGCCATTGATGTTCAGATATGCCATAGGGCCGGTCACTTCTACAGCCGGACCGATTCTTCAGTTGTCGAGAGCAAGCAGCACTCTCATGCTTCTACTCTACTTTGCATACATATTCTTTCAATTGAAAACCCACCGGAAACTTTTTGAAGCAGACGAGGTATGTAAGCAATGTTCTTTGAGCTCAGTTCTGCATCATTAATTAGGCCCATCATCTCCGTGTGGTAAAGCATATGCGCTATAGCTAGGTTAGGTGATTGTTTGTAGCGCATGTTCAACATTTCTCAAAAGAATACAGAGAACGATTTCAAAGTTTATGTCGCAAGTGACTTCAAAGTTGAATGAAGCGAACTTGGAGTATTAGGAGTACATTACATGCAGCAATGCTTGATTATATACATTAGCAGCTGCACATTATTCCGGAGCAGCAACATCTTTTTTTAACTATAAGAGCGGGACTATTATCTAAATTGGAAACTCCCTAAGTACTTATCACCGTAATGGACTAGTATTATGTGAAAAATAGGAAAAACCTAGAGGTTCTTTTAGTTTCGACGTGTGGATTGGAAATCCTAGGTGCTAATTAACTCGTTATTATGGTTGGCGATCAGGAAGTTGAAGGCGATGACGAAGATCAGGAGAAACCTGTGATAGGATTTTGGAGTGCATTTATTTGGTTGGTCCTGATGACAATTGTCATCAGCATACTGTCCGAGTATGTTGTGGGTACCATAGAGGTACATCATCTGATTTAATTTTCGTCTTCCTGCTTTTTTCTTTTTAACGCATGAACATTAACAATATAATACTAATAATAACTGAGTGTCACTACTCTATTCCCTTGTAAACACAGGCTGCATCAGAGTCTTGGGGCATTTCTATGAGCTTCATTAGCATTATTTTGCTACCAATTGTTGGGAATGCAGCAGAACATGCTGGATCGGTCATATTTGCCTTAAAGAACAAATTGGTAAGATTTAATAATAGTTGCTATAAAGAACAAACTGGTAAGAGATAACAAAGTACCGCAGCGATTCCATTTTATATGTTGAAGTAATATTTGTGGGATCAAGGTCAAAAGACTGCTCCTTCAGTACTATACCTATGGATTAACTATACCACTGCATCGTTGTAACAAGATTCCTTTCAACCTCAATATATAAACCTAATATCTGTAACTTTCTCGGATACTACAGGATATATCTCTGGGTGTTGCTTTAGGATCTGCATCTCAGATTTCAGCATTTGTGGTATGAAAGTTTCTTGTTTTCGAAAGAAAATTAAACGTCTACCAGGTCAAATATGTCTAGAGCTTCTGAAAAATACCAATTATTTAAGCGGTGTACATTTTTTGCAGGTTCCTTTGTGCGTAATTGTTGCATGGATAATGGGTATCGACATGGATCTTGACTTCAGTCTCCTAGAAACCGGTTCTGTTGCCTTCTCAATCATCATCACAGCTTTCACCTTGCAGGTCTTATCATGCTCTCTAATTTGGAAACTTCGTGTTTCTTTATCCAAGAAAATTCATGTCATAGGCCTTTGCAGCACAGAGAGAGAGAGAGAGAGAGAGTAATATTTTAGGATTGTTAACAAATATTTTCATTTTCTAACGGACGACTTAAACTTTTAGAAAAAGTTATTTCTTATAGCTTGTTTGCGAGTTTTTTTCAGGAGAGAAAATATAGGAAAAGAAAGGAAAGTGGATCCTTTCTTTCATTTTCTCTAGTTTATTTTTGAGAAGAGAAAAGAACAGAAAGGAGAAGAAAGTTTGGGCCTCTTTTGTCTCTAAATCTTTCTTCCGAAAATTGGGAAGAAACGGAGAGAAAGGAAACTCTCGTAAGTAATATTTTAAAAATGCCCATATTACCCTTGAAATAATGAAGACTAAAATTTTAAGGACTTTTAGATTTTAGGGTTCCTTTTAAGAACTTCCCATTTTACTTACAAACAAATGATTATTTTAGATGTTAGAGTTGACTCATGACTGATTGTTTTGCTGTTAGCTAGTGTGACATTAATCAGATTTGGATGTTGGAATGTTTGTAATCAACTCATGACTAATTCTTATTTTTTGCTATTATGACATTAATCAGTTATGTAAGGCTTATTACATTTTTATGGTATGAACTTTGTATGATATCATTGACGACTAATTTATTTTTCCGTTAAAATCATGTTCTTTTTAGTATCATACATCATGATCTTAGTTAGAATTATGACGATATAGTTTAAGGGAATATATAGTTATCTGTAACTTTCTATTGTATATGTTGATCAAACTTGATCTTATCATAGTATGAATGAAATTTTCCAGAAATTCATTGAGAGATTTTGTTTTAGGGCTTGTAATCCCTAAATCATTCAGGAAGAGAACCTTCGAGTGGTGGTGTTGGAGGATATAAGTGATGGTGGTGTAGCAACGGTGGTGGGAAGACCAGTTGTTACTAGGCGGTGGGGTTTTGGAAGTAGACATGAGGATTCGGGAGAGAGGAAGTCACGCCCTCTGTAACGTCTGTCACTCTTAAATGCAGAGATGGTGACGTGGCTAATTGTAGAGCGTGGGATTTATTTGGACGGCTTGGATCTCTCCTACAACACCTCTGCTATAGCCCTAGCTACAACAGAGAATCCAAGTCCCCTCTAGTAATATCCATTTCTAGCAATTTAAGCTTTCAAAACAAGTACGATTAAATTGTCAAAAATGTTTTTGACATGCACGGTTATTTTGTTGCTTCGTGTGTGTACTTAGTTATTTGAATCCTTTTTTTTATTGATAGACTAGCCCAATAACCCGTGTCAAATATGTGATGATTTTATTAACAGTCATTTTTTTTAAAAGTTTTGAATTTCATAATAAAATATGCTGCATAATTTTATAATTTCATGGGTATTTCATCAAAGATAGACACTTTTTATTTTTAAATGGGTGAACTTCCTTTTAACAAAATATATTAACCCTTGTGGTGAAGCATCAATAAGCAATGACCTTTTGCATATTTGTTAATTCTGATTTGGTAATTATATAGATGAACAAAAATTAAAAGTTTATTTAAAAAGAAAAATAAATTTCACTAATAAAAATATGCGAAGAACATATTGAGATCAATTTGCTATTGAATCAGACATTTTCAGTATTTTCTAAGTATCAATAATTCGTACATTTTAATGGGTTGCCCATAACATTTACTACATATTAGTTTAATTTTGATAGAGAAAATTTTAGTCCATATACTTTTTATTGCATGTGATTTATAAAGTTAATCAACACAACTTATTAAATAAAGATGAGGTGGTATTTTTAGAAGCAAATGAAATCCACCAATAAAGTATACACAGAAAATAATAATTATTGCATGAGGTAGTTATATAAAGTTCGAAACTTTTAACCAACATGACTGACTTGGATAGTTCAAAACCTTGTAGTAAGCAAATTGTTAAACAAAATTTAACCAAAATTTAATAAAGTATATAATAAGCATGCTTATTAAGTCATATTTATCTTCAAATATAAAAATATTTTCAATCTAAGTTTTAGACCAAATTCATCACAACACAACTAATATTTTTTTAGATTGTATATGAAATTTTATTTTTTAGAAAACAAGTTTTTTTCTTTTCATGTAAGAAAGAGTCTTTAGGAGTACAAAAGCTAACATAAAATCACAAAAATATTGGTATATGGCTAATGCAGAATTTAGAATGCTTTAGAGTTTAATTACTCACTATTAAAGCATCATAGAAAAAGATTTGTTCATAATTTTTTCAACATAAAATTAGCTGAATTAATTTAACTCATGCTCACATGCTTAAGGTTTTAGATTTACACTATTTTCTAATATATCTCATATGCAATTTGTATATTATGATATTTCTACATTTAACCAATGCCACTGAATAAGATAGCGCAAAACTTCAGAATAGAGAATTCATTTACCAAAATTTTTAACCAACATTTATTAAGTTAGATTCATCTTTGAATTTACCAAGATTGACAATTCAAGTCAAACACACATACCATAGTAACTTTGTTTTGTTTTACACGTAACTTCACAATCGAATTTTACAATAGCTTCTTTGTACGTACGTTGATGTTACATTTTTCTATGGATTTTGTACTATCAATTCATCCAATCACAAAAAAATATTTTTTGAAGGAATAGAGGCTTTGGGCGGCCCTTCTTTAACGTTTGCAAATTTAGTGAATTGTGGTATGGAATGAAAAAATGATCAATAATTGATATATTATCACTTATCATCATATTATGTATTCGATGTGAAATAAAACTTACATACACTATGTATTAAATACAAAAGTGCCGCTAAAGGTCAATACTATCTTGGATGGGCCGGGATCCTTATCTCTAGATTAGTTAATATTTATATTAGTAAGCCTTATATAATTTGAAAACTCCTCCTAATCAAAATACTAATCTATCAAAATTCAATTTTAACAATTATATCTCTAGAAGACTTACTCTAATATGATAATAAATAGCCATAGATCCAAAAAAAATATAAATAACTATTGATATTTTAAAACAAAATAATAATCTCACAATTGATTTAAATTTGATAAGGTCCTTGTTTTTAAATTTTATTAATTTCACAAGAATGATATTAGGATTTCATATGACTATTGAGTCTTAATAGATCAATACATTGAAAACATAAAAATATATATACACACACTATTGAGTCTTTTCGAATTATATAGGGCTAATAGCAAGCCCCTGCAAAATTGATTAAATTTAAAATAAGGATCCTATTAAAATTTAAATCAATTATCAGATCACGTTTTTGTTCTAAATCTCATAATTTTTTTTTGGGTATAAGGATTTTAATTGTCATATTAAAGAACACTTTTTTAAGGATATATTTGTCAAAATGAAGAAGTCTTAATTGATTATATTGATTAGGCAGAATTTTAGAATTAGTTTTTAAATTCAATAACTGCTTACTAATATCGAATTTAATTTGTCTTAAAATAAGAACTGTGTGTCATGTAATGAAATGGTGATGTGCCGTGCAAAGAAGTTATCATTACATTTCTTGCTTCGCTTATTATAACAAAGAAGTTAGTATTGCCTTCCTTACTTCGTTTATTATATATTACTCCGTGTATAGGTACTGAAATTTTGGTTATATGCAAATGCAGGATGGAACTTCCCATTACATGAAAGGAGTGGTTCTTACACTTTCCTACGCTGTAATTGCTGCATGCTTTTTTGTTGACAAAGTTCCAATCATCAGTAAGCTAATTCATTTTTAGTTTCCATCTTATTCATTCTATTAGTAGTCATTTACAGAAAATAATTTCATTCTCAATGGTAAATCAAACAGATGTCAGCAGCTTAGGAGAACTCCAGTCACCTTCAACAATCTCTGCTGCTTAGCCCGTCCCAGATATGAAGATACTGCAGAAGTACTGGTGCATCAAACAGCTTATTAATTTGTTCATTCAAAAGTTGGAGTGCTCTTTTTGAGCCTTTCTTTTTCTTGTGAAGTTCAATTTGTTGGCTGCTTTAAGATCCCCCATGTCATGTGGGTTTATCTTCTTGCTTGTACTTTTCACTTGCCATCAATTTTCTTGTATCACCACAAGAACAACGGAAAAATAAGTGTCATACTTAATAAGTTTGGTGTACTACTTGTAGTCATCAACATATAATAATTTAATCGTTAGCAACTCGATGCAGTTGTTTTCATTCATTTACTAGGGCGAGTTGCCTAGACGAGCTTGGATGGCTCGATCTGCTTATATTCCCTTATCAACTACATATAAGAGATTGAGTTCGATTCTTATACCTAGTGAGTTTCTCCTCCTCCTCTCGAGTATGCTTTGTAGTTAGATACTCCAACTTGAATAATTCTTATTCATTTCTTGCCTTCTTGATTGACTTTGCAAGCATGCACGGGTATTGCCAACTCCCTGTTGTCTACATAGAATCATAATTTGAGTGCAATTTCCAATAAACCAAAGAATTGAGCAAGAGACATGCTGGTCAACTCAACCTAAAGATTCCTTAAGATCGTGCTTGTATTGCCTTTCGTTCAATTGCTCTTGAGCGATTGATTCCCGCATTACGCTGACTTCTTCCTCCAACATAAATGCCAGGGATACTACATATTTTGTGCTATAAAACCCGTGATTATCGGTGACTTTGAGTCCAAGCTTTCGTTTGCTTCAACTTTCTATTCCAAGTCCAACCAATTTGGAGCCTAAGCTTAGCTGTCCATCCAGAATTCAATTTGTTTAGTCCTGTTCCTGTACCAACCAACTTGGAGTCCAGCGTTTGTGATAATTCGACATTTTTACAAATTCGGAGTCAACTTCTGGTGGTGATGCCCAGCAAAAGAGAAGATATATAGGGAAGATGGGGGAGGAGATGAAGGGCGGGACCATATTGATGAAAGGTTTTGCCATTGAATAGGGGAAAATATATCTCAAGCTCTTACCAAGCCCTTTGATCACGTCTGGTTTGACTCATTGAGGGATAAATGAAAGATCCTGTTTTCATCTATCAAATTATACATGACACTTGCGAAACAAACGCATGACATACTACAAGAGTCTGAGCTTCATCAAGTTTAAGGAACCAATAGGCCTTCAAACATGGCTTCGGTGCAAGAAAAAAGGAAACCAATTAAATAAAATGTATGCAAATTGATCACACGGCCCCCAATGGCACTGCACACTTCCATGTTGACCAGCTTGTAATATAAAAGGGTACATAATTGGGAACTGCCTTCAGATGTACCATGATGGGCAATAAAGAAAGGGTTTTACTCCGAGCCCTTCAAAATTACTTAATCGCCACATTGACGTAAGGAACACGATTTTCGAATTTCCGCTCTACAAAGCAGTCTTCTTCCCTACAAATATGGAGTTCCATCCTTGAGCCACACACATCCAAGTATGGGTATTGAAGAGCACCCTGAAAGCACGAAAAAGGTTGCAGTCGTGTTCGGAGTTACTGGGCTCGTGGGGAAGGAGCTTGTCAAGAAGCTGCTCTCAGAATCTAAGTGGAAAGTTTACGGTATATCTCGCAAACCTGACATCAAACCAATTCAAACTTCCAATTACCACTGCATTTCCTGCGACCTTTTGAACCCATCAGAAACTAAACACAAGCTCTCTTTTCTACATGATGTGACTCATGTATTTTGGGTCACTTGGGCAACCCAATTTCCCATGGATACCTATGAATGTTCGGAGCAGAACAAGGCCATGCTGTCAAATGCCTTGAATTCTATCCTCCCCAAAGCCAAGGCACTAAAGCACATTTCTCTACAAACAGGGATGAAGCATTATGTATCCATAAAAGGCCCTTCCAAGGTCAAAGAAGATCGTCTCTACGATGAAAATGCCCCCAGGGCAACTTCAGGCCATAACTTCTACTATGTCCTTGAGGACTTGCTGAAGGAGAGACTTACAGGTAAGCAATGACGCATTCAGGTTCTTTTCTTAGGTGGTCAAGTTGTATTATTGACGCAATTTTCTCTTGATATAGTAGAAATTTATCCAGAGCTTTCAATATTTTATATGAAAAAGTGTTGCTTAGAATATGAAAATTTTGAACTTGGAAAAGGTTGTTTATTAAAATTTTGGGTACTGTGATCACAATATCGACCACCCCTCGATAAGGGCCTCTACCTGAAGTTTCTACAAAATTTTGGTATTGAGTAATGTGACATATTCTTAGTTCTGTCCAATTGTTTCTTTTTTGGCCGTCTTTTAATTTCGGAAAAAATGTTTAAGGTGACAATGGATCTTTGCATGTTTTGCCGCTGCAGGTAAGGCTGCATGGTCAGTTCACCGGCCTGGTCTGATACTCGGTAGTTCTCGGAGAACAACGTTGAATTTCATTGGAACTCTGTGTGTTTACGGAACCATATGCAAACATCTGCATCTCCCCTTTGTGTTTGGGGGAACAAAAGACTGCTGGGAAGAAATGTTTTTGGATGCTTCGGATGCTCGGCTAGTGGCCGAGCAACACATTTGGGCAGCAACCAACGATGCCATACACAACAACTCCGACGGCCAAGCTTTCAACGCCATTAACGGACCGAGTTTCACGTGGAAAGAAATCTGGCCGGCTATAGGCTCAAAGTTCGGGGCAGTCGTGCCAACGAAGGGCATGTTTTCGTCTGATTTTATGGTTTCAAAAGCCATGGCTGACAAGGGAGGAGTTTGGAAAGAGATTGTTGCGAAGGAGAAACTGGTTGTAACGGAGATGGAGGATTTGGCTAACTGGGGGTTCCTCGATGTTGTGTTTCGATGCCCTGTGAAGATGTTGGGGACTCGGTACAAAGCTGATCAGCTTGGCTTCTCAACCACGTACGAGACTTTGGACTCGATACTCTACTGGATTGATGCTATGAGAAATGAAAAACTGATACCATAAAGGACGTAAGCCACCGACTTAAGGCTCTGTATGAATGTTTTTTCCTCTCTCTTTAATTTATTGTAAAAATGTAACTACCAGTATAATCCAATCATAGGTACGGATTACAAGTATTTTGAGCATGGCAAGAATTCAATTGCGATACGAAAGCAAAACGGTCACATCCAAATATGATTTACACAAGAATTTTTTTTGGCTATTACCTGAATTTGCACCAAGATAGCTACAAGCTTGTGTATAACAACAATTCATAGTCGTTAAATGATTTTAGTAACTTTTCTTTAATGACGTTATAAATATACGAAAACTTATAATTATTTTCCAGCAATTTATTGTGCATATATAAACTTACGAACTTTTTGACTTTATTTAAAGGAGAACGTGGTGCACCACAAACTGGCTATTCTTATGAAGCTAATTAACATGAATGTGATGTTTGACTCGCCTTCGTTGTTCCCCACCCACGACCCTCTTTATTTATTTACGAACATCCACCAATTCTCCACTATCTGGGAAGGATAAGCATGTCGTAGTATATTAGTAATGTGAAGCAGCGTAATTTATACTGATTAAAATCCCGTTTTATGCACAAATACATTATCATCTGTACTAACCTTTAACTAAATAACATTGTAAACTAATCGTAAACAAAAGTAATCAAAGTACACAAACTTATAAGTAAAGTATAGACAATAGTCAGCTAATCAAAGCATACAAACCTATAAACAAAAGTAGTTAAAGTATATAAACTTATACACAGAAGTATCAAAGTATACAAACCTAAAAATGGTTAATAATTCAAGAACGCAGACTATCTAAATGGATAAAATGTCACATACATGTATCTAAGACTACTATCTCTTTGTTTGTACTTGAACTTAATCTTGTTGCACAAAATCACATACAAGAAAACAAGGGCTAATTACACCTATGTCCCTGAGGTTAGGGGGTAATTACAGTCAGGGACACAAAGTTTCAAAATGTAACATTTCGTGACCAAAAGTGTTTCAAATGTATCACCCGTATCCATCCGTTAGAGTTCCATCCAAAAAGTATACTGTTCATCATTACGTATTTTAAAAATGGCAATACTGCCCTTGTACAGTATATTCTAAATAATTTTTATAATTTTCAAATTAAACCTTAATTTTTTAAAATTAGGATTTGCAACTAATTTGCAAATTAAGCTTTTGAAATCCTAAAATTAGGAGGATTTGAAACCCTGATTTAAAAATTAGGGTTTTGAAACCTTAAAATTAGGGTTTCAAAACCCTAATTTTCAAATTAGGGTTTCTCTTCTCTTTCTCCAGATCTGTGTTTTCATTGAAGAGAGAGAGAGAGAGAGAGAGAGAGAGAGACGCACAGAGATGGATATGGGTGTGTTTGGTCTTGTTGTTTGGATCTGTAAAAAGAGCCAAGAATTCTGAAAACTTATCCGCTACATAATGTAGTGGATGAGAGAAAAGGGAGAGAGAGAGAAAGTCAGAGCATTAATGAGAGAAAGAGAAAAAAATGTCAGAAAATTCTGTCCGCTACATAATGTAGCGGATGGGCTGTTTTTAAGTCGGATGGTATTTTTGTCAAAAAATCGTCCGCTACCTAATATAGCGGACGGGCTAAAAAAAACGTAAAAAAAAGATCTGGACCGTCCACAGATCGGACGTGGATGGCCAAATCGCGTTTGCAAGATCTTCTATTTTGCTAGCGCTCTCAACGGATCAGCTCCCTTATATATATATATATGGGCCGTGATCCATTGCTAGCGCTAGCTCGTCCGCTACATAATGTAGCGGACATAAATTATCGTCCGCTACATTATGTAGCGGACGGCAAAACAGCGCTAGCAAGCCTGCTAGCGCTATTAGCAATGGATCACGACCCTATATATATATATATATATATATATATATATATATAGAGCAAAATGTTATATGTAAGTTGTGGTTAAGCCAGATTCCAATTTAATTGTTAACCTTCATAAATTAATACATGAATCTAACTTAATAAACATGTTGGCTAAATTTAGGTTGATGCTTTGCTTACTCTAAGGTTTTACCCTATCTTATTCAGTTGCGTGGGTTAAATGCAGAAACATCATAGTATGCAAAAAGATAAAGTAGAACTAAAACTTTATAATATTTGAAAGTAAATGCAGTGAAAGTTTATTTTTACACAATAGTTTGTCACATTATTTTTTAGCCACACAATGAAGGTGTCGACAAGCATGTGGGGTGTAAAAACAGGCACTCGCAAATCTAGCGAAAACAAAGGTATTGATATATATAATATACTGGATAAAGCATTAGTTAAATTCAACAAAATTTCATGTTAGACAATTGTAAAACAAACCATTTTCTATGTTGTTCTTATGTTGTGAGTGATTAAGCTCTTAAGCATTCAAAATACTACCTTAGTAGTATACGAACGTATTGTGACTTTATTTTACTTTCATACTCCTAAAGACACTTTCTCATATGAGAAGAAAAATTAAATATTCAAAAAATAGAATTGCATATAAAATCTAATGATAGTAATTATGTTGTAATTAATTAAAGTTAGTCCCCAACTAAGATTGAAAATCACAAGAAATTTGTTGATAAATGTAACTCAGTAAGCATATGTAGTAAATAATTTGTTAAATTTTACTCAACATTTGCTTACTACGAGATTTTGATCTATCATGTTTAGTCATGTTGATTAATCTTTTTACACCTATATATAATTGCCTGGTGCAATAACATATATATTAACCTTGCTACTTTCTCTCTATGTTTTTATTGGTGGATTTTATATGCTTTCAGAAGTGCCAACTCCTCGTTATTCAATTAGTGGTGCTGCTTAACTTTTATAAAGGATATATGGTATAAAAATAATTATAGACCAAAATTTTCTCTATATATAAAAGTTGTCAAACATCTATTAGCGTAATGGGCATGCCAATGAAATGTACAAATTATTTTTAAAAGATACATACACAAGCACAAAATATGTATCGTACAATCACATATTGAATCTCAATAAATACATTATCTGCTTTTTTTAATCACTAAAGTCTAATTTTTTATTTTTTTTTTGTGTACAAAATCAACTAATAAGTTTTCTTCCTTTATATGGTTTTCAAAACAGAATTAGCTTTATGACATTGTTTATTGATGTCTCACCACAAGGGTCAATACACACACACACACACAAATTTAGAAGCTTAGTAATACTGGTATCTTTAATCATACAAAAAAAGACATGAAACCTTTCTCTATACAACCTTAAACCATCTTAGTCTGCAAATAAAGAAGGATACGTAGTAGCATATATTGACCACTTGATTAATTAGAATGCATAGAAATAATAAAATTAATAAGATATGAGATTGCCATTGATGTTGGTTTCAAAATTGCATGTTTATCTATCAAAATGTAAGAAGGAAAAAAACCATTGACTATTTGATTAGTTTGTATTTATATTAACAGTTCAAAAATATTCCAAAAACAAGTGGATAATATATAATAATCGCTGTGGATAGATATATGTAGGGTAGATATATGGTAGCTTGTTATGTATAAGTTCGAAAACAGATATAGTTTCAGTGCGATGTTTGGCATGCTTCGATACACTTTCTTCAACTTTATAAAAATTTTACTACCTGACTCGAGCTTGGCTCAGGTATCGGGCTAGTCATCACAAAATTTATTGAGCTTATCGAAGTTACTATATATCTTATCTTGAAATGTGGTACACATCAAAACTGAGGCTAGAAGTGCATCCAACAAGTATAACAAATGGAAGAATACAAACAGGATGTGTACAAAAAAAAGAGGTAATGTATACCTACCAAATGCCGAAAAATTTGGACTCCCTAATTTTCCCTCGTGAGATCCTTCCGATCACAATCCCCAGATAAGCACACCTCAGTTATCTTCTCTGGAAGTTGAGGACTTTGACAGAGGCAGCATAGACACTGAAGAAGAAGACGCTAAAGCCAATAAGCACTACTGCTGAAACGCCAACCATTCCCGGGCCATAGCCAAGACTAACATCCAAATACTCCTTAACAGTGCCCTGAAACCCAGGTCCAACTATCTTTGTCTCAACATCACCTAGTTGGGAGCTGATGATACCTCGTAGCGTCCACGCAACAGGGGAGATGTAATAGAACCATATCCACCATCCAGGGATATTCTGTAAAGGAATAGTTAAAGCAAAGAGTTACACTAGCAGAAAGAAAATCAGAATTAAGATCAGGAACGAGAGTTTTATAGCGGTTAAGAGGATGAGGACTTACTGGTTTCGGAACAAGAAAACCAGAGAGGAGATTCCATAACGAGTAAAACGCAGAAGAAACAACAGCCGCCAAGTTTTGTGACGGTGTGAGACCAACAGCCATCATTCCATAAAAGGTGAAGTACATGAAAGTGAGAAACATGAACACAAGGTAGAGAAAGAATTTTCCTGCAACAAAGGAAACAGTGAAGTACATGAGTAACTGCATTCCGATTCACACAACAGAAATACACTAATATGCTATACCGTTTAATAATTAAATAGTTAGAACATGCGGACAAAGTAGAGAAATAATTTCCTGCAACAAGAGGAACACTGAAGTACACGAGTAACTGCGTGCCAATTCACATAGTAGTAAAATGCTATACCATATAGACATTAGAAATGTATCATCTATCTTCGTGCAGCGGACAATAATATTCCAACTTAGTAGCACTTTTAAGCTTCACCTTGCAGTCTCAAGTGACAAAATGAAACTGGACTAGTTCGAAATTTGAGCGAGAATCTCATTTCCTTCATGCACATTATTCAACTTAGTCTCAGAGAAAATCGAGGAAATAATGAGTTTCCTTCTAGGCACAAAGTATATGAAGGAAAAGTTGTACTAAGAGTCCCCAGCTATGCTTATCCACAAGACACTCACTATCCACGAAATCAAATGCAGTTCAGTCTCAAACTTACAAGCAAACATCAAACTGAGTATCCAATATGTTATTTTTCTCTCAAGAAATACTGGTCTTTATCCTTTTGTCACAATACAGATTTAACAAAAAATTTGAAAGAAATTCTATTTTTCCCGGAGACTGTAATCTCAGAACTATATAAACTTCGTCTTTTCGTGCAAGTCCATCTTAATTATAACTAATTACTGGACAAAAGTAGACTACAGCCAATTCACACCAAACCAAAGCTAGTAAGTACTACAATTCGAGTAAAGCTTTTCCGACACACAAATGATCGTCATGAGCTAGATCAACCAAAACTTTGATAAAAAAAGCTGCTTATTTTACATATTCTTGTACAAGAATAATGTTTTTGAAGTTTATAGAAACTGGGAACTCAGGTAAAGTTCCCTCAACAAAGCACCTTAATTCTGTAATTTTAGTGCGATAAAGAAAAGATCATACTGATAATAATTATGTAGACAAACCAAATACAAGAAGAAGAGAGATGGAAACATACCGGCTGTCCTTTCAAAGTTAATCATGAAATATGTAATGACACCGTATATTATCGTCTGCACTGCAACGTATGGAATCTCCACGAGACCCTGTTGCGGAGAAGAATTAAGAAAAACACTATCTAAAACCTAAAAAAAAAAAAAAAGAAAAATAAACTTTCCAACTTATGCCCAGGCTCCATTGATGTTTCAAAATTTGTTTCACAAACCGGCAACAAAGGTTTGGATCTTATGCCAATATCTTCTTAAACTATGTTTCCTCCATAGTTGGAAGAGACCTACCAGACAACAAAGGTTTGGATATGGTGACAAACCCCCATTACTTCAATTCTGAAGCTCATGAGTAATCTTTTATCAGTCTTTTCCCATGGAGACAGTTCAAGCTCCTAAGAAGATCTGAACTGGCATCTGGGATGACGAGCAAGAATATGCTAAGCAAGCCTCAGACGTCAACAAGACGAAGCAACTATGCTTCTTTTCACTACCAATGCTAACCCAGTAAACAGGCTAGACTTTAAAACTTTAGCCAACAGCAAGGAATTATTGAACTTCGTTCATTACCTATATCAAACGCATGACGCACCCTCATCTTCTTTCAACTAGACTAATATTATAAGCGCGTAAACAACACTTACCTGTGCTGCTGCATAAGGGAGCGGAGAGTACATCCCAGCTGCCTTTTCTCTGTAAAAAACTGTTCTCTCAATAGAAACTACTGGTTGGACTGAAGAAGAGTTATTGACCCCAAGAAACAGGACTGCAGAATAAAGAGCCCCCATAACAACAAACAAGTCTTGAGTGTTATCCCTGCAGAATCATCTCTAGTATAGTGATTAAAATGTCCGATAATATCCGAGTGAGTTGCGAAAACAAGACAAATAGTCACTGCAATTCTATGCCTAAGGTCCCAAACAAAGGCAGCTCATGGCAAACACTATTGAGTTCCAGATGCAATGTTATCAAGTCAAAGCTGACCGACAAAGCCCTCAACAAACTAATTAGAGTCTGAAATGTCACATATTTATGCCACCCATCCTTATATATCACGCATCCTTTTTTATAATCAGCCATCATTCTCTTCAAAACCTAACCATAACTTAGTGGCCTTCAATTCGGTTAAGTACACTAACCTCCCCTGAGGTAAGTCGAAAATAAATACATAATCATTTCTGAAATGGCATTGTCCTCCCCCGTCAGAGTTGTCGGCTGTTTGAAATCATTTGCAGTTTTAGTTTTCAGTTTCCAAAAAACCCAAAACCAGTTTAGTTTTTGTTTTTTACAAAAAACAGTGTGATGTTTGATTGAAGTGTTGCTGCTTTTTGTTTTTTTTTGTTCCTTATATTTTGTTTCTTTTTTTCTACTCTCTCTGTTAGGACACCACAACCCAACATTCCTCAACCACTACCCGAAGTCGCCCAGCAAACCTTCATCACCACCCATCGCCGATGACTTGGCCACCATCGTTGATGACTTGGCCTCCACCGTCACCAGAGGCACCTTTATTGACCCTTTAAACCCCAGATCTGATGGCGGTAAACTGGCACTAGGCAAGGACCTCCACCACCGTCGACGACTTCGCCTCCATAGTCAGAGGCACCATTATTGACCCTATAAACCCTAAACTGGCACTGGGCAAGGAATTTGACGGCTGATCATGGTGGTGGTAGCGGGAGGAATTGATGGTCATGGAACATGAAGAATCGACAGTGGTGGCCTAGATATTTGGGCGGTGACGGTGGGTGGTGCCAGTGGTTATAGCCGTCGGTGGTAGTGCTCGTGTGTGGGGTGAAGGGAGGGGAGAATAAGATGGTAATAGCCGACGGTGGTGCTGTGTGTTTGTGTGATGGGGGTGGGGAGGGAGGATGGTGGCACATGGTGGTGCTAACAATCGGCGGTGGTGTTGTGTGTTTGTGTGGTGGGGGTGGGGAGGGGGGATGGTGGCACATGGTGGTGCTAACAACCAGTGGTGGTGCTAACAACCAGCGGTGGTTCTGTGTGCTTGTGTGGTGGGGGTGGGTGACCACCTAAAGAAATGGATTTTGTTAAAATTGGCTTTTTTTTTTTTTTTGCTTCTAACAGAGTTCGAAGATTGAATCTCAAAACAAAAACAAAAACTGAAAACCCAAAACTCCAAAATGGAGTTTTCAAAACAGCCCTGTTTTAGAAAATGGTTTTCAAAACTGAAAGAAAAAAAAATGAAAAATGCCTGTCAAACGAGTTTTTTCCTCCAGTTTTCAAAACTGAAAAAAAGAAAAACTATGTCAAATGCTACCAAAGTTACCCTTCTACTTTTGTACGCACGTTACAAATGAAACAATTTGTACATAGAGGAAGCTCTAAAAGACCAATTTATCCTTAACATTTACCAACCAAAAGCTGGATTCTCAAAGAGCCGAGTCAACTCAACCTCAAAATGAGTTGACTCAGTAACTATATACATCCAAGAGCTAGGTTGCCGTTCTTCGCATGGTTAACAAAAGTAGCATGAGAGATCGGAGGATCTGAAGGATAAGCTCTGTAACGTCATCATTGCATGGAAATCTCTAGTTATCTCGGTAGGTAATGCAGGAAGAGGAGCGTGTGTGAGATGGATTTAAGACTCCGATTGCTGGCCTCAATTAAAAAAAATATTTGCGTGGCCAGATTATATGGTCTTACCGGTGGTGGTACTGGTGTGTAGGTTCGATAGAGCAAAGTCTCTTCGGTGGTGATGGTGTTATTGTTGTATGGAGAGACGGGGGTAATATGGACAATTGATGCTAAAGCTGTACTGCCTCCGTCTCACATAATTCGATCACTTTTTTTTTTCATGCATATTAAGGATTTAGGTCATATATTGTGTGTCTCATTCTACCCTTTAGAGAGAGGAGGGAAAGAAAGTGAGCCAGGAGAGATGAAATGAGTTAGAGAAGTGTTAAATGTGGAGAGAGAAATATAGAATAAAAAAGTGCAAGAAGGTTGGCCAGGATAGAGAAAATGAGTTGGTGGAGGGTTAAATGTGGAGAGAGAAATAGAATAAAAAAAGTATAAAAAGGATAAATATGTAAAATTACCTGTAGAATCTTTCTTAATTTGGAAGTGATCAATGTTTGTGGGACGTCCTAAAAAAGAAATATGATCAATTTATGTGGGACGGAGGGAGTATATCGGTAGAGGGATATAATGTGGATAATAATGGAAGTATATTCAATGACGTCAGCAAATTCAGCCGTGTCAAACTTGGTCAACATCCCCAAGGGAGGTCTTTGAAACTGAAAATTAATATAGATGGGAAATGGTGCCATTTTAGAAACTACAGGGGAGCTATCTGTATTTTTGACTTACCTAAGGGGAGGTCAAAGTAGTTAGGCCTATAATTAATGGAAGGAAAAGAATGCACATAATTAATCCACGGTCTTGCTAGGAAATCTTGCCAACAATCATTTTACTCCATTTGTATAGAAGTTCAAGTTATACACTTGTCAAATGGACGCAAAGAAACAACTAATTCAGGCAAAACAGGGGGCCCACTCTGATGTATATTCAAACATTACTTGGTTAATTACAATTTGTCGGTCGAACTAGTTCTCTATCTCAAGAGGATCTGTCAGATAGTGATCAGTTGGCAATTAAGTATAGAAACACGAGCATTTATACAAGAAGAAGTGCAAAATGGACAAGGTGCCCAATGGACAAGGAAAGGCAAAGCAAGATCCTACAGCAAACAGCATATAATATAACTTCCCATAGAAAACAGCAGAAGTAAAACGTACCTCTTTGAACCAATGTCCCAAAATATAGAGCCAAGTATCAACGCACTCAGTGTAGTAAAGAATAATCTCACAGCATTATATGGGGGACTTCTCCAATATACAAGAAATTGCTTCCAGATGCAAATACGAAATTGAGATAAAGCATCTTGCGAATATATGGTAGCAAATTTTAACGGCTCTGAGCCAGAAACTGGAATGCTCATTTGTTCAATGGAAGCTTCAACCTCCCTATAATTAGAAAAAAAATGTAAAATAAACAGAAGATACAATGAAGAAATGAGATATATTACAAGTAACATCGTGCTTCAAATAGACACTCACCTAAACTGGTCAGAATTTCTATAAATCTCCGCAAAGTCTTGTCCAATTCTTTGTTCAGCAGCAGGTGTACTGATGTCGAGCATCCAAGTTGCTGGATTGTAACCATCCCGAATTGGAGTGATTCCATGAATACCCTGGACAGAGTAAAGAAAATCAGGGTTATATCCATCCAAGAAAGTGCATTAACATAGTAGCTACACATTCATATATGACTACACGATCGAAGTATATTTCAACAAATAAGTACTAAGAGAAATTGAACAGCTGCAGCTCAATAGCATGTTGACTTGAAATAGGACCGTGGTAGAGGCATCTTGGTAGTGGTAGTAACAATGACCTAGACAACACGGGTAACACTGACAGGTTTTTTTCTTCTTTATATTGAGGAAATTCAATTCTGTAATACACGTGGTTTTATATCGTCCCTGAAGTCACCAAAAAAGGATTTCCAACACATCAAAGCTCCAACTGCGACAAAGTAACAAAGATCTTAAATGCCTTGTTTGCCAGAAGAGGAGTCCATGACATTCAACCAACAAGACAGTATTATTAGGAGGCCTTAAAAGCAGGTCAAGCATAAGACCAAGATTTTCTACTGAACTACAAGCCTTGAAATTTTGGACGAAGGACACTACAATATAGCAGGCCTATCACGTGTTGCTTACTGGGCAAAAAAATGTACCTGCTTTGATACCGGTCCATCAATCCGCTAAAATGCCATGCTAAAAGCATTAACCCATAACCAGTAGGGTGGTTCGACTACATATTAACTTCTTAACATAGTGAAAATGAAAAAGCTCCATAAGAGGTAGATGTTATTTCACTATTTTGGTTTTTCTTTTCTAGAAAAAGGAAAAAAAAAAATTGTTTATTCATGCATCATCTGTCATTCATTTGTAACTAGTTATACCCGCAGGTGGAGATGAATGCTGGAGATGGACCATCTGTCATCTGTTGACTAGCAAGTATAGTCCTTATTAACAGTACTGAGGGGTGGACAGGGTATAGACCAATTATGACAACTATGAAACTATCTGAACAAAGTGCCAGCCCTAAATAAAAAATGTATCATGTATGTCCTACAAGTTTCGTTCGGTTACCTAAGTGGTCCTTCAGTCGCTAACGTGGTTAGTTGGTCATGCTCAACCTACGTAACCCGTTAGGAAGAGCACAAGTGGAACAAAGCAAAGGTTACATGAAGAATAAGATTAAACTATTACTAAATTATGCATGTGTTTATACAACTAATATAATCTACCCGCAACCTTGAATTCTTCAATCCTGGCAAGCAATTGCAACTCCTAATAGAAACACAGGAGACGTGTTTTTTCTCTTAAGATAGGGAAAGCAGGCGTCTCGCCCACCTGAGGCCCTATGCAGACCAAGTGTAATATACTGGGTTAACCAGAATGACCCAGCTTGATCCCGATATAGCCTGGCCCAACCAATTGCAGATATACGTTGTTTAAAGCAGATCTTGACAGATGAGCATGTCAACCCTGGAACTCATAGTTAAACCACAGCATCTATCAATTAACTAATAAACAAACTCTAAAGATAAAGGTGTTATATACCGTACTAAAATGATAAAACATTACACTGTGATTTGTCATCTATAAGGGAAAGAAATATATGTCAAGCTCAATAGAATTACGGCACATGTAGGATTTAAGTTCCTCTTAGCAACTTATTACCTTTTACAGGAAATGGAGCCAGTAACAGGAGTACAAGACAATAACACAAATGCATTACCTGAAAATAGTTTATCATAGTCTGTGACTTCTCACCGAGATTCCCTCCGTATATAACTCGCCCCCCTCGTTTCATAAGAAGTAGCTGCAATAAAAGCCCAAAGATACTAAAGTTTAACCAAAAGAACACGCTGCATGATATAGACACTAATTTCATGCAAATCACACATCCCAAGCCACCAACCTCATCAAATGCTTCAAATATTTCTATACTTGGTTGATGTATGGTGCAGACCACTGTTCTTCCAGTATCAACAGTATTGCGAACGGTTCGCATTACAATGGCAGCAGCTCGTGCGTCAAGCCCAGAAGTAGGTTCGTCCATAAAAATTATAGAAGGATTCGCAACAAGCTCCACTGCAATTGTTAAACGTTTTCTTTGCTCTGTTGATAAGCCAGAACTACCTGGCAACCCTACCAAAGCATTCCTGAGAGTATCGAGCTCAACAAGTCTCATCACTTCTTCAACAAACTCCTGGGAATGAGGCAGTGGAAGAGTTCAAAAACTAAAAGTAACAAAACCTTAGTTGACGTTGGCTATATCCTTTTACACCAAAAAAGGTAAAACTACTTATCGTCAGAATATACGTGGTGAGAACTAACATGTCTTTGTTCTTTATTTACTTCCTTGGGAAGGCGAAGACAAGAAGAGAACCAGAGAGACTCCCAAACTGTCACTTGAGGAGAATGTATGTCGTTTTGCTCAACGTATCCTGAAATTCTTGCAAAAGTGCGTTGTTCTTTTGGGTAACCAGAAATTCTAATGTCGCCTTCTATGTATCCACCAGTCTTCCTACCAGCAAGCACATCCATCAACGTGGTCTTCCCGGCTCCGCTTGACCCGACCAATGCGGTAAGAACACCTGGCGAGAATACTCCACTTACATTTGACAAGAGTTGCAACTTCTTTTCTGGGACACCTTTCATACTCATTTCCTGGAAATCCCAAATGTTTTATCTTACTTTGCATCAGTTGAAAGATGTGCCATAAACCGATAATATTCTTGAAACCATACCTTTGGCATGTCAACAAAGTAATTGACATTATGGAAAGTCATTGTTAACGGTTGAAATGGAAGAATCATTCCCTTCTTTTTCGAACTTTCCACAACAGAGACTGGACTTGATACGGATTCTTGGCTGCTTCCTGTGTATCAGTTAGATGCATGTTAAAGAAAGTAATCTAAACCATCTTTAGAGAAACTAGATACCAGTTAGGGTACCCAACCAGAATTTTGTAAGTTACTTGTTCAAAGATTCAAGGATGACTAACCAGCATCTTTAGCTGAGTTCTGTTCTATGACATCTTGTGGAACCACTGTCTGGGATTTTCGAATAGCTGCATGAGCAAATAGAAGAGATATGAAGTTCCGCAAGATTTATATATACACATGCATACATGACCAGTGTGGTACTAGTCCTTATGATGAACATATAAGCAATACACAAACACGGAAAAGGTGACAAGACTTACGCTTTAGGTAGGCCAAGGCCAAGGTTACTACAATGTTGAAAAAGAGAGTATAAAGAAACAAAGCACCAACTCCAAGCCAATACCAATAATCATCGGTGGGTAGACTATGTGATGCAAGAACACTGTAACCAACTGTAGTGTTACCAACGGCAGATTTCTGCAAAGTGAGAGTTTCCCAAGTATGATTCAGTTAATCATCCACCCTAAAAGTGGTAAGATTACACATCAACAGAAGAAAAGGTTCAAAGCATATGCGATCACTTAGTCTTAATATAGTCTAGCCAGTCATTTACTAGTCCAAAGAGCACACCTCTATCCATCTCGTGGCCGTAAATTCATTAACAGAAATTGCACGTTGACCATAAGATAAAGGTGACACCCAAAAAGCCCACACCCACCATGGCTTGATCATTCCTGAAACAAGAGGAACTCAAGTTACTGTGGCTGACCTCCACACACATTATATCGAACGGAAATTACAAAACAACCTTACCTTTTGGCAAAATAAATCCACCCAACAAAAAAATAATTAGCAGTGCAGCCGATCCAAACGTATTGGCAATGATCATATCACGTGCAATTGCCGCCATTGACCGGAAAAGACCTAAAGCCATTTGGTGTACTGTAAAAAGCAACAACATGTAGCGGAAAAACCTGAAACAAAGTAAAACTGGCAGATGAGTAAAACAAGTTTGAATAAACACACACAAGGGTAAATTGATCAAATAGAAGATACCTGCCGGCACCAGGAGCAAATCCAACGGTGTAGTATACAATACAAGACCATACAGCAGCTTCAATGACCGAGTAAGGTACGCGTAGAATCCAGCTAGAAACTGACCATGCCCATGCAGGGTAAAAGTAATTATCTCTTTGCTTGTAAAATACTGGTAGTCGAAATATTGTAATAGGTAGCTCAGAAAATCCATTGAACATCATATGCACCAGTCCGAAAAACAAACAAGAAAGATACAGGTTGCCATTTATCACATCTGTAGGATGCAGTCTTGTTCGTAAAAACATTGTGCATGTGACAAATCCTACAAAGGCAACCTGTAAAATACGTAACAGGAATGTATTAGATGTATCAATATGCAAAAATCAAACTGATAAGAGACACCATAGATATGATGAGTTCCATGCAATAATGGAGGTCCAGAATGCATCCATCAAGTGACTGCCAAAATTATATATAGTTGAAATTGATCAAGATGTAACTATTCCAGTCAACTACGTGTAGCTATAATTTCTCCTAGAATTACAAATTTTGCTATCCTGAACATCAGTAAAGAGGACTATAGGGTAAATGAAATCCTAACCTAGAAGCATCAAAAGAATCAAGTAGCAACGTAAAACGAACCTGGCATGTTCTGAAAATATAAAGAAAACTGTGCCTGCTAATCAAAACCCATTCTCTGGTAAAGCATGTTCTAAAGAGCTCCCATTTTGATATAGCAAACTTGGTTCTAGATAAAGCAGAAGGATGACTGTTGCATTTATCATATGGAACAGAAACAGAGGACTTCAAAGAACTTCCATATTTCGAATTTATAAATGCTTCAGCAATTTTTGATACAGGAAGGAAAGCATATGGTTTTGAAGAGTCCGCCCAGTATTGTGCTTGATCCTTTCTTGATGTAACCTAGAAACATACCGAGTTAGGGCCTTGCCTGGTCAATTTAAGTGAGGAAGAGATAGAAAACTTATCAAATGATAGTATACCTCCTGAAGGAAATCTGCAACTCCCTTTCGAGGGGGCAGCCGAAAACCTAACGACTCAAAGAACTCCACAACTTCCGCTCGGGGTCCATGATACACCATGTACCCATCAGATAATAACACCAGATCATCAAACAGGTCAAAGGTTTCAGGTGCTGGTTGAAGAAGAGCCATTAGAACTGTGCCTTCCATTTGATGAACAAAGTTCCTTAAGCATTTCACAATTTGGAATGTTGTAGAGCTATCAAGTCCAGTAGATATTTCATCCATAAATAAGGTTTTCCTGGGCCCAACCACCATTTCTCCTACACAAGTATGACAATTAATCGCCATATCTGACAAGCAAAAAAAATAAAAATTCTTTTCTGGTTTATGCACAAGCATCATTTTCATTTCTTTTCTTTGCAACCCCCATCTAGATCTGGGAGCAGTGACAAACTGCCGCCAATAAAACGCCCAAAACCTTCTTCCACCCCTCCCGTTACCGTAACCTTCTTCTGCCTCCTCTACCTAGACGGGCCCCCTTGATTGGAATTGTTGGCACAACTGAACTTGACCAAGCTATAGCGGTTATTTTTATTTTGTTTTGAAATTTTAGGAATCATACATAATTTTTGTTTTCATCTTTTCTGGAGTTATGATCGTCAGTCACATTTCCTTATTTCTAAAAAGGAGTAATGTAATTATTTGTCGAAATTATACAGAGTAAATGCGTTATAGAGATTACTGTCCCTGTCAATTATATTACCACCATATCCTCGTGGTTTCCTGTTGTTTATCCCTCCCCTCAACTTTTTCCTGTAGTTCCACAACCACCCTTCTTCTCCACATCCTAATCCTTCAACAACATTCCTACATCGTCCTCAAATTCCTTTCCTTGCCTGACCTCAGACCAATTCCTCTCGCTAGAAAACCGTGATAGTACTATATCAAACCACTGACCCCGCACCAATAACTTCGGCTTTGGTAACATCACATGCAACCCCACCGCCGATAAATCTTTGTTCTCTCCTCTGTCTCCTATTCCCTCTCCATCGCATAAATTCTCTACCTAGTGAAACCTCTCCTCGGAAGTCACAATTTTTATGCTGTGGGTTTCTTGCTGGGCAACATCCTCTTTGATGAAAAATTTGAGACCGACAAAGGAAGCGGTATAGGCATTTTCAAGGAAACAGGGGCTACCTTAAGGTCGCAAGTTCAACCTATATTCACATCTTTAAAAGCTACTATAATTCGAGGATATTGTTAAAGGAGGTTCAAGACAACCCGAATAGACTTCAAGCATGGAGAGACCATGTTTAATCATTCACACATACCAAACTCCTGTCTTTCTCAAATTGGATTTCTGTACGAGTTGCAAGTTACATTCACGTCCACAGGCCATATTTGCAAGAGTAACGATGTATAACAACTACGAAGTATATTTCAAGAGCACAATTTGTTAACATAAATGATGTATAGCTAGCTTCTCCACCACACACTTGTATCTTCTCAACACACTAGGACCCTTGTTCCCCATACAAAGCTAGCACCCTTGCTCCCCACACAAAGTAATTGGGCAATATTATTAGTGCTCTATATGAAGCAGTCTTCCAATAATTCATGTATCGTTACTAATAAAGACATACACATAGAAGTGACGAGCATATTCACAGAGTGATCTACAAATTGCCAAACTTCCACATAGCACATGTACTTTGTTGCCCCGGGGTATTTGGGGTGGGGTGGGGTGGGGGGGAGACAGACCTGTAGTTACTCTCTTTCTTTGACCACCTGAAACACCCCTGAGCATATCATTACCAACTAGTGTGTCTGAGCATACATCAAGACCAAGCACTTTCAAGATGTAATCTGTTGAGACACTGTGCTTTCTACCACCAACTGATGATGCCTGAGCAAAATTTTCATTTAAAGTAAAATAAGATAATGTCGATCACATAATAAGAGATTGACAAGGTTACTTCCCGTGTTAATCAAGAAACACAGAAAAAATGGCCTTAACAAGCTACACATTTTCATGTTGATAACCTTCATAAAAGCATCTATTTCAGGACTGGGGCGTATATTCCTCTCCCTCTCTAAACGAGTCAGATCCTTCATATATTCTGCATATAGAAGAAAAAAGGGAAATCAACCATCATGCCACATTAGATACTAACAGATCATGTCCCAGACATGCATATAACATTTTTAAACTGTCAAGTATCTCTGCAGTTACAATCATTGCCTTAGAACTCTTAAGGATAGTAAAATGTACAAAACTGAAGTAAAAGAATAAATGACTCATATATGAATGCATCACCTAAATCGTGAAACTGAAGAGATTTTAGACTATTAACGAGGAAATCGATGCAGCAGATATCAAAAGCAGTAAGAAGAATTGCAGTTCACAATATACTGTAAGACAATCCACCATAATATACATTTGAAATACTAAATGAAACTTACACAGGCAGCAACGGATAGGACAGCAGAAAATAAAGAAAATGAAAAGGTCTGCATCTCTTGTTGTGGTTTTGATAGTACATCTAGGTAGCACGGGCACGGACACGGACACCGTGTCCGACACCGACACCGACTGGGACACCGGACACCGCAATTTTCAAAAAATCGGATTTTGGACACCGCAGGACACCGCTGAATTTTTTAATATATATATATATATACACACACACACACACACACACACATCTCAATTGGAGCAACTAAATTTCGTTCAAAATGGATGAGAGAGAAAGCAAGTAACATGAAATAGTCTCAATAGTAACAAGAAAAAAGGTCGACAACAAGAAAGCAGTTGAATGTCTCAACAGTATCAAGATTAGAGTCCCAATAATAACAAGAGAGAAGGAGAAAAGACATAAGACCAAAGGCATGATGGAGAGGTTTTATATAGTCAGATGGTCTGTAAATGAGGTCGGAGATGTTGTCCTGTCTTATTCTAGACTGGCAAGTTGGGATGCTTTGGGCAACAAAAAGAAGGAAAAGACAAAGTGATGAGAGAGAAAGAAGAAGGTACCTTTTGTTGGGTCAATCTGATTAGGGTTTGGCCTAAAAGTTCATTTCTAAAAAACCCCATATTTATCCCTCCAATAAATTTGAAATATTGTATTTTGGTCCCATACGAGTGGACACTTCTTCACAAGGTGTCCGACACTTCTTCAAGAGGTGTCCGACACGGTGTCCGGTAATTAAAAAATAAATAAATAAATTCGGACACCGCTGAGAGGTGTCGGACACGTGTCCGGAGGTGTCGGTCAGATGTCGAGGTGTCGGTAAGTGTCGGACACCATACCTCGTCCTATAAGAGGTGTCGGTGCTTCCTAACATCCATTAAGGAGTTTCTTCTCAAATGTTGATAATGAGGTTCTTCACAACTTCTGATTTTATAATAAGTACCAAGCTATTGTTAAGACAAAACAGGGTAACTTTTCCATTTTGTATCCAGTCCCACCCAGTTATCCCACGATAAATTGTAGCTATTGTAATTGCATGTACTTGTTGTACAGTGCTGGACTGGTATACACAAGAAAGGCTGAAAGTGGAGTCTATTCTATGAATATCAACCAGGGTTAGTCCTTTTGAGCCTTCCTAGGAAATTTGCTGCAACGGTGAATATAGTGGGAAGAACATGTAAATTCTACAGGAACACGCGCAACTTCTGAATCCCTCTGCGATGAAGTCAGATGCAAAATCAGAATTAATGTAGATGAGATCTTATCAACCAGTGTGCATAATCCGGGTTTCGGCCTCCAGTTTGTTTTGCTTGGTAAGTAACATCTGTTTGTGGCTTTAAACAATCGGACTTACTAAGAAAACAAAATCTTTGTATGGCATGCTTCCATCTTAAGAAATTTACTTTCAGAAAGAATGTTATAATTAGAAAAAGGAGGAATATCTAAAAAATGATCTCAAAGCTTCGCTAACTCAGCTCGACTCAAAATTTCAATTCTTGTATTCGACTACCTAACAAAGGACTATCACACAATTTCACTTTAGTCAATGGCTGGCTTTGTAAGGACAAGGACATTGTGTAAAAATCCATAACAGTGATGACTCAGAAACTGATTTTGAAGTTCTAGTGTGTAAGAAGCCAGTCAAATTGTAAAGTGACCAGAATGTAGTTTTGAGGGACAACAATGTATCCAGAGTTTAAGCATAAACCAACAGAGAAATGATATATCGTAAATGTTGAGTATTTCTACTTGTTGCCACCTCCCCAAAACAACAAAGGCTGTGGATAACAAACTTGGATCATTCGGAACGCTACCAACCAAGTGCCTGCATAATTGGAATCTTTTAACCTTTCTACTTGTCTGGCTAAGGAGCTTTGCAGTATCGAGTATATGTTCTTATTTTTCATAGAGAAGTATTGATGTGCGAATGTAATCTTAAACGCGAAACACAAATTACAACATCAAAAGAGCAAGAATAAAGCGTCGATGACGCATAATGAAGTCATGAAAACATAATTCCATTACCATGAAGTGGTCTTAAACTAACCAAATTCAAAAGACAGAATAAAAAAAATGATTGACCTAATCCAAAGAAAGAATTGAATTCCAAAAGGATAATAAAAAGTTCTTAGCTAATGAATAAGACCAACCTGCAAAGCCTTCACTTGCACCTTGACATCCAGCAGCAAAATCAAAAGTTTCTCGTACAGTTAGCTCGGCAATGTGGTTATCTGTTTGACCTATGTAAGCAGAAGTCCTTTGAACGCAGAATTCATCAAGCTTATGCCCATTGTACGTAATACTCCCACTTTTCTGAAATCAAAATAGCATGTTTATATAAAGAGAGGCAGGCTCTCACGCATAAAGATGGAAACTTAGAGAGGGGCAAGTTCTGTATCTTTTTTTTTACATTTGACGGAAAGCAGGCAACACATTTTCCATCTTCGGGCAAAAAGTATGAAATAGAAGCAAACTGTGAAATTGGTAGATGCAGGTTTCACTTGGCCTGTCTCAATCAACTTTACAACTAAAATCATAGAAGAAGATGGCTACATCAGGTGAAGTTACTCTAAATGACATATAAGTTTCCCTTTTTTTGCACGCTGAAACGAGATCCTAAAAACTACAGAATCTCTTATTTAAAGACCTTGCGTTGCTTGCATGAACCCTTTTAAGGTGGCGATGACATTACTCTCTGCAATTCTGTAAGGTGATTCTGCAAAGTCATGCTCCTGTACTACCACTTTGGTAACTTGATCACTGACTGATCAATTAAGCAAGAATGGAAAAAACCTGGCTTGCTTCTACAGGAAGTATTGTTATAAGGAATAACCTTTAAGCTACTGTCGAGTTTCCCCGCTAGAGCTAACAGCAATGTGGATTTCCCAGAACCTGGAGGCCCCAAAAGCAGCGTCATCCTACAAAAGCCAAATTAACCACATATATATATATTATATCAGAGCACTGAACTGAATAAACTAGACGGTAATCACAAATTATCCACCAAACTCTTCGAAACTGTTACTATTTTTGGAACATTTCACCCTAATACTTGTTCTGCTCTCCCTATCTCTCGTTTCCAACATGACGGTGACCTTCCCCGTCCCTTCCACCATCCCATGAGGGAGTGGAAAAGGAAAGGGTCATTTGCAGTCGTAAGAGAACAAAGTTAGAAACTGTTGCCGACTGATGGGGTGAAAGATTTTATTGACACCTGTTTGGTTTCAGGAAAAGGTTACTGGAGACACAAAATAGTAAAAAAAGAAAAACTTCTCTGTGAAAATTTGCCAAAACTTCGGGTGTGGAAAGCACAAGAAAAGCCATTCATAAAAGTGAGCAAAATAGGTCGAAGTTAACTTAACATTTTCTTTGGGCTAAATCAAAATCATTATATCACTAAAATCAGTATCATTGACACTTATTAACTATTTAATGATAAAAAGATGCATATTTAGTTAAATGAAATTGTGAATTTAGTTTAATTAATATTTAACAAATATGACAAGTTAAAGAAACGAAAGATAAAGTGGTAACTCCTATATATATTTTTTGATCAGCTATAATGTGGTCTTGTCAAAAACAAAAAGAATAGTTAGAGTCTATTTAAAATCACTTTCAGTTTTGGTTTTCTATTTTCTAAAAAATAAAAACTAAAATCAGTTTAATTTTTATTTTTTACAAAAATAAATGAGTGTTTGATTACCCAATTTTTATTTTGAGTTTTTTCTTTTGGGTATTTGATTATCCAGTTTTTATTTTGAATTTTTCCTTGGTGGCGGTTGCAGTGGCGACGGTGCTGGTGGGTAGTGACGGCGGCTGGCGGTTGGGGAGGAGGGGGGGGGGGGGGGGGGGTCTCAAAACAAAAACCCAAAACTCTAAAATAAACAACCCTGTTTTAAGAACGGCTTTTCAAAACTGAAGAAAAAAAATGAAAACTGTGTGTCAAACGTATTTTTTTTCTCCACTTTATAAATTGAAAAAAAAATAAAAACGGAATAAATTTCAAACGGTACCTAAATTTACAAGGACGACACTCTTATGCATCTATATGTATTTGTGTTGTTTTTGAATTAAATGCATAGAACGTGTCTAGGAATGGAATTACTCAAACCGAAACACGTGTGTTTTTAAGTATGAGGTACTTGGTGAGGTGTCTATGTGTAACAAATTAGCAATTGCTTTATCACCTTTACTGTTTGTCAGTATTTTCACAATTTTCACACCTTATTGCACCGGTCATGTGACTTTGTCTCCCGTCAGTTATCCCTCCCTTTCATATGAGATTCTAGTGATCTTTAAATCCAATTTCGAAAATTTACATGTTCAACTTGGAGGACATATACCCATTCCGAAATCCTTGGTAAGTTTTAGTTGACAAAGTAGTTACGTTTGCCTCTTGAGGACGTAAGTCAAATCACTACGTCAAAGAACGCTTCCGTCTTTGTGACATATAGTATCCTTTTTTGTTGGTAAAAAAAAGGCATGCAAACATTTTGTTGTGCATAGAAGAGAGATCACAGACTCACAAATCACAACTACAAAACCTCAGCCAAACCCAATCATTTAAATTGCAGTTGCAACAAGGGTTATATCCACTTCAATGCAATACAATAGTTTAATGGTTCTTTGACCCAGTGTCTACGCAAGCCTCAGTCTATGTTCTATTTTAAATTCACTGGTACCCCGAGTTCTATTCTAGAGTTAGTCTTCAATATTATGGCATCCACCCTTCCAAAGAACAATCCCACCCTCGTGCATGCAAACAATGGTTTTTGCCATACTAGCAGCCAGTAAAACAAAAGCAGAAGAGCCACAAAATTGTTCCCTAGTCCTCATGTGTAAGTCTAACAGACTTAACCAAGGTGTTCCACTCACATGGCCTGCTACTAGTATCACGTTTGAACAGAAAGGTAAATCACTTATCTGAATCCTCCTATCCAGCATGCCTAGAACAAAGAGACAAACATATTACCTTCCCGGTTTCACACAGCCAGTGATATTGTTCAAGATCCTTAAAGAATGTCTCCTAGGCCGGAAGATCCTCAAACCAGTCAGCAAACTCTGCATGTCAATAAAGGCAAGTTAACAAACTTGCTCATTGTTACTCTAATCAAGTAAAGACGAAATTAGAGGAACGCAATGATCAACCTCGAGAATGTCACGAGCATAATTCACCAACGTCGGCAAAGCTCTGGAGCCAACTTGCACATTTGCCGTGATGTCCAGGTTCTCAAACCGTACTTCCACCTTTGGAACCTCTAATCCCACTCTATTCCACGATGAACAATTCAAGTTAGATCACACAAAAACTAGGAAAATGCGGATAAAATCAATTATCTGTTGATAACCTAATGCACAAATAAAAATGTTCATATATAGTTGATATCAAATCTGCCTTGACTCTAGCAACCTAATTAAATCTTCGGAACCTCTAATTCTACTCTATGCTACGACAAATAATCAAAGAACATGCAGTTCAACCGTATGAGAATTAGGAAATTGTGGATGAAATCATTAGTACATATGAATAACCTAATTCACGATAACAATGTTCGTGCATAGCTAAAAACCAGATCTGTCTTGACATAGCAATACAGAAGCCAAATATAATTGAATCTAGCAACCAAATCAAATCTCTTCAATCTAGAAACCTAATGAAATCTTTGTAAAATCAATTACTTCTCTCTATCCTTCACACAAAAATTTCCAAATTAATCTACTGCAAGAGTTTTATCCCTACACTGCCTTTGTAAATTACCACATACACCTCATAATCATGTTAATTAGTAGTCCTTATCACCAGGAACTCACACACACACACACGCACGCACCCCTATCGAGGCATTTTGTGATGGTGGAGAGGAGGATATATTTCTTTTGTTGTTCTCCTGCAATATATACGAAATCGAGCGGAACACTTCTTATTGCTTGTTTATACTAAGCAAATACTATAAACGAACGAATCTGATCATCCGTATTCAATACCACCAGAACTTAAACGCGCACACAGACTGACACACACACACACACACACTACAAGATCATATACATTTATTCACCAGAAATGCGCGCACAATCTAATAGAAACACACATGTACTAAATCACGTTTATTCACCAGAAGCTACGCACTCACACACCCCTACCAAACCACGTTTACCTATCGAGTCGCTCCTTTATGGCGGAGAGGAGGATGTAATTGTCCTGTTCCGACGTGGCCAGCGCCTTCCGCACGACGCGCTCGCGGTTCGTTCGGTCGAGCTTCCGCACGTCGACAGTCTCGGTGATCTCCCCGCCGCTGTCGGACTCCGACGCAGTCCGCCGCATCAGCGCGAAGTTCGTCCGCTTCTGCGACGGCAGCCGCTCGAACGCCGCCCACAGAAGCTCCGCCTCGTCCCTCGCCACCTCCTCCGCGTTCGACGGCCGCGCGAACGACTCGCCGCCGGCCTCCACGTCCAGCTCGAAGTACTCGCTCCCATTGGAAGCCGCCATCACTTCCCCTCTTCTCTCTCTCTCTCTCGCTACTTCTCTCCCGATCTCTTTCTCTCACTATAACTGACTCTAATGCGAGGAAGAGTTTGAGCCGGATGGAATTCTATTCTCTCTTGGGCAGCTGGCCCGCGAATTTTGAAGATGGGGAAGGACGGAAATGTCCTTGGCTGGTGGTGTTATTAACTGCTTTTCGGCTTTGCCTTGCCCGCTTCTTACGAGCACGGGAGGACTAACTGTGGTAAAAAAGGATGACACGTGTAGTGCATAGAGAAAGTGTCTATATTTATTGGGCGGAAAAAAAGGTGATTGCTTTTGATGATTTCCAACGGTTTTAAGAGTTTGACTTCATTGCTGCCATTTTCTACTTGTTTTTTTGGACTGTGGTAATTATTGACTAAAGTGACACGTGCGGAAATACTTCATTCACGGAATTTGTATAGGTACAAGGGAATTCGTAAGGTCAAGATTATGGATAAATTACATGCATATTTATGAAGTTAGGCTATAATTGTGGTCAAAGGTGTAAAGTCTGAAAAAGTTAACAAATCGCGATTGAGATTTGTACCAGCAGTGTTCATTCATCATTAATCTCTTTAAAAAGTATATTTTTTGTTGATGCCATGAGTATGCGTTTTTTTTTTTTTTGTTGTTGTTGATGCCATGAATAGGCGTCTTTAAAATATGAATGCCAATTTTGAAACTCCAATTTTTGTAGTTGGGTTTGAAATCCTATTTTCAACTCCATTGTCCTTTAATCCCAAAAAATCAAATGCATTACCAACAATCTTTAAGCATCACAAATTAGATCGAATAATCGGATCCACGAGAAATTGGGAAGCGGCGATGCTCACTGTCAGATGGAGCGCACAAGATACGGTGCTAGAGATTGCTATTATGGTGCTATCTACTATCGTGTCGTGAGCCACCATTGTTATATAATACATGGTGACGCACGGTGTTTCACAGATCTACCGCCATCAGCCACGGAATGATGAGGTGGGTTGCGGTGGAAAGGTGATGAAGACATGTTTTTGTATATGTACGCGCGTGTTGGTGCGTGCCTATGTGGAGAATTGAAGCTAAAGAAGCTTGATGTAATGGTGGCAGTGGTTAGGTTTTATGACAATGAAGGGGTGACAATTAGGATGTGGGTCGATAAGGCGTCGGAGTTGCCGTGCAGAGTAGTGACAATGAACAAACTGTGAGACAGCTATGGTTGAATTTGGTTTAGAAGGCCTCTGTGTAGAGGCAGCGGTCCTTCTGTACTAGTTTTGGTGATGAAACCATCATAATAGACGTTGGGGTGTCTGGATGGTGGTGGATGTCGTCAAAAGTGAAACTAGGAGAGAAGGGGGGGGGGGGGGGGGGGGGAGACAGATGGCGACATTAATGCCATACCGGTGGTGATGCGGCGACGGATTCTTAAAGAGAAGATGATAGATAAAGGGATGACATTTGAAGGATTACCTACCTAAGTTATGAACAGTAAAATTATTTTGTTAAAAATGTTAAATATTTCAAGATTCTGTTTGGTAAACAAATGTCACTATTGTTTGTCCAAACTAATGAAAATATGTGTAATTTCACAATATGCTTAAAGACCTGAGTGTACTAACTCTAATACAAACTAAGCAATGAGGATGCATAAACACTAGAGGTGTCAAAGGTTCGGGCTTGGGCCGGCCTAGCCCGAGCCCAGAGGGCTAGAAAAAGGGTCGGGCCATTTAGGGCTTCGGGCCTTAGAAACCGGGCCGGACCCAAATCTAGGAAATGGAGGCCCTGTCCAGGCCCAAGCCCTAGGCCCAAACCTTAGGGCCGAGCCTAAGGCCGGGCCGGGCCCAGGCCTTTTTTTTAATTTCATTTTTTGTGTTGCAAAAATATTAATTCATGAAATAAATGCAATTGATAGACCCTAAACCATTCAATATCTCTCTCGTGGCTAATGAAGTGCCTTAGAACTTCACTTTTACTCTATTTGAGAATATTGATTAGTAACAAAGAGTAATTTTGCTCGCAAAAAGACAATCTTTTCACAAGAGAAAATATAACTTTTAGTCATGAAGTTTTTTGTTATCTAAATTCAATAATAGATACCAACAAAACTTTTTTCAATAGTATCTCTAAAAAATTTCACTCAAACATACCTCTAGCTTTGCATTTTACGTAGTATTAGGTATCTCATTAGAAGCATGCATCATTAGACCACCTTTACCATAAACTTTCTCGTGCTTTCTGGAGTTATGTTCCCCATTTTCATTGCCTAAATTGTGTTGTTTCTAGTTCCTAGACAAACAAACATATATTTTCTCTTCATAATTCCATTAAACTAATACAAAGGAGTCTTGCAAGTAAAAGTAGATAAAGAAGTAGAAACCATCATCATGAGCTGAAAAGAAATGTGCGTGTGCAAAAAGTTAAGTAAAAAGAGAAAAATATGAGGTAGAAAGAGAATGAGGCGCAAGAAAGAAGGGAAAAGAAAAAAAAATAATTCAAAATAGTTTAGGGCCAGATTTAGGACTAAAGGACTGGGCCAAAATAGGGCCAGAACCGGGCCGGGCCAAATTTGGAAAATATTAGGCCTGGCCTAGCCTTGACCTGGCCCAAGGCTTAGGGATTAAGGCCAAAACTATTCATCTTTAGGGCCGGCCCGTGGGCGACCCGGCCCTTATGACATCTTTAATAAACACCAAGTAACTTTGAAAGTGCCTTCAACTAAGTAAATCACCGCATTGAACCTTGTCATCCGGAAAAAAACAGTTATTTTCAAAACAAAAATCATCGATTGGGAATGCCTATCATTACTCTTACTAATAAAACGATTGAGATAGAATAATATTGAATGGTATAGAAAATACGTATTTATTTGGTTACTTTTTATGTTCATTTGCGGAAGTTTAGCTAAACACTTATAATAAAATAAGTGTGATGAGGTCATAATGGGGGTATACTATTACCATGTCGTCATCACCTTTTTTGAGACTTATTAAGCCCTTATTCAACACCTTTTTTTTTTTGGTTAAGAGAAGAAAAATATCATATATAAAAGAGTTATACAAGCCGTCCCGGCTAGATCAGTATTTTACAGACATAAAAGATAACGTAAAAAAAACTACCATTAACATTACCGACTAACAACTAACATATCAACCCTAAACAAATTACAATTTGACTGAAGCAGAGCATATCCTACACTTCAGCCTAATTTTTCCGTAACTTGCTAAGACTTACAAGACATAATTTAACACTAAAATCTCAAACACGAATATACAACTCAATGACGTAAAGAATTATAACAGTTAGGAAGGCAACTGGAACCAGACGAATAACCGAGGGCATAAACGACACCCAAAGGGAGCGCTAAGATAAGAGGCATTCCACCTTGCAAGGTTCACAAAATTCCACCGACATTTCAGTCCAAACCCCGACAAGTGTAACACCGAACATCAGTCAATTAATCCTTAACAGGCATAGCCAGACTAAAAACCTTCCCACCCACCCATCCACCCCCCCCCCCCACCCCCAACGCACACCCCTAGAGCAGATTACCCCAATACCTCATCCACCCCTCCCCAAGGGCCTCCTACCCCCCTCCCCCCAACCCTAAGCCCCCCCCCCCCCCCAAGGCCCTAACCCCCCCACCTTACCCACCCCAAGGATATACCTTAGACGCAGTACCCTGTAACCAACCGGACAGCCCCCTAGCTAGCTATTAAACCCTCCCAGATCTCAACAGAAGCTCACGGTCACCGCCGGTAAATTCCGACCACCGCCGGCAGAATTCCGGCCACCACCGGCGATGATAGATCCAACCCTAACAAAGAGAAGCCCCATCAATCAAGCCCATAAATTCAACAACCATCGGCCACCCCTACAAGCTAGATCAATCAGATCTAGTGAATCAAGAAAAAACACGGGATCTACATAGATCTGAAGCATCCAGTGCATCGCAGCGAGGCATCGTCATCCCCGATCGAGTTGGGGGAGATGGCGCCTGCCACCGCACCGTCTTCGCCCACCATCGTCCACCCTAAAACTTCCGCCGGCCACTAAGGTTGCCAATCCTCACTGAACCTAAACACACGAACACGAAAAGGAGAATAAAGAAAAAAGGCCGGACTCCAGCCGCCGCCCCACGCGCGCCGAGCACGGTGGGACGGCCACTGTTTTCCCTGTTGCAGGTTTTGTTTAGAGAAGTCAGAGAAAATAATTGTAGAGAGAGAGAGAGACAGAGAGAATCCTACATAAGATTATTCAACACCTTTTGTCTTTTCTATTATGGCTTGAATTATTTTAAGGCACCATATCATGCAAAAAAATAGGCCGTTTGATAAAGCTTCACAAAAAAAAACAAGAATAAGAAACCATTTGGAATTCATTCTCAAAAATAATTTTTTTATAAAATCAAAGTCAGTTATTAAAATTATTTTAATTTACTTTAAACACATTAAATTAAAAACTGTTGAAGTTGTTTGTATAATGAAGTGTATAGTTGGACAAAAGAATCAAACAATATACTAAGGTTTAAAAGAGGCATTTAAAGTCTATTTTTTTTGGTAATTTTTTTGGCGAACCTGATTAAATCAGAATACAGGAAAATGAGTCATTTTGAACATTTTAAAACAGATCTAGTAAATTTACTTTTTCTGTCAAGCACTTCAATCCTAGATTTAATCTGAATTAAACAAAGTTTGACCATTCTAAAATGAATTTAATCTAAAGTAAGAGTTGTTAATCTAGTATGTTCGGTCATATTTCCTAAAATTACATCTCACCAACTAATGTAGGCAAAATCAGCATTGATTATTCTTATTAATTTACATTGGAAAACATGCAATGTGTCTCTTTCACTATAAAATGAAGGCATGTTTGTTCGATAGACATTCGCTTATTATTCGTACAACTATATACATGCATGTTTGACCAAAATTATTAACACAGTAACGGAGAGCGTACTACTTTTTCCGTAATATAGTACCCATCTCGGTACTAAATCAGATTTTGTATCAATAATATACATGTATAATACTCATTCATCAGTGAACTAAAAATATATGCATATACTTTTTCCCTCACAACTCCTCTAGAGCTTAAATTACCTTATTTTTCAACTAAACTATTTGCTTCAAACAAAATAAGCTGTTTGTTCTCACACAGCGACACAAGGAACAAATAGCTTATTCAAGTAAATTACCTCGTCTATTATTACCTTTCTTTTTAACTATCTCATTAGCGAATTTGTATAAAAAAATAAGCTGCTTGTTCAACAATGACGTCTTTGCATTAAAAAAATAAGTTGTATATGTGTGTGTGTATGCATCAAAAAATGTATAAAACAGTACACCATATAGATGACAAAAACATGATGAAAACTTCTAACTACGAAGTAAATCAAAGTTAAAATATAGATGAAGATTGAAAACTTATCAAGAAATATTTTGTAAATTGTAATGAATATTGTGAGGAAGAGGCTATTAAGGTTTCGATCAATATAAAAGAACTTAGAGTGTTATCTATTTAGTCTTTATATGATCAATTTACTAAATTTTTTAACGAAATTTACAATTTTTACATTTTCTAAGAAATCGGTACAAAATAAAATATTTCGGCCAGTACGTTGTTCTCGGCTAGTATCACCAGTACTGGCTAGTACAATTGGTACAAAGCGGTATTTTGACTGCTACCCAAATACAAAGGGATACCGTACCAATAAAATGCAAAAGTGATACGTACCGACGATACGGCCAGTTAATAACTATGCCACTGATAAAGCCACTGAAATTGGCTTCTACTTACTACACCACTGTACCAGCATAGCCTAATGCTTTGTTTTTAAATTCTTCTTTTTGGCATTAAAACTCTTGTGAAGGCTCAATCAGTGGGAGATGGACAGATGAGGAATACCCGTGAAGTCGATTTTAACAAAAGAACTATGAGTGAGAAGTTTCACCATGTCATCACCGGTGATATATCAAACAAAAAGTTAGACCGTGTCCAAACAATGATGGCGAGTAAGGAAAATCTGAACCCTGGCCAACTCTTCTTTCACTTTTACTAGACTGGCGAGTGTTGCAGTTGGGATGCCCTGCTTAAGATTCTAAAATTTAAATGCCTATCAAAATGATGGGCCAAGGAGTGTCAACCTCGGGTTAGGAATTCAGTTCAGGTCCCTTCTCAGTTGTGAATATGAGTTCCCATGTATTGGTAACAGGCCAATTCCAAGCATAGCCATTGTTAATCTGAGATAGCCTTGCATATTTCTCAATGGCGTAATATTACCCTAGAGCCAATAGTGCAGGCAATAGGACCCCCTGGATGCCCATTATCAAACCATAAAAATGAAAAGGCCTAACTTTTTCTCTGATCTTGAGGATCTCACAACGTGCCACGTCACTGTTAAAAACACAGCAACACTACCTCCCTCTAAATCTTCCATCTCGAGATTTCTCTTCACCATTGCTTCATCTTCCCATGGCTCTTCGTCTTCCAAAGAACCCGGAAACTTCTCTCTAGAATCCGTTGCACCTAAGCATGTATCTTCAATCTTTCTTGAACCTTCCCTTTATCTCTATTCTTCTAGAATCCTCCACCACCGACTCAAGCATTGTATAAATAAATAAGAGGCTATAGTTCTCATTGTATCCAAGAGAGAAAAATGTGGGTCTTCCATATGTGATTGTGAGAGTGAAGTGTGGTTTCATTGTGTGTAAGTGCAAGTATCTTCCCAGTGTGCTAGTGAGTGAAATATTCTTGTGTTAAATATTTGTGTTATATTACTTGTACTCTTGTTGTAGAAAATTATTTCTACATCAATAAAATTTTCCTTTGGTGTATACCAAGTGCCCATTTCAGTCTACAGTCACAGCCACGTCAACGAAATCAGAAATCTTTTCATGCTTCTCGAACCTTCGAGACCAGTCCCAGACTCCGCCCTACCTAGACCTACAGGGCTGTGGATAGACCTTCACACTCCCATGAGCGGCCCAAACCCTACGTTTCTCCAGCGAGAACTGGGGGTTCTACAGTATACTACACCATCCATAAACAACACGACTCCCCATCCTACTAGAAGAGGGACTACCAAGCCTAACTCCCAGAAATACCCTAGCGGACCTAGGTTGGCCTGACACTAAGTATGTAGATACCAAGGGACCATGCACGCACCCATACCCTTTGAAATTCCACTCCAAGTAACATTGTATTCCTGCATGGACTCGGCTGATATATATCCATCTGACTGTTACGCTTTCTAATGCTACTGGTGTAGCCATTTACTAACCAAAAGTTCCAGTGAATATCTTAAACATCATGCAGAGAAGAAACCAGAAAGAATCTTCATACTAGACTTGAGTATCGAAAATGAAGACTGCAAAAGAGAAATACTACAGCATAGTGTACAAGAAATACTACAAGAAGTCGAATCATAGATATAACAGGGGAGAAAATCCAAAAAGCGCGTTGTTGAGATGGTTCAAAAGATGTGCTATCCTACTTTCCACATTAAACTGAGTGATAATTTACAGCCAAAAACAGGGTTGGGGGAGGACTAAGTCACACTATACATGCTGGCAAAGGAACACATCTATCAAATGCTCAAAAAGGCCATGCCAGGACTCCTCACAGCTAATAGGTATCAAGAGCTTCGCTCACAAGGTTAGCGTTTCCTCTTAAGACTAAGTGAAGTTGATTTCGAATAAGGTTTTTTGGACTTGGTGTTCTTACCTTTGGTGCTGAATGTTTCAGCATCAGAATCATCATCGCTTTCACCCTCCAACTTCTTTTTATGCTGCTTCTCAGCCCTTCCACAAATGACAAATTTTTTTTCATCCCTCTCTTGCACAATCCCAGACTTTTCCTTGGGCTTCCAAATGAAAATGGACCTGACAGAATAGCATAATCAGGATAAAAAAAATTTGGAACATCCAAACGAGTAAGAACAACATTGCAAACTATACAGCCATTTTGTTGAACCAACAGAAAACAAATTACTTGACAGTTCATTTATTGCTTGATGCCAAATTACTCCCTCAACTATAGTTGCAGCTAAATTGTTCACTCATTTCTCGCCCCCGTAATGATACTCTTCCATCTGCCGTTACTTATAGGATTATCATCAAGTCTGCCATATCTCCTAACCTTACCAATTACAGAATCACATCCGTGGCATTTTGTGTGACAAAAGAATAATACTAGGTGGGTCAAAACACCCTTCAAATGGAAATGAACACCTAAACTTGGAGTCATACAGCTCCAAATCTGGAAAAAAACAGCTACAACCTGGAGCCAAACTGCCAAACAACCTTTTCTTCTTTCCTCTCTCTGCCCCCACCCTCTTTCCCTCTCTAACCTTCTCCCTCTTTCACTATCATCACCGAGCATAACCACCACTACACTCCTATATCCTCTGTTCCACTCTCTAGATGTAATTGAATATCAAGATAGGTTTAAGAAGTAGAAGATCTAGGGTTTTATATTGCAGGACTAGTTGTAAACAAAAAGGAAAAATTGTGACAAAAATAGAACAAATTAATCTACCGAGGCCCTGTTTAACATCAACAAAGTGAGAGTAGGATGGTTTGGAGTGCTTCTAAAGTGACACAAAAAGCATCAAGCATAACTGAAAGAGCACATATACTTTTAGGCAGTGAAATACCATCACTACTTCGACGAAAGCTCAAACTTGGTATCTTTTTACTTCTCTCTTTAATCTAAAGACCATGTTCCAACACGAGAAAGAAATAATTTACTTTCAAGCATTTCAAGGGAGATAGATACATACAAAATAAGCCACAATGCTAATATGCATTAAATTCAATTGCATGCCTTTTGTATCGCTTCAGGAAATTATATTTGCCAGAGTATCACTTCAGGAAATTATATTTGCCAGAAAAACAAGATAAGAACCATCTTGGACTAAAAACCGAATGGTTACATACTTATTAAACATCAGTTCCATGTATCAAGGACATGAAATATATTTCATCTATCTTGGGCCCCAAAAAAAACCATCTTGGACTAAAAAGGTAAGTCCAAACGCCATAAATACACTGAAAAAATCAGTATGGAGTGTCCGAACCTTGAACTACCAGTTGCTAAAAGGTCATCTCGTGGATGAAGCTTATTCACAGGACTAATTGTCGTGATATTAGGATCCATGACCTCCGCAATTAGTTGTCCGGTGCTGATGTCTATAAAATCAACGGGATGCAGAGCAGCTCCATTATAATTTTCACTTATGTAACGCCCAATAACTACAAGGGACTCCATTGGGTCCTGCATAAAAGAGCGTATGTGAAGATCCAAATTCTAACATGTATATTTTTAAAACTAATCTTATAGTTTAATATTCAATAGAGGCATGAAAGATCTTATGGGAAATGCTTTCCGTCAAACCATGAAAGTATCACCTTTGGATCCCATTCTGCTCGAAATGGAGTGAGATGTCGATTAAAATCTTGACTATGTACAATTTCTCTGCTTGGAAGATCCAAATCGCCAAAAATAGAATCCCAGACACGGATACGATTGTCCTGAGATGTAGTCAGTATTTTGCTGCCACTTTGAGGAGAAAAATATGCCGAGTTAACCACACGTTTGTGGGGAAGTTCACGAAGAGAAGATCCTGCTTCTAACTTCCGCGCATCCCATATGCGAGCCTGAAGTGAGAACCATTTTAGAAAATAATACAAGCGGAAATATAAACATTTAAAATCAAATAATCAGGATCGTGCAATGGAAAACAACTGCCAGAGACAAAAGTACTGAGTTTGTTTGCACTGAATTAGTACATAGTTAAGTTACTGACTTTAAAAACTGAAGAACTTGATTCCTTGGACCACTTGCTACTAGAAAACCAACAGAGCAGACAACTACTACTAATATGTCATCCGTGTGAATATGTAAATAATATATGTAACCCCATATTGCAGGGTGGATCTTGAAAGATATGAAAGATCTCCCTAAAAATATATGAAACTGTCTCTGTTACAATAATCTGCCTTTCACTTATGAAATAGAGAAGAATATATAATGGGATCAACGGGTTGGTGCTAAGCTTTAAATCGCTCTCTTCCCGCTGTCACGACCCAAAGGTCAGCCTCACCCTTCGGCTCGTAACCTCTCTTCATCTCACTCAGACAAGCATTATCAGCAGTCCAGTCTGAAGATCAGAAACTGTGTAATATTGTATAACTCGTTTGTTTTTACCAAATGTAGATTTCATATGAAAAAGCCAATAGCAGGAAACAAATTAAACTGCTAACAAGTCAGACAACATACAAAGTGATCATTTCCACAACTCAAAAGAAGATCTGGCTGAAGAGGATTGCAGTGCAGCCCAACAACTTTGGTCCCTCTCTTGTGAATCAATGTACCTTCCCCAATTTTATTGTTGGAGCGGATGTCCACCCTACATAAGTTAAAGGAAAGGAGATCCAAAGCAAGTAATTTTTCTGCATAAAAGACTATTGTAAAGTGTAAAACTATGCTTCAGGATAAGATCCATGTGCAGAATATATCATTGAGCAACCTCCCCCCAAGCCAAAGGAAGGTGGGAAATCCCTCCTAAATCTATCAATTCTTCCTTTTTGACAGAAAGCAGCACAGATTTGAAGATGGAATTGAAGTATGCAAACCATATCATAAAAAAGGGTCTAACTCATCAATATTATTCTGGTCAACCAGAGTAACAGCGCAGAAGTTGGAAGGAGTACTTACATGTGAACATATCCAAAACTATCTGCAACAAACACAAGACTTTTGTCTTGGTTTACATCCAGTCCATAAAGCATTCTCCAACTGCTCGGGCCCTACAGTGAAACCACCAACAATTCATACTTGGCATGAAATCGCCCCCATCTCCAGAAAAAAGTAACAAGGTGGATTACGATGGCAGGCATATGAATCTTGAAAATAAACTGACAACTTGAAAATTTGTATAGTCCAAGTATATGTTAGATCATACGAATAGAGGCATTCTTAGTTAAATGAAAGAAGATGCCAAACCCGCTGTTATTCAGCAAATCCCTTAAAAGAGTAACCACATCATCGATAAGACGTACAGCGAATCTCGCTTCACTCGGATTGATAATTTAACTTTTGTACAACCCTCGGAATAAACGGCATCCCCACATACTAGGCATAAGCCTTTGCTAATTTTCCAAATAAGTTGGGCACCGCGGCCTGCGTGCACCAACCACCAGCAACAATACATAGAACAGACAGAAAGGAACCAATAACTCTCAGGAAACAAAACATCTAAGCTCACACATAGCAACCCCAGTTGAAAAGCTTAAAAGATATCTACAAAGCCACTACAGCATTAAGTTATGGATTCTAAAACCTGATCAAAGGAAAGAGCAGTAAAACTTGATGGGAATATCAAAAGGCTATGGAGACCAAAGTTGACATTCCAAATGGTATAACCATAAAAGAAGTACCTGCCATCCATTAGGATTAAGGTTCATTAGCGATAATGAGATCCCAGTCTCCAAGTCAGTGCAACTGATGGTTCCATCAGATGATGCGGTATATACTGTTCCATCATTCGTTGGATTGAACCTAAAGACAATTGAATAATAATGAGCCTTCTGATTGAAGAAATTCATACGTGCAGATATGATTTTTGTTCGAAGATGCGAAGGCATTGAAGTATAGCTGGATAAAATTTATAACTCACCTCATGTTGTTGAGTATGCAACCATGTACATTCCCGTAAACTGTCCTTTCATGTATTTTTCTAAAATCCAAAACTCCGAGTTGTCCTTTCTTTCACAAGAAACCATGCATAAAAGAAGAAGTATCAATAAACCAATAATGAAAATCACCTTAACGGACTATTAAGAATATAAAAAAGGAAACACTAACCTTGTCACCAGATAAGAGAATGTTATTACTTGTTGGATGAAACTCCAAGCATGTAATTCGTCTACTGTGGTATCTGATAACTGCACAATCCACTTGATCGGGGATCACAAATGCAGGTTTGATCTATTGGACAAGAACCAAAGGGAAAAAGGGACAAATCAGATGATTTGATCAAGATAAACTGCATTTGGTAACAAAATAATAGCATCAAAATCTGAAGAGTCTAACTGGAATTAATAAGGTTCTTTGTGGCAGCAATTAAGAAGGAAGGAGATTTAGGGTTACTAAGCTTAGTATTGAAACCTGTGAAACCCACAAAATCAATTTGGTTGGGAAATAGCAGAATTATCAATGGTACTAAGTGTGAAAACATTAGCATGTGATTTCTAGCTTAAAAGAGAATAACCATATCTGCTACATCTTGGAAAGTCAATCTACAAATTTAAGAACGATCAAGCCACAAGAGCATGTGGCTTAAGGCTCAATTCAACTGGCAACAGCAGATCTTGGCCTTAGAACTACCTGCATCAACTAAGATGTTCTGCAAGGGTAATAAATGTGATACAAAACATAGAGAAGTGTGGTCTTTTTCCTTCTTCTTTCAGCATACCAACTCCGAAGGGATTCAGATATTTTATCTAATTTTTTTTAAGCCACCAATTATGCTTCCCCAAATACTCTTACATCTTTCATGTGCGATTTAATTACCTAGTATATGTATGTAAGCATATTGGGGGCTAGTATAAGCATTAAGAACATACTTGGTCATATCATTAAGAACATACTTGGTCATATCCTAATCAAGTAAATACGATCTCCAGCATGATTATTTCTTCACAACAGCTAAGGGAAACTTACTGTAGGTATCCTGGGCTTAAGCTGCCGTTCAAAGACATAATCCAATGAGTTACGCGTATGTTTACGAGGCGCTGGGACGACCCCATACTCTGTTGCTACCCGGTGAGGACAAGTGACTGTAGTGTGACCTTTAACCCATAAAACAATAATTACACTCGTCTTAGAGTTATAAAAACTGCAAAATCCAACAATATATCAATATTCTCAAGCACAGTTGAGTTGAGACAAACAGACACAGTCCATCAATCAGAGGGACTATTAATGACAAAAAAAAATAACACATCTAATTAGCAGAACTGTAACTAGTGCACAAAAGCACCCATTTCTCAGCCAAATATAGCATGAGACTAAAGATTTACCAGGCATTTTGCAGAGAAAACACGGTTTCATAGGGCAATCAATATAAGTAGCCCCCTTGAACCCTGCTTCATGACCCGTTTTCTTGCACACCTACAAACAACCACGTAAATCAAAACGCGACAAGTAATAATTAAACATACGAAGAAACGTCAATTTCCAAGCTGCCCACTCTTCAACGTGTAGCAAAAAAGGTTAACGTTCCTCAGTATATTTCAGCGACAAACAAGTGCGTGAAAACAAAAAATAGGGCTTAGAAGCAGTCCTGAGATGTATAAGGTTTTGAAAACCCTAGAAAATAAAAGGAGGGAGTGAAAAACGTACTTTACAGACTTTCTTGAGACTAATAGTAATCGGCGCTTTCGCATTCTTCTTCCCCGCCGAAACCTCCTGGATTCTCGGATCAATCCTTCTCTCTTCTTCTTCTTCCTCAGCCCCTTCTGCTTCTGATTCTACGATGTCGTCATCCATTACTTCCTCTTCTGATGAACTCTCCTCAGAGTCGGCGTCTCTATCGATCACAACTCTGGGGAACGGCATTCCTCTGGTTTGCGGGGGCATTTTCGTAGATTTGGAAGACACTCGCTAAGAATCTACAGTGATTGAAATGAAAGAGGAGGGGGGCTAAGAATGACGAATTGAAATTTGGGAAAGCGGAAACCGAGGGGAGCACAACCGACTTTCCAAACGGGAGGGCGAAGGAAAACACGATTACCATAGTGCCCTTACGGTTTTCGCCCTCACGGCGGATAAAGAAGGGTTACTTCTGACATTTGGTTATTAAGAAATGGCGGGAGTTGACGTGGCTTCTTATCCACCGGAGGAGGGGTCTGTGTCGCTCGTGTTTCTCCCGTGCCATCCGTGGTCGAGTTTTGGGTTTATTTGGAACCCTAATTAGCATACCGGAATTTATTTATTTTTTTGGGTCAAAAGTCCTTTTATTTCATTGAAGCTCAAGCATGTACATAATCTCCTTTTTATTTTACAAGACAAATCTGCTTCTATATAGAATAAGAACTAAACTACCCAACTATCTACAAGAAAATTCCATCATGTATCCCCCAAGCTGCACATAATGATTGATTCCTCTCTGTTTTTTGTATTTTGCTCCAACTGCACATTCTATACTTGATCCATTGTTGTATTACACTAGCACATCCATGAGGTGAAGTTGTTTTTGTTCAAAAATTTTTGCATTTCTCTCACACCAAACTCCATATAATTGTTCAAAAATTCTTGCATTTCTCTCACACCAAACTCCATATACTGTCACAACAAGGGATAGCTTGAGCAATTTAGCTCTGAAGCTTTTCCCTCTCAAGTGTAAGGTTGCCCATTCCAAAAGTTATTGCCAATCTACCAGAGGCATCCTGCTTCCAAGTTTTGTGAAAATGAGTTCCCAAACCTCTTGAGTATAAGCACATTGTACAAAAAGATGATCTATGTTCTCCATGTGTTGCTGGCATATGACACATTTGTCATCATGTATTAGGTTTTATGCTTTTAGTTTTGCTCTAGTTCTTATCCCCCCCCTCCCCCCCCCGTTTACAGATCATCCATAGAATGATAGAGCATTTTGGGATAGCTTCTGTGAACCATATCAGCTTCCACCAGGCTGCCTTTGGTGCTTTTGATCTCATCCAGTTCCATGCTGATTGTATAGTGAAAAATCCACTGGGATGCAAATCCCATTGCATCTTGTCATTACATTCAGGTTTAGGTGCTGGTTGAGTACTAAGTTTGCCTACCATTTGCTGCATTGCCTGAGATCTTGAGGGTTGCCAAGTCCATTTGTCTCCTTCAATTATAGCTGCCACTTTAGCATTCCAGCTCATACATGCATCATAGATTAATCTGTGTCCAAATTGTTGAGTTAAAGGACCCCCAGGTAGCCATCTATCTAGCCACAACCATGTAAGCTTGACTTCTCCAATCTGATAGGTACATAATTATTGCATTTGCTACCTATACTTCAAGATTTTGCACCATATCCATGAAAGTGTAGCAGGTGGCTTGAAAGTCCACAAATGCTTCTCCTTTATAATATAGGGTTAATTACAAAACTATCCCCTGAGGTTTACACGTTTTTGCACTTTGCTCCCCGTGTTTACAACTTTTGCAATATTGTTATAATACCCCAAATAATATGTAGCTAATTATTTTAATTCTTGGGTTACTTTTGAAATTTTAAGAATATTTTGGAATTCCTTTTGAATAAGTAACATATCTTTAAGGGCCTTTAGAGTAATTTACCAAATTTAGAGAAATAAAAAGACTGGTTAGTTGTGTTTTATCGATAAATTGAGTCTGGTCTTTCAGAGAGAGGAGAAGAAAGAGAAAATTAGGGCTTGAGAATTTCAACCTTATACTTATAATTGGTAAGAATCTTGAACCCACTTTGGATTATAAGGATGAATTAGATCATATTAGAATTGTTCTTGTTAAGATTTTAACGTAAGTGGGTTAATTATAATATCTAGGTTTTGAGGTTTTTGGAAGCGATCGCAATTTGGTGAAGACTATTATATAGATTTGAGGTAAGGGTTATACGTGCTACATCTACCTCTATCAGATTTATATCGTTAGATTGTTGCATTGGAATGAGTTTTGATGTGATCTTTGTGAAATCGTGAATTTGGTGTCTCGATTAATCCTTTGATACTTTGCGGCTTGTGCTCTGTTTCTTTTTTTTTTTTTTTAGAGTAAATTGCATCAATGGCCACTGAACTATGCCTCCTTTTTCACTTAAGTCACCCAACTTTATTTTGTGGCATTTTGGCCACTGGACTATCAAATCTGACCGACTTCACCACTATGTCTGCCGGTGTTAATTTCTCTCCATTAAATGGTCATGCGCCGTGCACATGACCATTCAAATCAGGGGTAATTTCGTCCCTTCTTGTACATCGTTCCCATAACTGACCTTGCTGCCGTGACCATCTCGACACCATCGTCGAGCAATTACAGCGATGGCCTCTCCTGCTGCCGCACCTTACAACACAATCGTCACCGTGATCAGTCGCGCCACCGGCGCCTACATCTCCACGCGCCGCTGATCTGGACCCACATCATCGTCGCAGTTATGCCTCGCGGATCCACCGTGGTAATGCCCCCGTGGATCTCTACCAAACTGGGCACACACCACTGTCGCACCACCGGCCGCTACAGATCTGCCGCTAGCTGTATGCCCCCACGAATGACTCTCATTGTCGCGCCTTTGTACAGACGACCGAAACCTCCGCAGCTACCGCCGCAAATCTACCGCGACGCCATCGTTGCAAGTTGCAATGACGAGCCACCATGTCGCCGTTGCGCTATCATTTCGCTCCATCTGCGTCGCTACTGAACGGAGGACATTTCATCACCGTCTTCCTCTCGTGCCAACTCACTATCATCGGCAAATCAGACTCTACTTCCCCCAATCTGGAACTCCTCAATCGCTTTTCTTCTCCTCTAACCCCGACAGCCTATCTAGCTCTTGTTCATCCAACTCCTACCTTGTATTCGTTGAATGAATATGAATCCCCTGAATGGATAGTTCATAGTTGATGGTGTGGTGTTCATCCTTTAGAGACAGTGAATATTTGTGGGGAAAGACGAATGACGCCTGGTTTTTGGGAAAGGGATGAAATTACCCCTGATTTGAATGGTCATGTGCACGGCGCATGACCATTTAACGGAGAGAAATTAACACCGGCAGACATAGTGGTGAAATCGGTCAGATTTGATAGTCCAGTGGCCAAAATGACACAAAATAAAGTTAGGTGACTTAAGTGAAAAAGGAGGCATAGTTCAGTGGTCATTGGTGCAATTTACTCTTTTTTTTTCTTTCGCTTCATGGTTTAGTTGTAGGCTGTACCGTACCTTATGTGGCAGTACTATCCAGGCACTTCTCTTGTGAGAAGTTGTCGTCCAAATGCCAAAAGTGGCTTTGCCACTTGTCAAGCTTTTAATGGTTCACAAAGTTTGTTAACTCTTTTGCCTATATTTTGTTATTTGAAATTTCTGAAACCGTACGAACTCAGATTCAAGCGATTTCACTTCCATTAAACTTATCTTTTCGTCCTCTTCGATTCGAGTCTAATATCGAGTAGTTTCTGAAATTGTTAAGTCATCCTTATTGAAATGCAAGTTTTGACACTTTTGCGGTTAGCTAGTATTACCGTTAAATACTTTGATGTCAAGTTGATCTCTTTGAATTGAGCTAATATTTTAGAACCTTCGCGTGCTTAGGTTAACGTGATGCCATGACATGATATGGAAATTGCTACCGGTATGCAACTTTGACTTAGAACCTCCGCGTGCTTAGGTTAACGTGCTTTACAGTCACGTGTTACGTGATTGTATTGTTTTGATTATTAGTTCAATTATTTGATTATGACCTTTTGACTTTGATTTGACCTTTGATGGGTTAATATCCCGTAATGAGATTTGTCGTGCCAAGATTTACTATCGTCTTTGCACCTTGTTTTCATATGTTTCGTTTTGACTCAGCTACATATTATTGGATACCTGTGTTGTACTCTGTGGGTGTGGGCGTGTAATCTTTACTGGGCTTTGTGCTCACCCCCCCCCCCCTTCTCCCCCTATTGCAGGTATTTAAGCTGAGACATCAGTAGAGGAGTTATCTATAAGCATGAGTCAGAATTGTTCTTTAATTGTAGACTTTTTTTAGTGACTTGAAAATGAGAACTTGTAATAGTTTGATTAAGTAGCTTTTGGTAACCCCAATGTTTGGGAATTGACTATTGTTATTAGATTTCCGCTGCATTTATTAGACTTTGAGGATAAATACAAATGCTTTTGATTTGGGATACATTTAGAGCTCTGATTATCATTTTGAGGTTATGTTCTTGGTAAAATTCTTTGGGTATTATATTTCTGGTAAGCAGGAATATTTTGAAATAGTATGTGTAGGTCCGCCTCCGGGTCGGGGCGTGACAGATTAATTGTAATATCCCACATCGGTTGTGGGAGAGTTTGCGATTGGCCTTATAAGACCCTGCCTATGAACTCATAAGTACATACTTCGTTAGCCCGTTTGAGGGAAGCATTACCCTGTGGTGGGACCGTGGACCGGGTCGTTTAGATAGTATCAGAGCCGACTCTCGAAAGCTTGGGCTGGCTATCCAGTCGGGTTGCCGATGGTTGGGGGAAACGAAGGCAAGCTCGGGTATATCCCACATCAAGAGGATGGTTGAGGCAACGAAAGGTGAGCTGGGTATATCCCACATTGGCTAGAGAGGAAGATTCTGGGCTATGTGTGATCGAGCCTTAGCGAGGACGCTAAGGAATAAGGTGGGGAGATTGTAATATCCCACATCGGTTGTGGGAGAGTTTGCGATTGGCCTTATAAGACCCTGCCTATGAACTCATAAGTACCTACTTGGCTAGCCCTTTTGAGGGAGGCAATGCCCTGTGGTGGGGCCGTGGACCGGGTTGTTACAATTGTCCCCTGAGGTTGACAAAACCATTGCAAACAGCTCCAAAATTGGATGGCCGTCTAAATTCGGACGTTAAGTCAGCATGTGTTGTGCACATGCCATTTTGGCATGTGTAGATATGTCATTTCGCATAGCATTAAATACATAACTGTCCCCTGGGTTTACTCACTTTTGCAAATCGCTCCCTGTGTTTTCAACTTTTGCAATAATGTTCCCTGACCTTGACAAAAATATCGCAAACGAGTCCAAAATTAGATTTTCATTTAAAATTGTTCGTTAAATCCGTATGTAATGCGTGCATGCTTTTTGGCATGTAAATATTTGTCAATTTTCACCTCATCTCCCTTTCCATTTAAAAAAATTGTAACTATTGTTGTCATAATTGTAGTTTATCACATGTAAGTAGAAAATAAATTCTACACCTTATAAAACTCTACTTAATCAATGTATCATCATATTAGGATTTAATTTTAACTATTAACACCTTAAAAATACTTTAATATGTATAAAAGAATGTAAAATATTTTTATAAATGAAGTCATATCACTTTGTAAATTATTTTTGAAAGATCTTTATTTATGAATTATATATTTTTGATTTACGATTTTCAATTTAAAGTCAACTTTCATTTATTATTCTCAATTTAAATTTAAAAACATAGCGAAAGGGAGATGGGATGAGAATTGACATATATTTCCATGCCAAAAAGTTGACTTTAAATTTAAACCTCATGGAAATATCTGTCAATTCTCATCCCATCTCCCTTTCTCTATGTTTTTAAATTTAAATTGAGAATAATAAATGAAAGTTGACTTTAAATTGAAAATTGAAAATCGTAAATCAAAAATATATAATTCATAAATAAAGATCTTTCAAAAATAATTTACAAAGTGATATGACTTCATTTATAAAAATATTTTACATTCTTTTATGCATATTAAAGTGTTTTAGAGGTGTTAATAGTTAAATTTAAATCCTAATATGATGATACATTGATTAAGTAGAGTTTTATAAGGTGTAGAATTTATTTTCTACTTACATGTGATAAACTACAATTATGGCAACAATAGTTACAATTTTTTTAAATGGAAAGGGAGATGAGGTGAAAATTGACAGATATTCACATGCCAAAAAGCATGCGCGCATTACATACGGATTTAACGTCCAATTTTAAATGAAAATCTAATTTTGGACTCGTTTGCGATATTTTTTTCAAGGTCAGGGAATATTATTGCAAAAGTTGAAAACACAGGGAGCGATTTGCAAAAATGTGTAAACTCAGGGGACAGTTTTGTATTTAACACTATGCGAAATGACAGATCTACCCATGCCAAAATGGCATGTGCACAACACATGCTGACTTAACGTCCGAATTTAGACGGCCATCCAATTTTGGAGCTGTTTGCAATGGTTTTGTCAACCTCAGGGGACAATATTGCAAAAGTTGTAAACACGGGAAGCAAAGTCCAAAAACGTGTAAACCTCAGGGGACAGTTTTGTAATCAACCCTATAATATATGTATGACACCATTTGACCCATAGGGAGTCTTTTTTATGGGCAAGATCCCATAGGTGTTTGCATATAGCAATTTTGTTCCATTCCCCTATTCTTTTCAAGCCTAATCCACCTTCTTGTTTTGGAAGACACACATCCTTCCAAGTTACCTTGGCATTTGTACACTTTACATCATTTCCATGCCATATAAAAGCTCTGATTTTGCTTTCTATGAGTTTGATAATATTCTGAGGAAGGACAAAAATTGAACACCCGTAGATTTGCATGCTCTCATCAAAACAGAAATGACTAGTTAAACCCTCCCTGCATATGATAAACACTTTGCAGTCCAACTAGTGATTCTTTTTGTCAGCTTTTCAATTAACACCATACAATCTTTGGACTGTAGTTTTGTAGATATCAATGGGATTCCAAGGTAGGTCACAGGAAATGATCCACTGGGTATCCCCATTGTCTCAATCAATTGCTCATTTGTCCTTTCTTCCATCACTCCAGCCATATACATAGAACTTTTATTGAGGTTGGGAGACAGGCCAGAGAGTTGCTCAAATTCCATTAATGCATGCTTCAACAATACTACAGATGATTGATCTGCTTTAGATAATAAGAACATATCATCTGCAAAGCACATATGAGTTATTTGGAGCTCTTTACATCTAAGATGGCGTTAAAATTCATCTCTTGCAGTGTAAAAATCTAATAGGCCAGCCAAACCTTCCATTACTAGCATAAATAAGTAAGGTGAGATGGGATCTCCCTGTCTTAGCCCTTTAGCCCCTACAAAGTAGCCTTCCATGCTTCCATTTAGGTTAATTGAAAACCTTGCAGTGGTCACACATTTCATAATCCACTCAACAAAAGTATGAGGGAACTGCATTACCTCCATAATGGTTTTCAGAAACTCCCAACCCACTGAATCATATGCTTTCTGAAAGTCTATCTTCATAACACACCTAGGTTTTCCTTTTTCCTTGTGATAATTCTTTACTAGCTCTTGCATTAATAGGATATTATCAGCAATATGCCTTTTTTCCACAAAGGCAGATTGTCTTGTATTGATGAGCATTGGCAAGACAGCTTTAATTCTAGTGCAAAGAATATGAGAGATACACTTGTATAGCACATTGCAGCATGCTATAGGTCTGAAATCTTTCATTGTAGCAGGGCATGCTACCTTAGGAATTAAGGTCAGAGCAGTATTGTTAAAGAAGTGAACACCCTTACCTTTGTTAAAAAATTTCATGACAGCTTCCATTACATCCTTCTTCACAATCTCCCAATTTTCTTGGAAAAATTCTGCACTGTAACCATCAGGGCTTGGTGCTTTATTTGGTTTCATTGAAAACATAGCCTGCTTGATTTCCTTTTCATTCAGTGGTTCACATAGAAGCTTTTGGTCTTGGGCAGATACTCTACATTTTACCACCTCCTGCAGCCTTCTTGTCATATTAGAAGGGCTAATCACAGCTGTTCCCAAAAAGTTTTTAAAATGCTCAATGGCAGCTTGATGTACTTCTTTAGCCCCATGAATCTGCACTCCTTCATTATTCATTATAGACAAGACTTGGTTATGTGATATGTGCACTTGAACTTGCCTATGAAAATATTTAAAACTTTAAAGTGCTTTCATTCCTTTCTATCTGCACTTTGTAAGCTCAATGGGCTCGTCGTATAAGCCTATCTTCCTCCACAAGGTGGACTAATCTTTCACATACGGTCTACCCAAGAATTCCACTAATTATTTGGAAATTGTTATTTTCTAATGAAGTCGGGACTATGAATAATTCATATGATTGGGATAGGATGTTGAAAACCTATTTCATTCGAGAGACGTCCCCAGCCCCAAACTTTGGTGATGACTTTAAAAAGCCACCGGATGTTTCAGAATGATAGACTTATGGAGGGCAACTACAAAGTAATCTCGGGATGACTGTCGATAAATTACTTATTGTTATTAAGGGATATGGTGAAGAGTGAAGCAGTAAGGGCATAAGAGTCTTAAAAATATATGTGTTTCTGCGACAGAGACGGAAGGAAGAAGACAACAAAAACAAGAAGAGTGCTATGACCTTTTAGGTTGAGTTAGATTAGATATGAAGTAAGAAAAGGGAAGAGAGAAGCCTGACAGTCTTTTATACATTTAAAAATCCCGAGGCAAAACGGAGGGCAGAGGTCATAATGAGCAAGGACCCCAACCATGTTTATCCTTAAGATTAATAAACTTTGAATTTTAAACATGGGGATAAGGGAAAGGCGCCAAAAACAAGTTGCGCGTCTTCATGACCAAGTTGGTTGATGGGATAAATAGTGTGACATGGCGCTCACAATAATAAAAATACCATGATGACATCATCACGCTATTTTGATGAGCATTGTTTGCACCAAATAAAAATGCAACTTTTCGGCCTAGCAAAATCGATTCGTCCTGAGGCATTGACATGCCATATCACCAAAGTAGCTAGGGATTGACCTAGGGACAAGTCTCCACCCAAGGTTGATTTGTCCTTGAACCGGTTGATGACTGACTATTAAACTATCAAATCAAGCGCAATAATGGTTAATTGACACGTGGTTAATTCTAAGCAAAGAGGGACACATGGCTCCCTCACGAAAAGTGTGAAGTTTTAACTATGTTACGTATCATCGGGACCAGGAGAAAAGTTGTAAAGGCTGAATGAAAATTTAGATAAGAAGGTAAAACGAAACCCTATCCAATCCGAAGACGTGGCAAAGTCAGATCGATCGTGTAGAGACTAGAGTCGTTAATGGCATAATTCAATACCCTCCAACATAAGTACAATATAATTCCGATCAACTTACAAGCACTAAAAACAACTTACAAGCGCTTCTAAACTCCAGACTCCAGAGTACAAATCTCACTCACATCCCCGCTAACACTAACTCATCAAAATAATCATCTACACAAGAATGGTAAATAATTGGGGGTGAGCTGTGTGGCCCAGTAAATTGAATACTCATAGTACCAGTTGATGGATAAAACACGCTAAAAATTCTAGAAATATTATTTGTCATTCAATTAATCAACGTGACCATGACTTAGTACCATTAACATTTAGCAGACCAATGTTATATCCAACTAACAACCACTATAATTTTAGCAGCTGGCATCTAGCATTCACTGTAGGATCCGCGAGCCGATTTATATAATAACAATAATAAGATGTTGTACATGGACAAATCACTGAGATACAATCATGGTCATAAGCACCTAAGCCAACATCACAAAATGACATGTTGACATAAGGATCAATAATCAAGAGTAATATTTCAAGGAAAGTTTTAAGACAATAAAGGTACGACAACACTAAGAAATAACCACGTTTTATAAAAGAATAGTGCTATGGAATTTTTCTTACCTAAAACGTTGAAAAAGCCACTGAAACAATTCCGACCAAATTATTCTAATCCTTTTCCATAATCACAGCTAAACTTCTTTGCTTTTCAGGGGCCATTAACAATTTTAGACTGCTTACTGGTTTCTTCTTGTTTACAATCTATGCAAGTAATTTTTGGGTTAGAGCGGCCATAACGATGCCAGAGGAAATTTTTTGCCAAAAGGAAAATTTATCCTTATGCGGTAAAATTTTGTCATTAAATATGGTTAGTAACACTTCCTTCACATGCAAAGTATTGCTTACAATTTGTCAAAGTGGGAATAATACTCCCTCGGTCCCTAATTAGTTAATTCATTTTTTACTTGCACGCTTATTTAGGATATAAGTCATTTTTTATAAGTTTTTTTTACTATACTCCAAGAAAGAGAAAGAGAGATAGAGAGGGAAGAAAGTGTGGCAGAGCGAAAAATGAGTTGGTAAAGAATTAAATGTGGAGATCGAAATAAAATAAAAAGTGTAATAAAAATATATATGGAAAAATTCATACGAAATCTTTCTTAATTTAAAAAGTGATCAATTTTTTTGAGACAGTCCAAAAAGAATATACGATTTTTTGGGACGGAAGGACTACTTAACAACAAATTTGTCACTAAACAGGAAGTTGCATTCAATAATAGTATGCCATCTACTACTTCCAAGTGTCGAAAGTTGGAATAGCGAACCACATATTCCAACCAAAAAGCATGCTACAATAAACTCACTTGTTACTAAAAATTAGAGGAAGTTAGGCCGCAGACGACGACAAACTATTTTGGTTTGGACAAAACTTTGTCCCAACTATCCTTTTCAGCGGCCCTCACTTCTGCAAAGCCCTACTACTAATAAATACTGAGTACTAATCTTGTTAGTGTCGCTAAAGGGTTATGTGAATTCTCGAAAGGGATAATTGCGTAAAATACCCCTGTGGTTTGGGGTAGTTGCAAAAAGACCCCTCCCGTTACAAAAATTGCAAGAAGACACCTAAGATTTAAAAAGTGTTACACCCGTCAATAAAACCGTATGTTTTAACCGCGTTTGTGGTAAACGCGCCTGGAGAGCAAGTGTCACTGTTAAATAATTATTGAAAACCCGTTTTTGCCCCTAGATACATCTCTTGCAGCCAAGCCCTAATTAGGGCCGGCGCAAGAAAACAACGGGAAAGCGAGGAAAGGGAGGAGAATGGAAAGGAGAAAGGCAGGGGACCAAGTGAAGGGGAGGGGGAGCCGCGGTTGTCACCGACGACGGCTGTGACAGCGCCAGAAGAACTGAAGGCCAAACTGAAGACCCGCAAAGAAGACGGCCGGAAAACTAAAAAAGGATTTGTCGGTGACGGGACCTCGACAAATCTGTAAATCCGAAGGGAAGGGGAAAAGGCAGGGGACTAGGGGAAGGGGAGGGGGAGCCGCGGTTGTCACCGGCGACAGTCGTGACAGCGCCAGGGAGAAAAACCGAAGCCCAAATCGGAGACCCCCGAAGAAGATGACCAAAAAACCAGAAAAAGCGCAAAACAAAGATTTGTCGGTGACGGGACCTCGACAAATCTGTAAATCCGAAGCTTAGGCTGGGAAAACTTGAAGCCCGTATAACCCCAGTTACAGGACCACGATAAATCTGCAAATCCGAAGAGAACAGGCCCCTCACCGGACAGGAAAACCCAAAACTGCTGATAAGACGGCCAAAATATGGCAAACAACGAGACGGTGCCATGTTTGATTCCGTTCCTGATTTGCGTCTTTGTTGTAGATTATTAAACTTTCTTTCGATTGGTTATGGGATTTTGGTAGAAAGTGACGGGTTGAGGAAAGAGATGGTGAGGATACGAGGCAATTAGATTGAATGTTAGGTTTGACAAACAAGACCAATGTGCTTATATACAGCCACAGAGGTAGTTTAGGGAATTCGTTAATTCTGTAACGGGAGTTGACGGGTGTAACACTTTTTAAATCTTAGGTGTCTTCTTGCAATTTTTGTAATGGGAGGGGTCTTTTTGCAACTATCCCAAACTACATGGGTATTTTACGCAATTATCCCTTCTTGAAAACTAAATCTGTGCCCCACAAATACTCCCATCAAACAAAGCGCAGTGGTGTAGGAAAAGCACAAAAAAGAAAAATGCACTCCTTGCGTTTTCCATACTTCCCTCTTCCTAAGATCACCAACGTCCCAGTCAAATCCAGGCCCTCTTCTCCATTTAGTGTCGTTCCCAAGCTTCACAAGCTCAATCTTTCATCAGCTAATCCGCATGCAGCCGCAGAAGATCACTGCACGCAAGTCAAGAGTTGGGAACTGGTCGACAGAGAAGAAAAAGGAGACCATCAAGTGGCGGAAGAGTTAGCGGCGGCGGGGCTGCGAGCAGAACTGATGCCAAAGCACGTGGCGGTGATAATGGATGGAAACAGGAGGTGGGCTCTCGAGAGAGGTTTGTCGGTGGAAGATGGTCATCGGGGCGGTGGACGGGTGATGAAGCAGATCGTTGAAATCTGCCTTAAACTGGGTGTCAAAGTTCTCACGTTTTTTGCCTTTTCTACTGAAAACTGGATCCGTCCTGCGGTCAGTGGTTTGCTTTTCTTTGTGTTTGCTGCCTTGCCTTTTAACTTCTCGATTTCCCATTTGTGTCTGTCAATTGGTAGATTAATATATGGCCCGTGCATGCAGGAGGAGGTGGCCTTCTTGATGAGCTTGTTCGAAGAGGTGATAAACTCAGATCTGGAGGACTTCAAGAGGTACAGCTCTTAAAATTTCCACCATTGTTCTACACAATAATAATTTCTTCAGAACTAGAGGTCATAGCTCATTATAAATGTACACAACTCTAATAAACTTCTCTTTGAAATAAGGATTTGTCAGAGAAAAATGTACTATTTTGTAAGTGATTCCGATTGTATCATGGTCAAAAAATTCACATCCAGATTATATATAGTTCCATTGAAACCATCACATATGGTTCCTTGAAAGTATTTTGAATTCCTGTCCACTAAACCTATATAACCACTCCGTGTCAGACTATTCATCGTTAATCTTACTCATTAGTTTCACCGTTTTTCGAACTTATTTCATAGACTTTCTAAATTGTTCGAACAAAACATACATGAACTCAATCTAAATTGTAAATCAAATCGAATTAGTATTTTCGTTACAAGGAAGCTCGTTGATTGACTATTTTTTTTTTCTCTCTTCAATATTACATTAAATAGACTCGGCGTTCGAATGTCCGTGATTGGTAACAAGTCAGAGCTCCCCATGTCTCTACAAGGACTAATACGTCTAGCAGAGGAGTCTACAAAGGCTAACTCGAAACTCCAGCTCGTTGGAGCAATGAACTACAGTGGAAGATATGACATAACACAAGCTTGTAAAAGTATCGCCAAGAAGGTAAAAGATGGTCTTCTTCCATTGCAAGAAATCGATGAGGCTCTATTTCAACAAGAACTAGAAACAAAGTGTATTGAGTTCCCTCAACCTGATCTACTCATACGCACGAGCGGCGAACTCAGGGTCAGCAACTTCATGTTATGGCAGATGGCCTACACCGAGCTTGTTTTTGTGGAGAAGCTGTATCCTGATTTTGGAGAAGCAGACTTCATAGCAGCGGTAAGCTCATTCCAGAAAAGAGGAAGACGTCGTGGCGGAAACAAATATTAGGAAAGGGGTGTCCTTGCCTGCGAATCGGATGACTCATTCGCGGTGTCGTTCTTAAAAAAAAGTTGTACAATGTGATTTAGTGTGTGTATCTTTCAATAATGGGAGTTTTAGTAAATGTTTGAGAAGTGCAATATATACTCCATTTTAATGTAAAACCACAAATCTAATTATATGTTATTCAGTCATTGTTTATTTGGACACTCTTTTACGTCGTTACGAGGATTTCTTATTTTGAATTTTTTAAATAATTTAAATTTATTTATCTTTATAATAATGAGTTGGATTCCCCTATCTATTTCTCTCTCTCTCAATCAATCAATTTGATCGATTCATTCTTTCCATTTGAAATTCAACAAGTTATATAGATTTTATACTTCTCTCTCTTCTATGTCAACATGCTCCACTCAAAAATTTTATTTATATCTTTACAATTTCATTAATTCCTAAATTTTGATAAAAGTAATTCTCTATATATTCTTTTTTAATTTAATTTTTTTTTATTGTTTAGGAAAACATAATATTTTCAATCAGTTTTTCTCTTAAACTACCATAATCTCCTTCCTTTTATTTAAGTACAAGTTTTGTATATTGTTTACCCTCTCATTTTTTTCAAGCATTTATTATGTATTGTTACTTTTTCTTGATAATCTTGAGTAATATAACATCAACACACAGGTTATTATTGTTACTATTATCATTACAATTGCTATTAGTTAAGAGAGACTATTTCTATTATTTCATACAGTATATTCCATCTTCATTAGTCACTAAAAACTAACAATTATTACCCAAGTTGGTAGAAGAACTCATATAAAAAGGTAAAAATAAATTTTTAATTATCTTATTGTCATTTTTAATTTTGTAATTGTTATTAAGCATACAAATACGAGATTTCTCAATAAGTATTTTGATAGTTGTTATATCCGTGTACAACACGGGATCAAAACTAGTAAGTTATTGCTGACAGATTTGTTGTCTTGAATATTGAACTTTTACATTTGATCATGACTAATACCAAATCTTTAGTCTAAAGTATACACTAAATTTGGGTCGAGTACCTAATGTTTTAAATGTACCAAATCAGTACTTAGGCTTCTTTTCCTAACCAAAATTGAATCTGCCGTCTAATAAAAGCTAACACAGCTGTCAAAATATCTACGAGTAAACCTAAAGTTTTTGAAAAAGTGCACTAAACACAAACCTAACTCTGCTTTTCTCTCTCTTTGACAAACCACTAGGATCAAGCCACAGCAACTACAGCCACAGTCTCCACCTCAGCCCACAACCATAAAAACCCCGCATGCCATAGCACCACTTGTTGGAAGTATTGCGGCAAATGGAGAATTTCTAAGTCGAATGCTACGCACTCTTCGCTTAGGATAATATTTGCTCCCTTATTAAACAGTACAGGGCAACCACAAATCTACGTTCGAAGGTAAAGCAAGCAAAACACCTAGCCTATCATTATTGCAGACTGATGACCAGGCAGAAATTTATTGAGAAAGAGAGAGAGAGAGTATGAAAAATTGAAGTGAGAAATTTGTTTACCATCAGACCCCATATATAATGCACCAACATGTGCCATGAACGGGTACAAACAGTTATTACAATTAAATGGCTTTGTAGGTGTAATTAAACAATCACAAAACTGAGAGACACCTTGAAAGTGTACCATTTGGATTTAAAAAGAATTGAGAAAATATGTTGAAATCCCAACAACCACACCTTTCACTACATATTAGTTTGAATTTATCTCAAAAAATAAAGGGTGGGCTCGGGGTTAGCACTGTTAGCGATGATGTGCACGTGCAAAGTGCAAAATACGCATAAAAGCGCCTTTTAGCCATTGCCAAGGGCACGTGTGCGGTGCGGTACATAGCATCTTGCGAATGCATGACATGCGTACTTTGTGATTCTAATATAATATAGCATACCATATGGCCAGTTATATACCCTAACAATTCCATTTTCCAAGTATTGCGGGAATCCACATTTGAACCCTTTACATTCCTTACTTTTTCCATACTTTGAGATATTATATCTCCTTAACCACTCAATGAAATTGAGTGATTCTTTTTTAACACTACACCTATAAGCATAAACTTTGGTATTCAAAAGGTCCAATATCAAAAATTTCAACACCACCCACCACTATAACCCTGCCACAACCACAGACCCCGCACCACCATATCCTCGCCATAACCCCATTATTGCCACAACACACTACTGCCATAACATCACACCAGTGGTCGACCCACTACCACCACAACCTAGTATTGAATCGTCGGCCACTCCTCTACATTGGCACCACACCACGGTCGGTCAAGCTTAAACACACAATCTAAAATTTGAAGACACATGCAAACGCGCGCGCGAACATCCCCCCGCCCCCCACCCAACGCACGCACACACGCGTGCGCGACTGTGGATGGATCTGTACTTTTAGTGGATGTTGAGGTGTTGATAGGGTTCTGATGGCAGTGACGAAGGGTTGGGATGTGTAGTTAGGCTGGTGGTGATTGGGTGATGGTGGTGGTGGGGGTGATTGAATGGCGGGTTATGTAAGCAGTTTGGTGGTGGTTGGGTGTTGTTTCAAAATGGATTGTGATTTTTGTAGATTAATTTTAGAAATCAAATGCGATAATTTCAAAGATTTAAAGGGTGGGTATAGATGATGATATGGTAAGCTGATGTGGCACTGTCACATCATTATTTATTGTTGCTCGGTTTTTAAACGGCTATTGCCCTTTATTATAAAACGCACTCAATTGGGTTAGCAAAATAAATTTAGGTATTGATTTGGTATTATCGAGACATTAGGCACTCAAGCCAAATTTGGTGTTTACTTTATGATAAAGATTTGGTATTAGCCATTTGATCATTTCAAGTAAGTATAGTGGTAGTTAAGGAATTTGTTGCTTTTGTAAATAAATAAATAATAGTACTTCATATTGCAGTTTGGGTCACTAAAGATATTAAATAAAGGGAACTTTTAATGACATTTTTCTATCTTAGTGACAAAAGAAAAATACAAATGTTAAAAACTCGGGTGTTTTTATGAATCTTCTGAAATAAACTGCCTAGTTTTAGGATGCACTACACGGAAACTAGATGTTGAAGTAAATTTATCATTGTCCAGGTAGATAATTTTTGCATTCATACTTATGGTGAAACTATTTAAAATATATCTTGTTCATCCTTAAAATGAAGAAATTATCGCTATACATAAAATAGATGACGAATCCACGTTGAAGGAGTGTATACATAGTAAAATAAGTGTAAAATAGCTTCATATTAAATTTGCTTTCGTATTTCTTGCGTTGGAATGAACGTGCAAAAAATCTACATATAATATAGTACTATATACATGGCAGTCCTATAAAAAAAACATTGCAAAGAAGAATAGTAACCTATCGAAGTCGTGATTCAAGCATACCCAGCCAGAAAGAAAGATAAAGTCCCTCTCTTAACTGCATTGTTTCTCTCACACTTGCTTCAAAAAACTCAGGAAAACATACCAATTAAGTTCTTCCTACGTCAATTTTTTTTATGATATCTTCAACTAGAGGTTGCCTTGGACAACTCAATAGCCTAATGGTGTTCTGCTTTGAAATTGCTTTTTACTTGGGGTATTTAATTTTAGTAACAAAAAATGAAGGAAAAATTACACTCGATAACTCCTGAGGTTTAGGTTTAACACACTCGCTACTGTCCTTATTTCAAAATTTACACTAGAACCCTCTATTGTTGGATGGTGTTAACTTTCTGGTTAAAAAACGACTTAGTTGTCCTTACAAGATTAACGAATTTTAAATGTTAACGCTAAGTAATTTGATAAATAGTCCCACCTCCCCACCTGCAGCCCACCTCCCCTCACTATCCTCCCACCACCACCAACCTTATAGCCATATCCCACCCACCCTCCCCCATCACCCACCACTAATCTCCACTAGCAGCGACTACCACCATTCACCGCACACAACAACTTGTCACCAACCTCTACACACAAAAGCACGCATGAACATGCAAACACGCGTTGCCTGTGTGTGCCGCATATGTATTGCGGTACAGGGTGGGAGCGCCAGTGGTGGAATGGGAAGTCATAGGTCGTGATGGTGGGGGATGTGTGTGTGCGTGCACGCATGCGTGTGTGTGGATAGTGTGATGAGGTAGGGAGTGGGAGTGCCGGTGGTGAAAAGGTTAGGCATACGGAGGCCACCATACGTTGAGGTAATGGAAACCTTAATTTAGGTTTATTTATGGAGCTTTATTGAGAGTTGTTTTAGGTTTCCACTCAATTTTAACACCAACATCTAACTTCAAGATGGCGGAGAATGTGTGAGACAGGAACTCTAATGTCAAGTAAGGTTAGTGTATCTTTTTTAAAAGGGGGTTAGCGAAAGTATTAAACCCAAAACTCAGGGTACCGAAAATAATTTTTTCAAAAATGAATCGACTTTACTACATCTTGAAAGAATAAAAAAAAAGGGTTAAAAAACCGATAGTTAGAGAGCAAAGAGAAGTCACACTTCAAGGTTCAAGATTGATGTATAAGTCTTAATAATTGTCACTTGATATTTGAGATCGCTTTATCTACTTTTTACGGTGATCTTGATAGTTTATATGCATGGGCATGCTTTATGTACTTTTTTTTTTTTTTTTTGAAAGGAAAAAATAAAGCAATTGGCTTGGATACAGACTGAAAGGAAAATTAATTAACTACTCCTAACACCAAGGGGATGAGAGGAGGCTCACATATTTGAGATGTCCACTAATGATAATAGCAGCGGGCAGTCCGTTTAGTAACAGGCGGCCTCAATCCTCTTACAAACTTAACGGCATTCCGACAAACTACATAGCACCCTTCTCACGATATAAAAAATAGAAAACAAGAGAAACATCTACATTGACGCAAGCCGAGTCATTTTAATGCCAAAAGCCATTTAGTGGATGGTAGATCTCGGAGATACTACCGGTTGTCACGACCAAATTTTTGCAAAATATGGAAAAACTCGACCTATTCCTGCAAAGCAAATATGCACTAACACCATGTCCCTGCAAGGATAGCAACCCAACCATAACCGTGAAGCCACTCAGCACCAGAACTTTCCCACTCATCGGGTCGAAAGACCTAACATATGGATACAATAAAATTTTACAAATAACAAAACACCGAAACTACCTCACATATGCGATGCCAAGCAACAAGATCAGTGGGAGGGGGACATGGAACCAACCCCATAAGCACTCGCAAACAAATATACCCACATGCAGAAAGTATCTCTCTGTGTCAATAGAGATTGCCTTTCCAACATAATACTAGCTTGGTCCCATGCGTTGCACACGATAGTGATAACTATCAAAATACAGATTGAGAAATCTCGTACTTGTATGCCTAATAACAATAACAAAATTAATAGTGACAAAAAAAATAATTAAAACATTGTTTCTACCCTATTATATGAGGTTTTCTACCAACTTTTGTGGTTGAAAATGAATTTGATTAATAATTGTTAACTTTTAGCAACAAATGAAGATGAAAAATAGTATATGAAATGATAGAAATAGTTTGTCCCAACTAATAGTAATAATAATGATAATTCTCATTTTAATAACACATGCGTTGAGGTTTGTATTACTCAGGGCCATTAAGAAAAGAGTAAATATATGTACAAATGATTGGAAATAAAATGGGAGAGTAACCATGTGTATAAACTTTATTGAAATGAAAGGAGGGAGGTTATCTTAGTTAGAGAGAAAATTCGGTAGAGAATATTGAGCTACTCTAAACAATAGAAAAAATTTAAGATTAAAGGGAATATATAAAAAAATTAGTTTTGACAAAATCTTAGGAATTAATAAAGTTGCATAGATTTATAAAATTTTTAAATGGGACATATTCACGTAGAATTCATATTTGACCAAGGTTAATATTTGTTTTAGTTTAAATTCTAATAGTATGTTAACGTATACATGCACTATTGTCCTCATATAATTATTATCATATTAATAATACGTATATACATGTAAGAGTTAAGCTTCTTTCGTTCAGAATTAGTAATTTATTATTGACTAACCTTACCAAGTTAAATAAGCGATAAACTTATACGATTTAATAAATACATGTTTTATGTGAACTTGAACCTTGTGAAGTTTTTTATGCTAGCCGTCATTTCTTTTTTTTTTAATTCTTTTTTGGTCCCCGCGATTAGGTTACCTGGATCCGCCCCTGTCAGATTGGATCTTTTGTACACTAAATGTTACACTTAGTAACAGTTAGGGGCCCACTCAGGCCGAAGGAATCTTAAATAACAAAGAGATCCAGGGAATTAGGAGGGGATGAGGGGGCAAGAGACGGGGATGCGCCAGACATGAAGGACGTAAGGGCTGAGTGCGATATTAGAGGGGGATGATGGCCTTTCCCAAAGGCTACAAAATGGAGATGAGGTACGAGTTAAAGGTTGTAGAGAGAAATGAGTTTACGACCTTCTTTACAAAGTAGAATTGATCAACTCTGGATACGGGGATTGATCATTATATATGGGAGTCGATCCCTATCTACCGATGGAGAAATACTCCACCACTCATCTGGCCGTCCACGTGTGAAAGTAAACGGCTGAGATCAACTCTTTTTTTTTAATTCTTCGCCTAACCACTTGAAAGAGAAGCGGTTAGGGAATTTTTCCAACCATGCCCTTGGCGTCTCTCTCATTATGTCGACCCTTAAAACACACACACACAGACCTTTTCATACAACTGTAACCCTTTCCATTTTCAATCTAAAGCCATCACTGACCACTTTTCACTCATCTTACCACTTTCCTGAAATAGACAACCTGATACCTTTCCTTACAATCAGCCACTTTTCGAGCATCCTAAATGCCCTGACTTCCTTGTTAACAACCTGAAGCTCTCTCACTCTGGGATTGCATACCATCTTAAAAAGTTGCACTGCCGCCTTGCCTGTCGTAAAGCTTCTTTTCACTCTCTTCTACCTTCCTAATCACCTCAAATGGAAGAATTTTTTCCTGTTGATGGCAACATACAGGAAGACGGCTACCTTAAGATGAGAACTTATATGATACCCCTCAATGAACACCTCGTCCGAAATGCACGTATTGGTACTGAAAAGCTGCTCCTTGGAAAATTTTTGGATGCACGCGAATTTTCGGAAAGGAAGATACAGCGTCGCATCAACGAATGTTGGATACTCCAGGGTCATGTTACCGTTACAAAGGTACCATCACTTTTCTTGTTCCATTTCTCTATTGCCTCGGACGCTTACCTGATCTTAGAAAATGGACCATGGAACATTTATGGGGCTTTACTCATTCTAAAAGCATGGTACCCCCATGTGATATATTCCACTGTAAAGTTCTACACAGTGGATCTTTGGATGCGTGAGAGTCAAGTTCCGAGCGACTGCTATCACTACTATTTGGCGGAGATGATTGGTTTGGCTGCTGGTATCCTAATAGAAATTGATTGGTCCGAGGAGCGACAACAAAATAAGGACTACTTTCGTATAAAGGTGCAGGTCCTCCCTGATACACCGCTACTGCCGGGGGTGTTCATCTCCCTCCTAGACAATCTTGGAGTTCAGTTATTACGCTGTACTTATGAGCGGGTCTTTATTGCCTGTTTCCGCTGTGGATGCATTGGTCACACCAATACACAATGCCCAAATTCTCTACCCACTGTTGTAGCGCAGCTTGCTCGCAGAACGGCACACATGCCTGGGCCAGACCTGTTTGAAACCGTCTATCTCCAAAACTATGCCATGTTTGATAAACCTATGCGAGCATTACCCAATTCTGACTGGAATAGGACCTCCCGTATATCCATTAACCGGGACAGTGAAGGACTACATATCAACCATGCCTTTGAAGCTTTCTCCCCAAACCCATCTCCTTATACCAGTGACGAAGACTCTTTCATTTCGGCTGCCTCATCCTTTGACTCAAGTTCAGCAGATCAAGAAGCTGCCAATGTAGCCGATTTTGCAGATCAACACCACCAACAAGACCACATTATTCCTGAACCTATCCTGGAAAATTTTGATGAAAATTTTAACCCTAACCCTCACCCTGGCATACTGCAAGAACCCATGAACATCCAGGATCTAAACGCTGATCTGGAGAACAACTCCGATGACGAGGGTGACCAGTTTGCGCACCTACCACCGATTGATGATATTTTGGCACAGCTGGAACATCTGTCAATGGAAGATTTGATGGATCTTGATGAAGATATTAATATCAAAAATATTTCGGAACACTCACTAACAGACACTGATGCACCTGATGAAATAACATGTGAAGGAGATTGCGAACCTGACTTCTCATCTGACGGAACCTTAGCCGGATCTCTACTGGAATTTTTGGAATCCAGGGATATGCTGGGAATTGCCTCTACTACAGTGGCCACCGTATCCAACAATATCGACCAAATCTTTGACCAAATCTCTGAACCATCTCTACCTAGATTTTTGGCAATCATTTCCTCTGATCTCTGTAATCCGTCGCTGCCTCTTGATGTAAGCACGTCACCCATGACTCGAGAGATCCTGCAAGATCACATACACACCCCAAACCAAATCCTTTGCCTCTCTGCACCAAATCATCCTCGCTTTAGCGATCAAATGATGATCACTGCTAGTAGATCTATGAAACCCTCAACCTGCCCCTCGGTTATTCAGAATGCATAAATATCTTCCTTTTTGGACCATCCTTATACCGACCCATATCTTAATATGGGCTAGGCCCCTTCCTCTAGCAAACCATATGCCACTTGGGCCAGGTTCATTCTAAGCCTCTCAGACTTTGGACTCAAAACTTTACTCCAGCCCATTAACAAATTCTTCTCAGATAATCCAACTAACACCCCTGGCCCTGATAGTTTTCTTACGCAACCCATACCACAACTTTTGCTACCTGGGTTATACGCCCCTCAACAACCTAATCTCCTAGACTTAAATTTATAACCACCTAACCAGTGGAACAACACCTTCGAAACCAATGCCTTTGCTCAGGCCCAAACGCCTTCCTTCCTACAAAATAAACCACTGTCTTCCCAAACCACCATAAATTACACGTACTCCTCTCCCCCTATCCCTAATAAATCACTTACAACCAGCTTAAGCACACTCGATCCCCCTAGAACCAATTCCCCTAACCAACCAGCTTTTCCCTATCCAGATCTTTCACAACTACGACATGATCTTACACTATCGATTTACCCAAGCTCTGTTCAAGCCCTCAATTTACCTGGTTCATCCTCCACGGGTATGCCTACACATTCGTACCTCTCAGTTTTGGACTTCAGTGTGCAAAACCCAAAGACTGCTACTATGGGATGTCGTTTTATCGCCCCTGCTTTTGAAGATGAAGACGATGATATCAACCAACAGGATCAGCAAGCTTTATATGCTTCCCTCCATATGAAAGCACAGAACTCCGCTTAATTGATACTTCACTCCAATGACCCTGCTCATCCTAATGCTACGACTGCTCGAGCAACGGGAACAAGGTTCTATGCGTCAGACTATGACACTGATACTGAGGATGCTGAGGTGATGCTTCCTATCCAGGGATTCATGCAGGACAACCCCTCCTTGACACAGCTCTAGCCAATTCCCGTTCANAATGAAGGCCTTCAAAATTGCTCTGGAAATGGCAAACGCCACATCCCGTTTGCTGATACTGCGGATGATGGCTCATCTCCTAGTCACTAGGGAAAAAACCCAGAATTTGGTCTACAGCTCATGACGAATCGCCACCAGATGTCGGGCTCTGAGCATATCTTTGATACGGTGACACCTATTATCTATGACTTTTGCCATATCGTTAAGGATTTCCATCACTATAGTATTGCTAGGGCGATCCCTCAACTAGTGAAGGAAGCCAAAGCTCTTGCCCTTTTTGCTTGCCAGGCCCGCTCGACGGTCTACCAGGACTGGGTTCTTAGCTCCCTACGGCGATGAGCCCTGGCCGTGATGGATGGCATAGATACTTATGGTGTCTACCGCTTTTGTATTTACTTTGTTTTGTTTATCATATGTTGTATGGCCCTAAGGCCGATCTCCTTTGCATTCTCGAACTGTGGAACCTTTTTTCTATCAATGCAATTCTCTTATTACCCAAAAAAAACACACACACACTCTTTCAGTCTCTCTGCAGAACAAAAAATTCACGGCTAAATCACGATGACAGTAGAGCAGGTAAAGAGATGCGGCGCCGATGGATCTGAACGGTCGGTGACACTGATAGATCTGAACGGGCGGCAGCATCACTATTTCTCTCTATCTCTCTCATTTCTCTAAACTATGGAAATAGTAATGGTGTTGGTAGGTGAGTGCAATTGGTCATAGTGTTGATGGGTGGGTACATGGTGGTGTGTGGGTGGGCAATTTGTGTTTTAGGGTGCTACGGTGATGTTGGTGGATGGTTTTGGTGGCAAGCACGGTGGTGCCTGTTGGCGGGTACGGTGGTATGGAGGGGTGTTGTGGGTATTGTGGTGTGCAACGGTGTAGATCGGTGCGTGTGGTGTTTGTGTTGGGTTCGTTGGTGTTGTTGAGTGGTATTGTGGTGGTGGTTGGTGGGCACGATGGTGGTGGTGACGTGATGTCTGTGGGTTGTATGATGGTTCGTTGGTGGCAACAGTGTAGTGGCAGGTGATGTTTGGCAAATTCCTTTGGTGACCACCATGGTTGTGGCAGTGTTGTTTGGCGGTAGATTAAACCCCATATTGTTGAAATTAGGTGATTGTGTATTTAGGCAGTGGTGGTTGGGTGTTTGGGAACGGTGGTTCGGCATGGATACACTGGTGGTCGAGTGTATGTACAGTGGTGGTTGGGCGTTGATATGGTGGTGAAATAATGAAGCAAAAGATAGAAATGGTTTAAGAAGAACAAGACTTAGAAGTCAGGAAATGTCATGAACAGAAAGTTGTTTCTTAACCGCTACTAAGTGTAGCAGTTCCACTACACTTAGTAGCGGTTATACATTATATTCTTGTCTTTCTTGTCTTGGGGGCACGCGAGGGTTCTTGTCTTGGGGGGGCGCACGAGGGAGTCGTGGGAAACGCGTGAGGGGAAGTTTTGAAAAAATTCATAATCGCTACTCTTTGTAGCGGTTAGGAATTTTTTCGAAACTGCCCCTCACGCGCCTCCCAAGACTCCCTCGCGCGCCCCCCAAGACTATCTTAACAAACTAAAAAAGACTATAGTAAGTAGACAAATTATCATTTAAAAAAATAAAAAAAAAGTAGACAAATTAAAGGACCTCCCATGATTACACTTTCGTGAAGGTTTATAGTGAAATCACGAAAGTATTAAGTTGGTCGTTAAGGAAGAGTAACGACAAAGTTTTACTCTTTAGTGACAATTAAATGATGTGGATGGATAAGTTTAAGAATTTGTGAAATTTATTGTTTCCAGTGGCGTACCGAGAGAGATGGGGGGAGACTATGGACACTTTCCATATTTGTCACTAAAATTTTGTATTACCTACATTATATTTGGTTAAAGTATTAAAGTACTTGTCATTATAATTGTGTTATTAACAAATGCCAAAGAAAATCAGTTGGAGTTGGGAAAATTAATGTTCGGAGTGAATTTATCAGGTTCCTTGTTAATTTACTTCCAATTTGCAAGAAAATTCTAATTTTTGGTATTTGTATAGACAAATTCAAAGTTTGACTAATATTTTTTCTTGGTACTCAATCCCAAAATATATACTTTTCATACTCGTATAACTGATATGCTCACGAGTGCTCTATGTGAACAACATATAGCCAAAATATTTCTAAACTAACGTGCATGTTTACAAATAAAAAGTCAGCATGACTAGAATTTATAGTTAATGTACTTCAATTACATAAACTCAATATAGATGTGATACTAGTACTAATGCACATATAATTCTTTTTTGTACATCCCATAAAATTAAAGACTTAAAATGTTTCAAACTTATTTGATGTCGTTTACTGCGCTAAATGCGATCCTATTAAATCAAATTTTATTACTAGACTAAAAAAATTTACATGCAATCTTTGTCCCTCCCTCGACGACAAGACATCCTATAATTAAATTCGCCTCTGATTGTTTTCTTTGTAATATCCTTCAAACTCTTACTTTAATCTCTATTTATGGAAAGTATAATAAGTTAGCACACGTTTTCTCTTTTATTCAAAAGCACATAGAGGCAAATGACTTCGTTATCTACAGTCTTGTTTCATATTTTCTTCTTTGTTATTGCATGCAGCCTGGACTTCCCCATGCTATAGTTTAGGAATATTTTCTCAATAATATCTTCAGAAACAATTTACTTGCAAGAAGTCTGCTTGATGCCTCTTGAATATCGCAGGGAGGACTCGTCTGTCGGCCATCATTCTTTGTTTTTCAAAATAAATGCCACCACATGGAAGATATGACAAGCAGTACATGAAATGAACATAAAAGGATGCCAGTAGATAGTCGGATTACAAGACGTACAATGAAGATTTTGTCATTCGCACACTCTCAACTATGTCCATGCCCTCATGCTTTTCGGACTTCCGGGTTCAAGTTAGGAGTCCGTTCATTCATTTTTTGGAAGACCTTGACCTTCGTCGAGCTCCGAGCACCTCATGCATCAACGAGGGTTTATTTGAACAAAAATGAAAGTTCTAGCATTCTGACTGACTTACATGCACAAGTTGCGAAGATAAGAGACAGCAACTTCATGTTATGTTGTTACCTTAGCAATTATTTAACTTTATTACTGCTTATTAGGCCTTATAAGATAAGATAAGATTATAGACCACTCCAAATGGACATATATTCTTTCGATTGTTGGGATATTAAAATCGAATCTAAAATTAAGTAGACTAACTCCACTCGTATAGTTACGATGATAATCTAGATGACCCACCACCATACAGTCATCGGACTATCGAGAATTGTCCGGATCCTCCTGGCCGATCTCTGGGTTAGAATATGGGTACCCTTTGGAAAAGTATAAGATTAAAAAATATTGATTCATTTGATTCTCGAATTGGGGTCCACACATTTGGACTTATAATTGGATCCACTTGATTGATTTGCATCGCTAACATCGTGGATAAGGATTAACATTTGTGTTGCAATAATGTTAATGACAAACGATTGACACTAAAAGTGTTTTGTCCTGTTCTTAAAATTTATAGTGACAAACTTTTGCCCCTGAAATATATTTAGCGACTTTTTTATTGCAACCGTTCTAGCTAGTAATACTTGGGAGAGTTTATTAAGAAAACGAGTAATCCTTTGTATGCCCATTGAGTTTGCATTTCTTTGCATTTCTTTGCATTTCTAACTCATTAAGTTCCTTTTATTATTTCCATGCCTATTGCCTAATACATACACGTGATAACATTTCGCATCATGTTTAACCTTATGGACAGAAAATGTCAAAGGGGTTCTTTTAAGGGTAAAACTGAAAACACCGAGAGTATATATATATATATATATATATATATATATATATATATATATATATATATATATATATATATATATATTAAAAGCCTTCGCTTAAGCAGTATACAAGTTATTAAGCGTGACACATATTCTCAACACCACCGCCCTTGCTTGTTACCGCCATACCACAACAACCACCATCACCACCTCTCTGGCATGTCATACCGCCAACATTCCTTTCATGCTCTTATGCCACCAATTTGCCAGTCACCATAATTAAACACATTATGATGGAGTCCCAAATTCACCATCTCTTCCTTCGCCCAACAACCACCTTACCACCAAGCTTGAATCTCCTCCCACAATGAGCCCACTGTTACTAACCAGCCCCCAAGACCGCAGTCAGTAGACCACTAGGGGTGCAGACAGACAACTGAACCACCAAAAAACACCACAATTATGTCTCCTCCCACCACCCACCACCACCATTATCAAAATCCACCCTATCCCCCACCCTGCCTCCTTTTTATCAAAGTCGTCGTTGCCTCCATTAACAACCACCATCATACACCTCACACCATCCACCACTAACACTCATACGGCCCAAAGTTTCCACCACTATCTTCACCACTCACCGCTTATATCTGTCACCACCAACAGCCCCCCCCCCCCCCCCCGTCCCAAGTTTCCACTGCCGACATTAACAACCACCTTCATGCACCTCATAACATCCATCGCCAATAAAGGCCATCCATGGTGGTGGATTAGATACCCCGTCTTCCCCACTCACCTCACATTGGCGTGATTTACACCTTACAAAAAACTTTCATAAAGTGGTAAGTCGAGGGTTTTACAAGGGTAGAGATTATATAGAAGCAACGTCAATGGATCTGTGGTGGGCGGTGGAGTTGGGTTTCAATGGTTTACGGATGGATGTTTGGGTAGTGAAAGTTGGGTCGTTGGTTTGTCAAAGGTCAAAGAGAAGACGATGAATGGATTTGATAGGTTGGGGCGGAGTGCGTTGTGAAGATTTCAGTGATCGCATTGGCATCGATGAAAGGAGAAAAAGAAATTATTTTAAGGTCGTTTGGTTTTTTTACGAGTGATCTTCCTAAATTGTTCCGGCCCTTTTGTCATTTTGAATACCTTTAGGGTCCGTTTGGAACCAATTCTTTTGGGATTTGGATTTCAGATTTGGAATTGGATTTGGAATTCAATTCACTTCTTTTTGTTTGGAACGAAAGGGAATTCAAATAACAGAATTTCAATTTTGTGTTTGGAGAACAGAGGAAATGGAAAGGTGATAATTTTTTAGACAATTATATCATTGATTTACTATAAAAAACAAATTACGGTAAATAGTTTCAAGTGTGCTAGTGCTAGCACATGGTGGTGGCGGCGGCGGCGGCACTGCACAGTGTAACAACATCGACGGTGGTTAGGTGGTCAAGTGATGGTAATGATGGTAGTCGTGGTATTGAGGTGTAATAAACCGGTGGTAGTAGTGGCGGCGGTGGTGGCAGTAGTGGTGGCGGCGGAGGCGACAATAGTGATAGCGACGGTTGTGATGGCAGTAGTAGTGGTGGCGGCAGCAGTGGTGGCAGTAGTGGCATTATTGGTGGCAACGATGGTGGCGGCGATAGTGGTTGTGGTGACGGTGGTGGTAGTGGCATTATTGGTGGCAACGATGGTGGCGGCAATAGTGGTTGTGGTGGCAGTGGTGGAGGTAGTGGTGGTAGTAATGGTGGCGACGGTGGTAGTTGTGGCAGTACTGGCAGTGACGATAGTGGTGGGGGATGCAGTGGCGGTGGTGGTGGCAGTAGGGGTGGCGGTGGCGGTGGCGGTGGCGTAGAGGTGAGGGATGCAGTGGCGATGGTGGTTGTGGTGGTGGTGGCGATAGTGTTCCCATTGGTTGTGGCTGCAACGACAGTGGTAGAGATGGCGGCGGTGGTAGTGTGGCGGCGACGGTAATGGTGGTGGTGGTGGTGGCAGTGGTGGTAGTAGTGGCAGCGACGACGGTGATGACGGCAACAGTAGTGGTGGCGGTGGCAGTAATGGTGCTGGTGGTGGTAGTAAAAGTGGTGTTGCGATAGCGGCAATGAAGATGGTGGTGGTGGGTTCATTGTTGGAGAGATTCAGAAAAAGGGCAAGATAGGTAAATAATTAATTTTAATTCAAGTAAATCAAAATCCCATGAAATCCGACCATTTTTCATCGGATTTCACACTATAGAAACAAATCCAGTCAAATCCCATGAAATCCAATTCCAATTCCTTTTTTTAAGGTTCCAAACAACAAAATTTATGAATTTAAAATGAAATCCCATCAATTCCATGGTTCCAAACACACTGTTAATATCTAAAAAAGTGAGTGAAACGTTACACATGAAAGGAATTTTGATACAGAAACTTATCAGGCTAGAAAACTGAAAAAAGCCTTAGTGGGTGAAAATGCAGACTTAAAATAAAAAAAAAAATTCAAAACTTTGAGGGTAATAATTGCCGATGGATCACCGAGTCAATGGATAATGTTGTGATTATCCTTAGATGGGCCCCCCTATTATCAAAACCTTGGGGCTGCGCCGGCCGGTTTTCGGGTTTTGTCTCCAAAACCAGCAGCCCCGCTTAGCCCAAAATGCATTCACTAATAGAGGACCGGCACGTGGAAAGCAAACTCAGTTGCAAGAATCATATTGGTCAGCTCCGAGATTCTAACATACGCTTGACTGCAGACGATTGCTGATACGAAAAAATCTTGGAAAAAGACGTATAAGTATTTTATAAATTAGCAAGAATTTGAAAGCATAAGTAATCAAGTACTACGCTGCGAAGAGTTCGTGGAGATCAACGAAATTAAAACAAATTTTCTACCTTTTGTTGAGAGGCGTGTGATTATCTGATAAGGGTTTCTCGTGTTATTGAATGGGAGCAATTTTTCCGAGTAATTAGGAGGGGGTGTCGCATGGGAAAATCGTTCAAGGACTCGCTTAAAGCTCTCGAAGCTGATATTCAGCACGCCAATACTCTGTCAGTAAACTCTCTTCTCTCTCTCTCTCAAATTTCTGTTCGTTTTCTAATTTTTTTCTTAAAAGCACTGAATATTTGAATGGAATTTTATGGCTGTCCGTGTATCTCTATATGAGCAATTCTGCAATTCTTTATATCAGGGTTCTTCTACGATTCGTTTTTCTGTTTGTGTGCCATTAATTTTTTTACAGGCAACAATTTCTTTTGTAAGTTGTGTATTGGGGTGTAGCTGTAATATCACAGTATCACGTAAATGCCGAATTTGAAGGCATCAAAGTATATATACAAGTTTTAAGTGCGAAATAATCACTCACATACGACTTTATGCCGGTCGGCAATGGATTCCTTGTTGTGAGACAGGATTTGGGCCAAATGAGGAAATGTGTTTTGCTTCTTAAAGATAGGGATTTTTTTCTCAAAAGAGCCATCACTTAAAGCCTGTTTTTTACCAGCATGTTATCATACTGGTATTTTGTCTTCTAACTAGCTTGATGGGTAGTATTTAACCAGACCGCCAATGACGATTGGTCTTGGGTGGGTTTTCAAGGGGTGGGTTGGAGAGGGAAAGAGCCATAGAAAGTTTAAGTAGGCTTCGAATCGCATCCGAATTTCTCTTTAGTAAGTTTATTCAGAAACTGCAGTTTTGATAATGCTCTGCCAACCACTACTCATGAATCAATCAACTCATTCTGGACTTAGCCCTGCACAGAGTTTCAGATACCCCAAGGGATGCCGCATTTCTCAATCAAGTCACCGTGTTTGGACTCCTAGAGGACATGTACTTGCCATGGTACCAGTCATGGTTTGGAAATTTCTTGATTCAGAGTGTCGAGCATGATATAAATTCGTGGGTTCTCTGACTTCTTCCAATATGGTCCATCTACGTGTTCATGCTTTGGTGAAAACTTTAGTATGTTATTTGTCATATGATGAGCACCTTTGGTTTGTCTCTTACGTGCAATTGGGATTCAGCACATGTGGGGGAGTGCTGAAGCATAATATACATTGCTGAACGCATTCCCTAGTAGTTTAAGCTGTTAGAGCAGATTGTTGCTTAACACACAACATTAATTGTCGTGTTCATTGCCCGGTTTCGGTTTGGAGGGACCTTAATTCACGCATGGCTGTGTTGTCGGCTTGTCGCCGAGCCTTTATAGCTTCAATGAGGCCTTTGATCGCTGATACAGTATCTACTTGAGGTCTCAATCCGAGGCTATGGGGACTGGATCATAGTAAGGCTTCAAATATAATGGAGAGCTTAACTTTTGGCATCGAATGGGGTTGTATGGGTGGCTTGACATGGTTTCAATTCTTTATGAAGGTCCCGCGTGTCAGAGGTTTTGCGATGATCAGGGTCTTCGGTGTGTGTGATGCAATGAAAATGCAGAGCATGCAGTTGACCTTCTCCTGTTTTGGGCTCTGCAGACCTGGGTATAACATTTTAAGATAAAGTTTGGGCAGAATTGTTAGATCCACATGCTGGATATGTGTCGGTTTGGCCTGATGGTTCGTGGCGCGGATCTGTTGACGCATGGAGAGCCCTAGATGCAATATTCTGAATCTGATAGCTGGCGTGGAGGTGATTGTTGACACGTTTCGTTAGTGGAACAAGCTGTTTGGCTTGGATCTCTTGCCCAGCACCTTTTCACATCTGTACATGTTTTGATGATGTTTATTTCCTTCTTTAGCATAAAGTGTTGGAGTGGAAGGAGAAAGCTAATGTTATGTTTTGGTTGGTTGTGTGATATCTATTTAATTACTTTGTGTATGCGAGCTTTGCTGGATTTATTAAGTTTTTGTTTTGCTTCCTTTATCCCCCCTGTCCAGGGCTTTAGGTTTCCCTAGGGAGTTTGATGGAGCATGCTTCCAGATGAGGCTGTCTTATAGTCCAGTTGCGCACATATTTCTGTTTCTATTTCAATGGGCTGATTGTCAGTTTGTTGGTGCCATTGGCTTGCTTCGAATTCTTATTTATAAGGTAATTCCTTATTGTGGTGTTAGGCTCACACTTGCATACTGAAATGATTCCAGTATACTTTCTTCGTTCTTGGGGCACTAAAATATTTTTGGGATTGATGCAGACATATGCGAATGGAAAAACCACTCTCTCTGTTCACGAAAGGAAAGCAAGTATCAGAGAATTTTACAGTGAGTGATATCTCTGAAAGTTGATAAGTAATTAAAATGTCGAAGATATTATTGGCAATTTTACCTTGGGTACTGTGCCAAGTTGGTTTTCCTTACTTTGTTACACAGGAAAACAAATGCTTCTATCGTTATGTTATCAATGTATTCTTACATTGTCTCTTGGAACAGCCATAATATTTCCCTCCTTATTGCAACTTCAAGGCGGAATCACAGATGTGGAAGATAGGAAACAGAAAAATATATGCTCCCAAAGGTACACAAAGAAAGTTGATTTGCACAAAGGAAAACTCTCTGAAGTTGATATAGAGAGAGAAGCAGAATGTGGTATCTGTATGGAAATAAATACCATGGTGGTCTTGCCTATTTGCAGCCATTCCTTGTGCCTGAAGTGTTATCAGGATTGGTGAGTGTTTCATTTAGAATTCGTACTTTATGCCTACCTACATGATGGAAAACAAAGTTGGCTTCTCCAGCAAAGCCCGGATATCCAATACGATTATCATAAATTTTCACACCCCGGCAGTCTAGGATCCTATCAGCACCTAACTCTCCACTGCACGTGTTTAACTTGACTTTCTGCACTTGTCTGAGTGCTGTGTTATACATGGTCAACTGGCCATTATTGATGAATAAAAGATCGGTCCCGATCATCTTAATAAACTGGGATCTGATGATGTGTTTGATGACCTTCTCAGGCACGGGCGCTCTCAGTCATGCCCCTTTTGTAGGTGCAACCTCAAACAAGTGAAACCATGCGAACTCTGGATTTGCACCAGCATCAGCGAAGTAGTTGATTTATCAGTAGTCCTGAGAGAGGACTTACAGAGGCTGTTCATGTATATAGAAAAGTTGCCTCTCATTGTTCCAGATCCTATATATGCTCCCTATGATCTGCTGCTGAGATGAGGGGCATGCTCGAGGTTCTTGGAAAGCTGCATATGAGGGCCTAGGTGTATATGTTTCAGACACAAAAACACACAGATTTGTGAATCCGAGTGGCTCTTGTTTGACATCATGTAGATATGCATAGCAACAGTTTTCCCGGTGAAAAGCTAGACTTTTATATTTACAGTTGCAAACGTTTACTTGCAAGAATAGTTTTATACATCTAATTGAGAGCAGAATTGAAAAAGAAATACAGCAACATTTAAGGCACATCCAAATGCAGAAAAAAAATGTGAATAATCGCTGCGGTTGAATCATGATTTAGCTTGAAGCCTCACATACTCACCGTAGAAGCGGGGACCGGTTTCTTCTGGGTGAGCATTGTAGGCATAGCCTCCATGGCTAGAGATATCAAGCCCCATAACTTCATCTTCCCTTGATATCCTCAATACTCCAAGCTTGTGAAGCCCATAAAATAGAGGCCCCATTGTCACACTAACCCAGCCAACAATAACCAAAACTTCAACCACTTGGGCTCCCAACAAACCCCAACCCCCACCCAAGAAAAGCCCATAAGGTCTCACTATGCCACTTTCACCCGAATCGTAGGCCTGCAGCACAAATTCCTTTTTCGCGAACAAGCCCGTAAAAATTAAACCCCAAGCCCCACATCCACCGTGTAACTGGGTTGCCTCCAATGGGTCGTCAAATTGCAATTTTATTGCCAAGATATTGAGCCCAATCAGAACCCATGCAGCAAAGAACCCACAAACGATTGCAGCCCATGGCTCGACCACCGAGCAGCCCGATGTTATGGCGACGAATCCACCAAGCAGCCCATTGCAAACATCTAAAGCATCCCAATGGCCAACTAGTAGCCTCCGTCCAAATAGGGTCACAATACCGGCGGTTGAACCAGCCAGTGTGGTGGTGACTGCCGTCCGGCCCACTGCAGTCCAGTTACCCTGACCCGTTGTGTTCGGGTATGCCACGAGGATTTTATCGAACGAGCCCGGGTTGAACCCAAACCATCCAAACCACAACAAGAATGTTCCAAGAACCACTAGAGTTGCATTGTGGCCTCTCATCGGCACTGCCTTGCCAAATGCATCGAACCTGCCCACCCGTGGGCCTTCAATGAACGAGCCCCAAAGCCCCGCAATCCCCCCGACCAAATGCACCACTCCACTCCCAGCAAAATCAATCGCACCCGAGCCGAACAACAAGCTACTCGAGGCTAAGCTCGGGCTAAGCCAACCGCTCGATGACCAGACCCAGTGGGCCACAATCGGATAGACAAACCCAGTGAGGAAGAAGGAAAAAATCAGGTAAGCACTAAATTGGGTTCTCTCAGCAATCGATCCACTGGTTATGCCCGCAACTGCTATAGCAAAGGCCCACTGGTAAAGAAAGAAGCTGTAGTCATAGGAGGAGCTCGGAATATCCTTGAGAGCAAAGAAATCGGTGCCAATGAATGGGTTGGAACTCGAGCCGAAAGCAAACGCGAAACCGAAAAGGAAGTAGGAGATGCTCCCGACCACGGCATCGACGACATTGGTCAGCATTATGTTCATTGCATTCTTAGCACGAACCGAGCCCGCGCAGAGCATAGCGAAACCAAGCTGCATTAAAAAAACTAGGTAGGCTGAAAAAAGAAGGTAAATGGTGTTGATTGAATCTGTGACACTGGTTTCCCATGTAGAATCCATAGTTGGAACGTGCCCGCAAGCACGCACATGCACGCAGAGAAGCGAAGAAATGCAAATTTAGTGAGAGATCAAGAGAGATGGCTGGTGTTGAAGGAAGGCGGGGAAGATGCAGCTAGATATTTAAGCAAATGCTGGTGAGTTGAATGGTAGCTGGCTATATTGCGGCCCACCTGATCATATTGTTGAAGTAGTTTTGACAACCCGTGCATTCTAATTCAGTGGCTTGAATACATTATTGGATAGACAGTGAGATCAAGACTGACCTCACATTCACCTTACGTTATACCTCCAACAAGGTGTGAAACTCCAGTTGGCAAAAGTTTTACACCAGAAAGAAAGGCTTTATGTTACCACCTCCTTTGAAAGCTCACATGTTACGAGACGGGTCCAACAATATTGTATCGTACTCCAACACTCTCCTTCACATGCAAGGCTTATACACAGAGAAATATATCAAGATGCGCCACTACCACGTACACAAACATAGTGTAAATTTTACTATAGTAAGCAAGGAGATCAAACATTTAGAACCAAACTCAAGACGTTGCCAAATCAGGGGTTTGATGCCATGTTAAGTTACTACTTGCTCTAAAAGTTTAAGCTGTTAGAGTATTTGTATCAGGCTTTAACAAAAGTTCATATTTTACATGGCGAACCCTCTATCATGATGTGGTGGGCAACAATGTCTATTTTCTTTATGTTTGTCAACTGCAATTTTCATAATTTCACTTTTCACATGGTATTTGATTACGACCTATGTTAGACGGTTAATAATAGTGACTCATTTGATGTCTTAACTCGTGTCACTGTAAACGAATATTTTCTCGCAAAGTATAGCTCATATTCAACGATTGCAAAAGAACTAGTAACGCATCACTCCATTGTGCTGTCCGATTTGCTAAGCATATATACGAGTTTGACCCTTTAACTTGGCCAACATTATCAAGTTTAGGTGGTGTATAGAATCCTAGCTTCATTAATCAGGAAAAATTGAGCAAAAGATACCTTCCAGATTCGGGGCCCCACTTACTTGTTGTACTAAACTTGTTGAGTGGCAATTGTTAATTATGGTCGAGCCTTCTCTCTTTTTCTATTTCTAGTATCTTTGAAGGATCAAGCTGTTGGTCCAATTTGAATCTGGTTACAGAAAGCAAAGAACTTGAAATTTAATAACCTATACACGTTACATGCATGGTATTAACTTTAAGAGCACATGGAATTATCACTGGAGAAACTTATTTTTTATATATGTCACAGCTGTTATAAATCTATACAAGTATTCACAAGAAGCAGGCTATCCAACTGGACGATACAAGTGCCATGAACTTGGAACATGACAGATATATACGGTAAATAATTTGAGATCAGTAGCTTTTCGTGTAGCGACTATAGTCTTCTCCCCCAGAAGTTCGGCTAGTGAGGGAGGGTCTCATTGTAACGATGGCGGACTCGTTTGCTCCAGCTTGCAAAGCAGCCCTTCCAGCCTCCAAAAACTTCTCAATTGCATCCTCTACGTATCGGTTGGCTTCACCTACTGTCATGCTTTTGCCGATATCCGGGTAGGTATTGAGAACATGATCACCATTCAATTGGGATGCAAGTTGTACTAATTCAACTTGGAATTCCGACAGCGTCACATCTTCCTTAGGTCCCCATGGCCTTAATGATGTCTTCACCTCTGCAAGTTTTTCTGTAAAAACATCCAAATTTTGAACCGTGACTTGGACTGCAACCAGGCATAATATACTAATGAAAAAGTAGCATATATAATGCATAATAGACTATAATCTGAAGTAACTTGCACACCAAAAGTGGGGTGCTAACATAGTTAAGTTTTGGAAAAGATGTGGTGGAGAAGACGGTCCAAACCTGAATTATTAACTGGGACCAAGTTGGGACCGAGATCGAGGAACGTTAAATCTTTTAATTTAGTAACTCAGAAACATCTGTTTTAAAGTTCTCACCACGGAGTTGGGTCTCTCCATCTTGGGGTGAATGGAGGATCTTCAATTTATATTTTGAATGGTCACTATGCAGAAGTACACACTTAACCGAGCCTGTCTGCCCATTAATTTCCAGGTTTGGGTTCTAAGTTCTTAGACCCATTAGAATTACCCGGCCCAGCCAATTTACAAAACGGATAAAACTGGGCCAGTCTGGGTGACCTGCAGGTCTATCTGTTTTTTCTTAACCTTTTATCTTCCTACCATTCAACCTAAAAATAAAACCCTAATCTCATTCATCTCTGTCTCACAGCCACCATCCACAATGTTCACACACTAGCAGCCGCCGACACCCTGACCTCCCCCCCCAAGCCGAGATTGAGCAGCCTGCCATCATCCTTTGCCATCTCCGTCTTGGGAGGCCGCCACAAGATTCACTTTCTACTTTGCCGCCGCACTAGTCTTCAACCTACTTACAGAGTTCTCCCTCTCCTTTTCCCTTTCCCTACCGTTCCCCGCAAGGATATGATCGAATATCCCATCAGCTGGACAAAGAAGTATGGAACAAGTGAGAGAGTACCTGAAAATCAAGCCCTATTCGACTCAATTCCTTGTTTTCCCTCTTCCTTAAGACCTTATACAGCCTCCCTGTCCTTTGCTGACTACCCTTATCGAGAGAACAGTGCATGTCAATTAGTGCTCTCTCTCTCTCTCTCTCTTCAAATTCATTTTTGGCCGTATGTCTAATATTAGTAGATAGGAGATGTGCCGCCTAAAAATGTCTCGAGAAGTGAGCAACTGCAGCTGAACTCTGGTAGCCACTTGATGTGTTGAGTACAAAGTAACAATTTTCAAGGAACAAAGTGTATATACCATAATTAAGTGTGAGATATATTAAACAACAATAATACTCTTTAAGCATTTATTTATTTAAGCCACTCCCAACCTTAGATTTTCCAGGTGCTTACGTTCCCCCGCCCCTGTTCCCGTTCCCACCCCCAGTTCGTGCAACTAAGTGTCATACAATCTAAAACTCTGCGCTTAATGAATGGAAACATTCTAAATGGAGGTAAGCAAATTCTTAGAGAGCGATCTTTATCATCGCAAGTATATATGTTCGAACGGGAGGTACCTATGAAGGCTCGATTGTGAAAGTCAATATTAATGCAGGAGAAGGGGTATGTCACTGACAGCGACCACAAGGCCCAAAAGGCAAACCATTTCAATTATGCGCTGCAACCTGTTCCTATGTGACAAAAAATACACTAGCTGTCCCAGCTATCAAAGAAGTGCAGCAAGCCCGGAAGCCATTCGCTGGAGAGAGGGGGGGGGGGGGGGTCATTATAACTTTCAACAACTTAACAGTAGCACCGATCCACTAATGCACATGCTCCTAAGATGGTAAAGTCACTAAGAATTGGCGGGATATTGCATGGTGAAAACTTTGGTAATCAATACAAAGCAGTGAGAAAATGTGCTGCGCGTTTGATGCAAACCTGGACAGTCATCACGTGGAGTGTCACGAAGGTAGAACCATTTTTCAAATGTTCCGGCCCATGCATCCCTTTTGGTCAGGAAGTTTGACTTTAGATTGAAAAGCTTCTTCACAGTCGCTGAGATAGAAGAATGTTCAAACTGGGATTGTGGGGTGGGCCCCGTTGGCTCATGGATAACTGCACCAAACGATCAAAATTCAAATCCTAAGGATTGAAATTCCAGTAGAAACTAATAGAAGCAGTCAGGAAAGGAATGTCAGATAACATATTTCTAGGCAAACTGACGAGCCAGAAAAAACTCCAGGACTCGTGTCTCATAAACATCAGACGACCAAGACCTTGCATTAAGGCAAGACTAAACATCTTTGCACGAGTTTCCTTGAGATTCTGCTCTGACAGTGAACAAAATATATCATTGCACCAATGTTATTTTTGAAGTAGTTTATGACCATAAAAGCACGATCATTTGCCACCGATCAATATACTTATGTCCTTGTGAAAATTGATTTTATCTGTAGGTGTTTAAAACCATAATAAAGGAAAGATAGTATGGTCGATATTCTACAGCACCTCCAACAAAAGTTTGTTATGGAAGGGGCCTTTATGGCTGGTTGAGGCTTATATTGGTGAAAATAGTCTTAGGAGCCTGCATCCACTAAATGTTTATCTCCCCAAAAGAGTAACCCCAGAACACTTCTAAGAAAAATTAACCCCAGAATTGCATTTTGCTGATGGTTTCATAGGATCTCTCATCTCATGTGCAAATACTGATCGCACAACTTAAGCAACCACCATCAACTACATGGGCTTATTTGAGCAACCACCATCAACTACAACGGCTTTATTAAACAACAAACAACTACAACACTGCACAATCACCACTGCCATGCCTACTGCTTACCTGCGCAAACCATATTAGAGCACTTGACCAGCGATAACTCAACGTGAAAACCAACTCTAAACTCAAGCTCCACTCTTTTGTAATAGGAGACGAAATCACCCAGCAGCTCAATACTGATGAGTGATCGCTCTTTTGAGCAACCCAAACATCTGAGAGAGCTAAAGTTTGAATACCAGAATGTAATCTCCAATATTTCCAACTTTTGCACGTGGAGGTTAACTTAGAATCAGTTTGCCAATTATTTCGACTCCACTGACCAAATAAATCAAATACAAATCAGAGCTCACTTAATGCTCTCACAAATTCTACATATATTTCCGTTTTTCTCAAATAAGGGACAAGGCTATCATCCTCCTCCCACATGCAGTCAGCCGAACCCCTTCAACATCTAATAACTATTATGTTGGTGTCTTCCAATAACTGCAGACACCTAAAAACACTTCTAGTTCTCTTAGTATACTATCTATTCCTTGAAACACTCAGTTCCAGATAAGCTAATTTTAAGTTATCTTCGATGTACATAATATGGTAACTGACTAAAAGTAAGCAGCTTCCTCCACCAAATCCTTTTGCAAAATATTGACCCCAGCAGAATCTTTGTTCTGACAGTACCAAAGGCTGGCTGCAGCGGTATGCAGAGATGAAGTTCTACATCTCACAGATGACACAACGATTTATTTTTAGCATCTTTTTTTGCAACTAAATTCTCATATAAAACTAAACTTGCTTATTGACTCTCATTAACATCTTAGGACACACATTGTGTGTCAGTTCGGTGGAAACTTATCAAACTACAGAATTGTAGCAAAACAATACACTTTAATATGAACTACTCTCACCCAACTAAAATCAAAGGATATCCGCAAAGCCTACCAACTCAGCACAGCCCAACTCCAAATATATCCAAATAAAGGTGACAATGAAGTCTGCTAAGACACCGCATACAAAATTTCCTCCATAAGCAAGAGGAAAATGTAGAAAGAAAAATCAACAGAACCATGCCTAGTAAAACATGGGGATTCCACCAATAAGGAAAGTCAGCAGAAAACAAAGATATCACCTCTACATACTACTCGCTAGTTGCCAATCAACACAACAAAAAAGTGTGAACCTCAAAACGTCACACGAAATCTCTCAAGTTTGGGCATACTTGTCATTAGATCATACACCACCGGTCTTTACTCAGCATTTCAATTCTAACAAGCATCTAATTGTCATTATTCTCCTGGCAGAACAAGTGAGATCGGTACCACCTCTGGATTCTCGCAGATGGAATCATTTCTTTATTAATCTCCGTAAGATCACTCTCCCATTGTAGACCAAACTTACTCGCTAGGTTATACAACAATTAACTCATCTTGCTTTACAACCTAAGAATATCCTTCTGCTCGTCCATGAAACATGACTTAAAATACAGAAAGAACTCTGCTATTCCCGTAACAAGCAAAGCCAATATCCTTACACCCCGCTATAATAAGGGATTAGGAGGTGTTCTAAGTCTGCCTGCCTATTTAACAACACACTTATTATGTCACTTTTTGGTTTCATCCACCGCCACATCACACAGTAACCAGCGTAAGCATCTACCTATACACTTTGTATACGACACTTGTCCAACACAACTTAGGAACAGTTAGAACCTACTCAACTCTAATTCCTACTGATTTTAGGTCACAATTACTATATGCAGCTTCTTCATCCTGTTCTGAACAACTAAATCCAAAATCGATTGAAAGTGAGCAAAATTAAGCCAACAACTACCTAACATAGAGACTCACCGGTGCCCTTGTCAATCCACGGCGAAATCAAGAAGGTGGGCACGCGCACACCCAACCGATCAAACCGGAAGTACCAAGGATCAGGCCCAATTATCCCATCAGGGTTAGGAACACCCGAAACAGGCGTAGGCACATGATCATAAAACCCACCATGCTCATCATAAGTAATTAACAACGCCATTTCTTTCCACTGCGGGCTAGCCCTCAACACCTCATACACCTCCTTCACGAACCTCTGCCCAATTGCCACGTCGTGCGATGGGTGATCGTCGTTGGCCGGGAACAAGTCCACATCAAAGTACCTCTGCTCCACCACCGCATAATTCGGGAGCAAGCCCATCGCGGCGTGCAGTTTAAACTTCAAGCCATAGTCATGAAACTTTGTAATGTGCTTCAACTTCCTCAAGCTCTTGAAGAACATGGTGGCAGGGATATTCTGGTAATAAATACCAAATGTGAGGCCGTTTTCGTCCAAAGAATCAAAGATGGTCCTCTGAGGGAATCCATGGATGAGATCCTTGCGAACGTTGCTGGAGGCCCCGTGCGACGTCGCCGAGTGGACGTAAAACCGGTTCGGCTGAGTCGACGCGGGGACCGAGGCGAACCACCTGTCGCACACGGCGAACTCGTTGGCCAACTCGGTGTAGACGGGCAAAAGCTCGGGCTTGAACCCGCTCATGACTGTTTTGGGCATGTTGGGGGCGTCCATGCCGGCGGCCTGCTGGGCGAACCCGTTCATCGGGACCGGGTCGGGCGAGGTGTCGTTCGACCCGAAAATCTGTTCCTTGATCGCTTGGATGGAGTGGCCCGGGTCCGAGTCGACGAAAATGGCGTCGTCAGAGACGAAGATTTCGGGTGAGCTCGGGTCGGAGGCGTTGAGATGGTTTGATTCCGTTCCAGTGAGGCCGTCGATGTCCGGTCGGGTTGCTTTTAACCAGCCGAGGATGTGGTCGAATGAGCGGTTTTCCATTACTAGAACGACTAGGGTCTTGATGGGACCTTTAATGGTGTGCTTGTGTTTGGGCATTGGGAACTGGAGGGAGTGCGATGGGGTCAAAAGAAAGAGGAGGAGGAGGAGGGTGACGTGGGTTGGCCGGAGAATCATTTTTCCGGTCAGAGTAGTTGTCTGGTGGTGGTGGTGGTGGAGTATATAGTAGTGTTTGGGATTATGGAAGAAACAGTTTTATAATGGCTTTTTATAACGTAGAAGGAATGTGGATGGAGGTTTATTCTTCGGCAAGTCCAGGCCTTTAAGAATAATTTGGAGGCAAGTTTTTGTTATGCTAGCAAGTAATAGTTTTTATTAAAGTTAACTACTTTTTGTGTTAATTTATATTGTCGTAACAAGTGATTTGTATTTAGTTGATGCGTTAGATGAGATACAATTGACTGATAATCGATTAAAAGATATAATTTGTTAGCTTGAGGTCATTAAAATTAAGTATGCAATTGGATTATGCAAATATATTTTTGACTAATAAATGGAAATGTGGATTAGAAAAAGTGTTTTCGTATGAGCAACTGGGCAAGTCTGATGTGGTTATCCTACCCATGTCTCCGTTGAAAACTTGGCCTTTTCTTTTGATGTCATCGTGAAGCTAATTTCTCATAAACGAATATACTGAACAGATGCCTTTTTTGTGGTTCACAAAAGAAAGGCTCACATTCATCCTTTGAGCAATGACATTCCAGTCACTTTTGTTGACAGAAAAGTTGCAACAAGTTGTACTTCTTTGAACAACATCAAAATCTTGAGAAGTGGATGTTCAAATCAAAGCAAGTGCAGTACAAAATTGTAGGATAGGGAATACTGCTTTAAGAAAATTGCACTTCAAGACTCAACCAATTGATCTACCACATGAATAATGGAAGTTTTTGTGATTTTATGCTATACAATGTCAAAAAGTATTTGTTGTTTGTGTCGGACGCCTGACAAGAAAACATGTATATGAAATATGTTCATGAGCTCGCTAAAAGGAGTAGGGGCTTCGGACAGTCAATTTGCTATATCTCCGTGTATAAAATTTAAAAAATTAAACGCGTCCGATACTTAAATACATATTCGATTCAGACACGCGCATAGAGTTCATGTTACATAGATTTGATGTGAAGCATCCTTCCGGCGTGCAAGAAAGAAAGTAATCAAAGATGCTTTCAACTTTCAAGAAGTCTCAACTCACAAGATTACAAATGGGGAGGTGCTTTTCAGGGAAGTTGTAGTCAAAGGCAGGTGTAACTCAACCAGAGGAGGACAAGTCTTACTTTCGGGGGACTTTAATATAGCAGTAATTGTTTTGACTGAAGAGGAAGAAAGCAACCGCATAGATACGGACATTCTGCAAGTTTTATTACAGATTGGTGAAAAGCATATCTGATGAAATTTGGTACTTTGTTGGTTTGAAATACACACAGAACACAATAAACTATGTGTGACTATTCGTGGGCACAAAAGGTAAAGGTACCAGAAAACAAAGGATCAACTTCATTTGCTATTTAGTGTCTCTGTTGTGATAAAAATTATCACTAAAGATATTTTCTTGTTAAAATTTATGGTGATAATTTTTTTTGCCGTTAAAATACATTTAGCGACATTTATTATTACAGAGTATGCTGCCCAAAAATACATCAACATTAACTTTGCACAAAAATTATAAGGGAGTAGCTAAATTTGAGTTTTGCCATAATTGTGGTGGCTCAAAAATTTCAACCCTTCAGAATCAAACCACAATTTTAACTGGTTCCGTCAAGGATTTATTCATGCAAGTTGTCAAGGGAGCTAAACACACCAATGCATGCTAAATTTCGTTTCATAGGCCATGAGCAGGTCAATACATTTGCCACACGGCGCTCACGCTCAAGCTATGGCATATATTCCTAAAACAGATAAAGAGACATCTTTAGCTTGTTCTGTCTCCATTTAGGTAGCTCATAGAATGCTCTTTTTGGCATTCCAAACTTCTCTTGGAACTCCTCGCTGGATAGATACGTCTGTAAACAGCCACCACAAAGAGCAAAAGTTTTGCATTAGAAGTTTGCCAACAAAAAAGCGAGCAGATATGACAATTGTTAACCCTACGATTATTTAACCTAGGATTATATTTGGTTTTGATGATAACCAACATTGATGTTTATGTTGTCTAACATGCATTGAGTTGATAAAGCAATAAGAACAATCTCATACTCATGCAAACGGACTATTAGACGAGTAACACGGTCAAAGACTCTCAACGGAACGCATCAAAGAAGAAATTCGTCGATAAAATTTTACAATACTATTATTTCCTTCTTTGTAAACTAGATATAGAGAGATATCGTTACGATGACTGTATACCTAGAACTTGCCCATAGGTTTCCCTTGCATGCATAAATTTTTTTCATTATTTGAAAACAGGAAAACTGCATTTTTTGGAATGCAGTCGACTGCAAGTTGGGCAGTGAGATATTACAGTCGACTGCATTGGAATGCAGTTGCCTGCAATACTTCCAGTAGCCTATTACAGTCGACTGCATTGGATTACAGTCGACTGCAAGTTGAAAATTTTGAATTTTCAACGGCTACTTTGGGAATACAGTCGATTGTATTTACCGTTTGGCGCATTTAATGCTCCACCTAACTCCAAACGGTCATATTTATTCCCAACTCTATAAATACTCATCTTGGGCATAGTTTTGATTTATCAATTGCATTCAAAGCTCTTTTTATCTTTCATATACTCAAAGATCAAAGCAATTGTTCAATCTCTCTTGTTTTTTCATTGATTTCTCATCCATTTTAAGAGAGCATTTATTGTGAGCTTACATTTGAGAAATTTACACTTTCATAAGTCATCATACACTCATCTCTCTTGTTCTAGTGTTTAAACTTGTACTCATCTACTTCTTGAGAGTGAAATCTTGTACACATTTCTTCATCTAAAGTTTCTTGTATCAACGCTTGGGGTTGTCAAGCTTTGGAGCTTTGGGATTGTCAAAGCTTGTTCTGGATGTGGGCATAGCATCAAGGGATTGTAAGAGGTTCGATCTTGACCCGTAAGAAATATCATACTAGTGGATTCTAGGGCCTTTCAAGGGACTTCCTTGAAGGGGTGGACGTAGGCTTGAAGGTATATCAAGCCGAACCATTTAAATCTCATTGTCAAGTATCTCTAAACCTTTCTCTCCTTACATTATCGTTCTACATTTGTGTTGAGATTGGCTTGTTTGCTTACTTGAGATATTGTGTTTGAGGTTTGTTGTAGCTTTTCAAGTGTTATTCTTATCATTTCTAAGTTTATAGTATTTACTTGTTAATTTTTTAAAGTAATCTTAAAACCCTATTCACCACCCCCTCTAGGGTTATCTTTTTGGTTTCAAGATGAAAGCCAATTCCGCTACTCAAAGTTCGAGCATTGCTTGCACTTATTGGTTTTTGTTGTTTCTGAGTGTGTTTGGTGAAGGCATCATAGGAGCTCGGTTATTCTGTGGATGGTTTCTTGGAATAGAGAACGAGGTGGAGGTTCATTGTGATGTATTGTATCCAATGAGACATGCCCAGAGTTCCCGAGGAAGGCCAGGCCAATATATTTGATTTTCCAGGGGTTGATGCCCATGGGACCCCAAGTTTGCGGGGACCACTTCCCATACATGTGGCGTGAAGGCGGACCCACTTCACGACACTCTTTCCCCTACGCCCACCTACCACAAGCTCTTGAAGGGCCTATTATGCCTTTCTCAACAGGTGACACATTGATGGCTGCTTTGTGGCAATGCCGCAATGGACAGTACTTAGTACTTACTATCCACAAAGTCAACACAAGATGGTTCTTCCTTGTGTTCAATTTGTCATCGTGACCCCTTTATGTTCTTTTACTAAGGTAAGAGATTTGAAGATACTGAAAGCTAAATTTGTTTGAGAAAGTTTGGTTAGGATACTAAATAACAGGTTCTCCAGGAGGATACAGTAGGGGTTACCTCTCTCTTGGTTACATCTATGCCTGCTACTCGGTCATCTGATGGCACTTTTAGGAGTTCATATGGATAGATCAACAAGTTCTCATCAGTCGGACTTTGATCAGCCTGCAGGGAGCCTGCATCTTCAGCCAGAGTGCTTTGGGTTAATACTGCTGAAGTAGTGGAAACATCTGATTCATCTGCGAACAAAGCAAATTTACTGAGAAGGTTCATAATTCTAGTCAAAATTCAGTTTCATCAAGACCAAGTAGAACATAGAGGTATATCTGATTTGTTATTGGAAATTTGGGGATGCTTCACTTCCACCATTACCAACATCAGGAGATAACTCTGGGAAGAGCTTTCTGGTAACTGGAGTTGGACTGGAAAATCGGCCATGATTTATGGGGTTTAAGCTTGAGCCTGAAAGATTGGACGAACGTGACGAGCCTTTTCCCTGCCCATTGGGACCAACAGACTGGCTTCTCAGGCCGTTTGTAGTAGTTTCCGGGGAGCACACTTTCCATGAACTTCTTAAAGGTGCCTGAATATAATGGATTAAATCACAAGTAGAATAGAAGTAAACTTGTAGCTAATTAAGGTTATGAATTAAGAATGTTGATTGAAATAGCATAATGAGTATGGTAGAAGTTTGGTATTGGTAGCTACAAAGTAGGACTATTACTTCAATCTTTTGGCTGGCTCCTTGTAGAATCGCAAGCTTCCGCTCAAATGAGTTACCAAGCATCTGCAAGGACAGAGGTTTTTCCAACATAGTGAAACTAGAACTACTTTTCAGGAAGCAAATATAACCAAAATACCGCACAAACTTCTGAAAATATTGTCCCAGGATATAGGGGTGTGTAACAGTGCTAGTCTGCATCTAGGTATAAAATAAATATGACAACTTAACTCTAGAAGATGGCGACTGTTTAACGATTGCCATATGCAGGGAGGGTTATATATATGCAGCCATTTGCCTTTTCTTTTTCAGAGGAGTTGTTTTTCTGATTAAGTTCTTACAGCTTGATAAGTCATATTCTACATTCTTATCTACAATGTGCTAGTCTGATTAAGTTCACAAAACGTAGTTCGTCCCAAATTAACCACAAATTCGTTCGCAATATCTCTGTGACTCAGCTGTTAAAAGGACTTTGTAGCAAAGGTTACTCTAAAATCCCAATTAGCCATGCATGCTCTTTAAAGGATGTATTACTATGAGGGTCCCTGGTCCACACACATACTGAATAATGTCCAAAACAGAAAAAACAAAATTTTGAAAGCCCATTGAAGTTGATGTTATATCTTCACGAGTCCCTTATACATATATAAAAATAGTTACAAAAAATAGAACAGAAACTCAACAAAATTAAAGGTTATGATTTCTTACATTTGCTTTCGAGAAATCCCACTCAAAGAAACGAGTGAAGAATGATGGTTCATACCCCTCCGTAACAACATAGATAGGAGTATCGAATGATAATCCTTCAGCCATAATGTCCGCCTCAAGGAATTTCTGTTACTTCCAAAGGTTGAATTCTGAGAAATTGAGATCACGGCCATAGAAGAGAACAATCTTGTATAGCAGACATAGATAACATATAGATGTCGTGCATCACTAGATGTTGGTGTTGACTATTATCATGCTGCACATGTGGCCCATAAATTTGTACGATACGAAGTATCAACATAAATCTGCTATAAGATGAGTAGAACTGAATGAAAGCTTTAAGAGCAAGAGGTTGATGGTTTAGGGCCATAGAGAATCTCTTATTACATCTTTCGAATCAACTAGGTGGTACTATATTAGGCACCACGCGTGTGCATCATTGCTGTATCACTACATAGTCAGACGTTGAGGATGCAGAAGAGGAAGTATGCTCATAAATCTAAGATTCTTGTCCATTTTATTTTGAAGATAAAATTGAGTAGCTTGTAGAATTACCGATCCAAGAGAAAGTGCTTTTTGCTTTGATCCAACATTTGAGTGGCGCCCTATCCAAACATAAATCTCACAGTGGCAGTTTAGTACCAAAACATCCTCAGTAGTTAAATCATCTTGGGTGAAATTAAATATCTCTTTCACCTGTAAATAGAGCCACAATAACATTATTGCAATCAGATGAAAAAGGGAAAACCAGTTTTGCCGGGAAAACTTGTGTAAAAAGAATTCATTAGCTATTTTTGTAGTCATTCTTTAGAGTTTGATGCTAGATAATTCTTAAAAACATCCTTATAGTTTGATGCTATGGAGACGGATCATAATGATTGAACCCCGCATGCCACCATAAGTGTTTCCTAGTTGGACCCCATTTTTATCAAGTAAATTGGCACTTTGCATTAGTAGGAGAGGAAGTGAGATATGTAAATGGAAAAAAAGAAGACAACAGGACAAAAAACAGACAGACGCTCTAAGATATCGATAGAAATGCATGAAATCAAACATGTTTCTACATAAAATGTGAAAGGTTCAGGTTTCAGTTAGGCAAATGTTCTAAAGTGAAAATTGTACCTTAAAATCACCTGAATGTGAGAACACCTCTGGGTAGCAAAAAGATTAGGGGAACCCGCCATTAGACAAAATTTACTGCTGAAATGGTTCTGAACCAAGGAAGGACCACATTATCTTGTGAGAAGAACAATTTAAAGTCAAAGTTATTCTTCTTACCTTGAGTAAACGTACATGCAAACAAATGCGGATCTTCAGCATATCCTTTGATCTCTTTCTCTTTTGGGTACTCTGCCTTCCCCCCCAGTGCATTCCAGAAAACATCAGGTTCATTACCTTCCCTCAATAAAATAGGTTGCCATGTTGGCTGCAAATAGTTTCAAAGAAACAATGCTTAATTTTAGTTAGGAAAACCGAAATAAATAAAAAAAATCAAATGGTTCAAGAACGAACATTTATCAGATCCAGCATTCTATCAAGAAGCTCGTAGTCTCTGGCTGAGGAGAGATTTCCAAGCCAAGTGAATATAGATGTCTCGGTCTTCAAGATGTAACAATAGGATGAATTTAGAGAACATGAAACCTGCAACAGGATTAACCAATGAATGGCAATGCTAAGGTGCAAACGTAATTTCCGTAGCACCAGAGAGCAAATATATAGCTGTTCCTTTAGATGCTAAATTTCGTAAACTGGGGGTATAAATTGGTTCACGCTTCAAACATAGAGCATGACTGAATGCATGTTATAAATGTCAGATTCTCCATCTCGAAGACTCACTTATCTGCATTAACCTTATGACAACGCTGCATATGAAAATCAGAATGATAACTGGTGTAGTCTATGCAATTTGACCAGCACCCTGGAAAGTTTGAGATCGAGATGGCGGACCATTAACGCCCAATTACAAAGCTGTCAACTTCCACTCACGCTGGATCAACAAATTACTGACCCTGATTTTGCAGACCTATGTTTCCACTGGGCATCACAACGCATTCAACCGATACCCCAATTCCATTTCCACAAGATAATCTACAACGTCAAACTTGTACTGCATGTGTGTAGTGACTGTAGTCATATATCTCTTGATAACGTTAGCAATATCAACATGTACAAATGTTCTCATAGTGTCAAGGGCATGGACTTGGCCTTCACAAATATGTAACATCTTAATGACGATATCCCAGAGCGTTTAATGGCCGATCTTTGTACCCTGATTTATAGCATGCCAGTAGTGTTAACTCCAAAAATGATTGCAACTTCATAATTATCTGAATCTGAAGAAGGGTCAGAAAATAATATCCCTTTAAACATTATGAAATCCTCCTCCCTGTCGTAGTGATCGTCATTACTGTGGTGCGACTGATCATAGCAATGTGGAGCAGTAATCAACTCCGGGAGACGGATGGTCATATGTGACAGTAGGGTTTACGAAGGTAACTGCTATGAATTTGTCTATGTTGATCAAATACCCATGGGAAAAACCAACATGTTGCTTGTAAAGCACAGGAAACTGGAGGTCTTGGTGAGTTAGTCCTTCGCTAAGCATGCAATACCAATTCGGATCTTCATCTTTGTTGTTATCATTGGTATTAGGAGAAATAATTAAAGTTGGTAGTTAATAATGAAAAGTTTTGATAACATGAAATCTCTGCCTTCGAGCACGATGGTAAGCAATCTCCTCCAATGCATCCAGATACCAACGTTTGCAAATCGAGCAATATCGAGCATAGTCAGAACTAAGGCAAAGCTGTAAGGTTCTGGCTTTTCGATTCAGGGTGGAAAAAAGAGAACGAAAGGGAAATTGCTAGGAAAAAGATCACACTTTCACTTCAGATAATATAAAAGCATAACTTACTCAAAAACTTCTGAAGAACTAATTCTTCTTTCGACAAGTACAAAACATGTAAAAAGAAAAAAGATGATTTTGGAAATAGCTCAAAAACCTTGAATTAGCTTCCATTGCTTCCCCTCTACCAATCTTTTCATCCCTTTAATGGTGATGAATAAGGATAAAAATAGTTTTGGCTGGTTGACATAGGAAAATTACAAGATTTCTTTGCAATTTATGCCCCTCAACAATTCACTGAAAGAAGAGGTAAAGGAATGTTTAAGGCCTGTTTAATATGACCTCCAAAACATCCCTTGAAAACATGAAAAAATACTGCAACCCTTAATCTTCACTGAAGTCAAAAACTTCCTTAATCAGATTGCCACTTTTTAATGGCACAATAGAGATCGTCCACCAATATTATATATATTTGCAAGAACAAAAGGTCACGACCAGTCCTCAAGTAAGTATCTCTTTCTTGTGGAAACCATAAATTTGTTGTACTAATTACAGATAAGAAAGGCTTAGAAGCACTTAGTAACAAGAGATTTGGATATTTCAAAGTACTAATTCATTCAAAAACATAGTATGTTCTTCCAACAAGCCGTAGTCTACCAATTTGTTCTTACAACATGCCAATAAACACAACACAGACTTACTTCATCAACTTGGACGGCTTGCATGTTAGTTATACTTGTTCCTTGAACTCGGAAGAGTGCTGTCTTCGTGTCATCATAAGTTTCATCCCCCATACCTTTTTCTGCTGCAGATCTTTTGTACCGCACACTCATGCCACCCTACATGAAATGAAAACAAATCAATGATGCTCAACAGAGGACTAACACAAAATATACATATAAACATCGGCGGGAAACAGGAAAAGGCTTGTGGCGTGCAAACCTTAAAAATTACTAGTTTCTTGAAAATCAAGAAAAATGGAATCGGCTCCTTGCCCTCGTAAATTTGAGCCTGTAATCAGAACACAAAGGGTCAATGGGATAGAACCATTTATATGGAGTCCTGATGAAAGTATAAAGTTAAAAATATGGGGGTAAAATGTGAGAGAAGTGTTTCAACCAATAAATGACCACTTGATTTGGGTGTGTTAGGCTATACTTTGCTTGATGTTATCCTGTAGGAAAAGCAGTTTTTATTCTTCCACGAGTTAAACTTAGTGAAATAGAGTAAGTCTTAATGGAAAAACCTATCGCCAACAAGATTGTATATAAGAAAAAGAAGAAAAAAGTCAAGGATATGGTTCACCCTGCCCTATATTACCAAAAGCTTACATTCCATACCCAATCTCTGTTTATGTCTTTCATACTGCTCTCTTTTACAATATAGGTGAATAAGAAAACTTTGAAAGTACTCATCCCTATCTTTGAATCACACTACAAAGGGCTAGGAAATACTACCATGCTGCTTAGCAGGGAAAAGAAAATTTCTGTACATTATAACTATCTGGCAATCCTAAAGGACATATTCCTTTTCTGTACTTTTTCAATTTGTAATGGTGAAGCCGTATTTCTTGTATACTACATAAAACTATAAAGCGATGAGTTACCACACATTGGGAAGAAGATATTCTTCACATTCAGCCCCAGATAAATAACCTGAAGCAAAAAATTTCGAAAGACAACAGTATAGATATCATTGGGCACTTGAGGTAAAAACTGACCAAAACTGGATCTCCCTTCTTTGAATCAACAAGAGCATTTATATGGGAAATAGCATCAGCCCTATCTTCCTGCAAAGTAAAAATAATGAGAAATTGAGGAAAAGTTTGGCTTGTGCATGCTTGATACAGACTAGTGAAGGCAATTATCAGCGATTATGATACACAACACTACAGTTGTGCTCATATGGGCAAGAGAATCAGCCCTAACTTCCTGCAATGGAGAAATAATGACGTGAAACGTGCTTGATACTGACTAGAGTAGGGAAATTAACAGCAAAACTAACATATTACTATAGGAAAACCCTAGAATGTGGATAATTTTTTAAGTCCGGTTGGAGAGAGAGAGAAAAAAGATCCGGCCTATAACACAACTACTGGATAGAAAAACAGCATAAAAATTTAGGGCTGTAACTTAGGATGCTTTTTTTTTTTTCTTTTCAAGGACAAAGAAAGGTGAAAGTGAAATCTAATATAACAGCAATATATAGCAAAATAATTCTGCCTTTAAAATTGATAATCCAGCAATACCGGTCGTAAAAACAAAATACTTCAGCATATGCTTCATCGTGCATGGCAAAGTGGTGCTATTCTGCATATCATGTATTGTTCATATTCCTCTGAACCCTGTCACCACCAATAGTGCTTTACCCTTTTCCCATGATCCATGGGCCAAAACATGAGCATGTTTCAGATCAGATGTTAACTGGAATACTCCTAGTTGAAGTGGATAAAACTAATGACTTGCGCAAAATTCATCAATTCACACCAAGATTATAAGATTTGCACGCTTTTATAGAACTTTTTTATATTGGTCTAGAGTTCATACAAGTTGCTAATGTAAAACAAGCACCTCAAGAATGTATATGTTAAAAACCTACTGTTTTCCCAGCGAAATCACAATGTAGATGAACTACTTCTTCAGGACATTCCTCGCTCCTCAGTTTATAGCAGATATCAAGATGAAGATAAACAAATTCATACGGCTGACTGGAGCCTAGATTGGTTCCTACTAAAGAGTAATAAAGTACACTTAGCATACCAGTGCACTCCTGCGACCAAGCCACGCATAGAATAAATTCTCCTCCCTTCCGTTTTCAACATATGTATACTGCGTTATATAGCAGTCCGCATTGAAAAGCTTTCTCTGCTCCGCGACAGGAACAAGGGACAATTTATCACCATCTACTCGCCAAACCTAAAATATCAATACAGAATAAGTTCTGACAATGTTGGCGGAGGATATACATGCTAACAGCCATACAAGTAAGTAGAAGAGATTTAGTGGTATACCTTTACATTTCCACTGCAGTCCATGAATACCTGGGGGTCTTCATCAGGAAGCTCGTTGACATTATAACCCTGTTGCTTGAATATTGCTTGAAAATTAAAAGAAAAAAATCATATTCCTTCTACAGACAGTGAAAATGAAATTGAATATATAAAATCCAGCAACAACTACCACTACTTATGCTGCTACTTTCATAAGTACAAATATACAACACCTACAAACCTGCTACTTTCCATCGACCTTCTTCGTAAAGCTTCAACTCCGTTATCTGAGGCCAAGCTTTGAAGTATGACCTGAACAAGGCAGTTTCTGATCCTTCAGTTAAGAAAGTTAAGTGGGTGCCAACTGATCTATTACCAGTTCTGAGGAAATCCTGTCAATCAGTACCAGCAATGAATTAGGAGCAATGTCCTCGAATATGTTTGTTATAGGCAAGCACAAGGAGTTATATTAATTAGTAAATCAATCTTCCATGACACAACATCAGTCTTCCTGCCATGACACAACATTTTTCATGAACTCAGTGATGTCTTTCTTTCTTTTATTTATTATGCATTGCAAAACAAAAGCTACTGTCCAGAAAACAGCGCCAAGGTAAATTTGTCATATTAGTATCAGGTCATTTGATTTTTGCAAGGACCAAGTTCAAAGTGTCATTTGGCATGTACATCAAAAGGTAGAAGTATTCTGTGATTCTTACAGTAGAAGTTAAGACTTCCACATAATATTTACCTGCAGGTTCGAACCATCTCAAAGATGGACAATAATGAGCATATTAGTAAAACTAGTTTTTATCCCATGCGTTGCATAAGGATGATCATATTTCTCAAAACAAAATTTGTGGTAACTTTGGCTGTAGCTTTAGGCTGCAACCCCTTCCCCCGTCCCCAGTGATAGTTAATTTTTCAATAATTACTTTTAGTGACAAAATGGTAAAAAGGTATTGCGAAGAAGATGACTCAATAAATATAACGAACAACATTTAGTGACAATTGCTACATTAAAGTAAATTTATAGTTGCACCAAAAATCTTTCCTTCCGAAAGTAAGGATTGTCCAATTATTTTGATCTTGTATTGACCAAACACGTTTTGTTGTAAATAGAAGATTAGGTACAATTGAGTCTATTTATATTGTCACATTGCCTAGAATAATACACATGATATATATTGTATCATTGCTAACTTAAAAATAATTAATTGCTAATAAATATTACCGAAGCATGAAAGGAATATACACGGCCAATATCTAAGGCAACATCATTTTAGTGGTCCTATTTTTGCCTTGAGGATGAGTAGTTTAGGGACAACACAATCAAATAGAATTTTAAACATAGAGAGATAAGAGGAGAAGATTTATGAGAAAATGAGAGTGATGTGAGGAGATAAAGTGGGGATTTGCTAGATTAGAAGTTTGAGTCAGGGATTTCAGGATGAAGTGAGTGATTTTAGTCAATTTGAGAGAGAAGGAGAGGAAGTGAACAAACTTGTGGAGAGAAAGGAAAAAGATAATACATACGTGAGAGAAAGAAGCAATATGACAAATATAATTGATCAAAATTAAATTTTCTTAGTTTAGATGGCAAAAAGATAGAGTATCTAAGTAAGCGGAGGCTTGACATACTTTGGGAATAGTTGTGAAATCAAATTTTAATTAGATTAATGAGAAAATAATAATTATGGAAACTTGATTAAGGTTCTATAATTGCGAATTACTTTTGAAATTTAAATTGATAAGATAACTTTAACTGATTGGTGAGAGAACATAATTCAAAAATGCAAAGTGATAATGGTAAGTGATTAAAATCGGTTTCAAATAATAATTAATAAAATCCACGTTGCAAAAAAAGAAAGTGTCCACATAGACAATGAGGTGGACACATTCTCTCAGCTTCAGCTTTCATATATATATATATAATTAGATGCCTATTAAGAAAATAATCAGTGTATCCTGAATAAAGTAAGTGGCTTCCAACACCACTCCTCTTTTACAAGCATAATATAACGCGAAAAGTATGATTCAGAGTGTGCTTGTGTGTGTGAAGGGAGAAGGCAGACGGGCACTATTCTTACTTCCACAGCTGATATTGAAGCCTTCCGCTCTGTAACCAATGTGCTTTTCCCCATCCAAACAAAAACCTGAGTATCAACTTCTAACATGTAGCACTTATGTGAGTCGAGCATTTCTCGATTAAGTGAGTCAGCCTTAATTTGAGAAAAATTTCCTTGATGAGTTATCCTGTTGATAGGAGAAATTACAGTAAAATTAGAGAAAATGCACCTTGCAACAATCAAGGGGAAAGAGAAATAGTAGAAGAAAACAAATGATCGCAACCTGGGGGGACATAGATCCTTACGAACTTATTTACTAATCAAGAATGAGGTAAGATATGGAAGACTATAGAGTATAAACAGTGCTGCCATGTCATGGAAGATGAAGTGTTTGAAGACTGCACTTTCTGGATTACTGATGAATAACTCTTTCGCAGAATATGAAATGATCATCCTTGGAACATAATTAGAGTGATTTCACCAAAACTGCGTTCACCGTACTACAGTGACGAGTTTGGCAGGGCTACAGACAGGCATCACATCGATTTAGCATGGAGACAATCTCTAAAATTTGGATAAAGCTCACCAGAATAGTGTTAGAGTCGCACTCTGGCGGTTTTCCTCAACAGCAGGGGGCAGATCCCGGGGAATGGGAGCATAACCACCAAATAAGCTCCAGAATTCTCCCACATTGGGGTCACTAACAAATTTCCCGTCCTCTGAGGCAATTGAACGGTTAAAACCTACAAAATATATTTCTTCAAAGAAAGAAATTGGAAGAGGTACCAACCTATAACTGCCACCTCACAGCTCCCACTGTGCTTAATATCCTTGATATACTTAACAACTTCTAATGCTTTGGCTCTTTCTTGTATGCTCGAGTTGCACCCACTAAAGAGGAAAATTTTTGAAGATGTGTCGAGTATGAATACATCATTGTGGTTCAAGGATGACCGGGAAAAAGGCACCTGATCAGCATGTGAACACCAACCAGGATAAATTACAAGAATTTTGGAGATAAGATTGATAGAGAACTAGATACACATCATAACATAAACAAGAATATTTGGCTTAGAGTTAGCCAGGCTAGCAACACAGAAGTCTTGACACAACTTGAATGACGAGGATGCACAAGTCTAAGTACAGTACACATATACAATATAAAAGGAAGAAGAAGGAAATAGAGAACCTAGAGAACTAGGCTTAATAAGAAGAGAGATTAGTTGGTCACACTCATCTGGTCAGGTTATTTATGAGCTAAACATACACTCGTATTAAAAGAAAAATACTGCCACTTGAGCATTCCATCATCGACACTCTAATATCAGACACTGCAACATAAACTCATTCCCCAAAAACTGTGTATCTAATTTAGCTATGCAACCACTCATGGCTGGCCTATGGCTTGGCCAACGGGCCCCCAGGTCTGCCCTTGGGATTATAAGATTCAGCATCCCTTAGTTACACTAGCTGAGTCGTAAATGGTATGACATAGTCGAATTAGCTTAGGGGGCCAACTTTTCTCACAAAACTAACTTAGTTGGCAAAACTATAGATGAATTGCACTTCAAACAAAGCTTACTTCTTCAACATGAACACCGCGATCACCCTTGCATGTCAACAAGCTGAATTGGTATGTTTCACCAGTCAGATGTCTTGTTCCCGAATAAAACACTCCTTCAACTGGGATTATACAAGGTTTGAAGTATGACAAGAACCTCTCAGTTTCTTGGCCTTGAACTTCCCTATATTGTACAGCGTGGGATCCCAGCGTTGCATCCAGCTCAAGTGCTTTTTCTGATGCGAGGTCAGCATCCTCCTGCACAATCAGTAAAGTAATTTAGAGCATCCACAAATGAGTTGACAAACATCAACTTTTGGGACTAGATCTATAGAATAGTCTGTATTTGAACAGCTAAATTATAATGGAGGATCGCAAGTTTGTTATTAGTATCATCTTTTTGTAGAAGACCAGTTTGCTCTGCTATATAACAAAATGTTTTCTGTTAATTACGTGGGCATTCAACTAAGCTACGGATAAGACGAGAAGGTAAGGTAGAAACCTCCATAGCATCAGTTCCCAGCCAATAATGTATGTCATGATGAAGACTTCTGGTCTTTAGGAAAATTGTCTGTAATAGAAGGAAGAGAGTCAAGTTCACTGCTGTGAAAAGCGTAGAAAGCATATCTCTAATGTTTTTGTGCATGCAACACAGGCATATTTCCACATTGAACGCTACCAGATAAGATGCCAAAACCAGTGGCACTGTAAGGACTAGGGTCTAAGTAAAATAATAGAGAAAGTATCTTTCTTCCATTTTGAAGTAGAAGTCAGGGAAGACAACTTACATTTAAAACAATATATGCACTTCCAGAAAAAAACTTCCCATATGAAGACTTTGGGACTCGAACCAGTCGGTGATCCTCTATGCACCAGATTTCTAGGCCACTAAACATGAGAGAGATCAAGGATAAACTAGCGCATTTATGCATAAACATGATGCATCAGAATATGCATCGTAATGCGTTCCCAAACTGAACCAAATCAGCGTACTTCCGGCAAAGAAAAAGAAGAAAGAAAAGACACAACAATACATGGATCATGGGATGGCTACACCCTACAGCTACTAAATTATACTAAGAGTACAGGTGCAATGCCAATTAATTCTTAGTGCAAAGTTTACATGATCACATTCTAGAGCGAACCAGGTTTTGTGGATCATAGTTTCACTCCATTCTCTCAATGCTTTTGCTTAGATTGATTTTGGATCAAGGAGCTCATGTAAAAGGTTGACCACGTTGTCATGTTTGACGAAGCGAACCTTGGAGCCCTCTTCTGATTTTCTCAAAACATATGAACTGACTTATGTATGTCTTCAATTTTTTTCATTCCTAGACTCTTACATAAGAGAGATATTCATGGATAAACTGACAGTCTGACACACACCCCATCCTGTTGAAGGCCATAGCTACCAATGTGATTGACGAAAATACCTTCGGCGTAGTGTAGGTAGTCAATTCACATCTAACAATCTAAATACAAAGAACAAGTATTTTGTGGTACGAAATTGTCAAGAAAAACGGTAAGAGAATGTAGAACAATCAATGAGGATACGCATCTGCTCCCGCACTCTCAAAAGCTGAATCGACATGTTTACCAAAAAGAGACATCGTCATCTACATAACTGGTCCTCGGGAGGATTTTATCCGCAGCTACCTGCAATACCAATGTAATATATCGAATATTCTGGTTGTCTACTAGCCACAACAAGATCTATAGAAAGAAAATAGAGAAATGTATACATTTGCATGAGACTTGCCCATCATGCACTGGGGACACCAATATTAGCCAAATCCGCTGATGCTTAGTTTTCAATCAATTTAGTATGTCTGATTGCTCAAACTTGAACATAACCACCAACGCAACCACACAGTTGAACAGAGAAAAATACACTCCTTTTTTTCTTTTTCTTCTTTTGTAAGTGAGGGTGTGGGGAGGGAGGTTATTTCAGAAAAGAACATCGGTAGATGTCAACCACTAGGTATATGTTACATTGCGTTCACATATTCCTTATTGATTTCGGAAGAATGGATAGATTCATGCAGTTGATTTCTTGAATTGAGGTTCAGAGATAAAAATGTCTTTTGTTCCTTGGTGCGGCCATATGGTTTCGACATGGTTTTAGGCTACCAATATGAAGACAACGGCTGATTCACATCCTTGAGATGCCTGAGCATCAAAGGATAGAGGTGAAACTTTGGATGACGACTCTACCGCTTCACACAGCCAACTGACTTTCCAACTTTGTTGATGCTAAAAGGTCAGAATGAGGGCTATCCCGTGTTAATAGTGAGATGGAGACAGCAGCACCAGAACCTTGTTGAGAACTTTGATTGAAGACAAATTTCCTTCCAAGTTCCAAAGCAGTAGAGGAATATTTGATTAGTCCATGTAGGCTGGTAGAAACCATCAATTCGTCTAATGAGGGAATGACTATATGACAAGTCCCATTGATTAAAGAGAAGGGGCCTCGCCAACGCAGCGTGTGCGACCACATTAGACCTTTTTGTGCTCTTGGACACTCATGGCAAAGGTTTGATAACCACAACCCTATATGAAGGCATTGGCAAGGATTGAGACATCGCGTCAGGTCCACAAGGACCAAACTTGCATTTATCTTCAGAAACCTTCCACTTCTCAGCAAAATTATTCTCACAATTGTTGTTAAAGTATTGGTGCAAGGCCACTTGTTTCCATTAGCAGGTTAGTTTAGGAGTATAAGTTCTCAAGGAAACCAAATAGGTATCTTATAGTTCTGTGACGATTTATGGGTAACCACCAAGTCTATTTTACACACAAATCATCAAGAGGCTAATAATGCCAAGCTCGAAGGTATATCCTAAGCTTCTTTCAATTAAAGTATCTTTACAAATAATCCTATGCCTGAAGGATGCAGGCCCATCAACACAGGATGGTTGTGTTTTAGTTTTCAGGGCAGTCCAGAATCCAATCTAGGGCCAATCACAAATCCTGACATGCCCGCCATCCACCCATGTCTGAGCAAAAAACAGTTGACGGTGCGTCTGATTGAAGCAATGTCAGGCATTTTTATGGGTGGAATGGAAAGTGCTAAAAGCTAATGTTTCGTCTCGAGATCCCTCTATTCTTGGGCATTGCACAACGCTCGGGTTTCCTCCGATTTGTTCACTAGATTTTTTGCTACTAAGGGAATTTGATTGTTAGGTATATCTCTCGGCATCAGGTATAGACTTACCTTCACTCTTCCGGTATACATCCTGTGTGCATAAGTTGCTTCCCTTGGGCACTTTCAAATATTTCTAACTTAATTAATGAGTGAGAGGAACTGGAAAATTGATGCTTTCTTACGAAGATGCTTCATAATCAGCGAAATGGTTGCAGAAAAAATAAAACCCTGATTATCTACTGCTTCCATCTATTACAGTACAGAGTTTTACATCTAAAGACAGATATTAGCTCATATTTATTTTCGTCTTAACATTGGAAGGAGCAGAATGTAGCACCAGCATTACTGTGTCAAGCCCCGCCTTAAAATGAATAAACTTAAAAAAAAAAATCCCAGGAGCAACCGAAACAACAGCAAAAGGGCCCTTGATCTATCACTACAGAAAGCAAATCATGCATATGATGCGTGCATTCTCCTGGATTTCACTGTTTTCTGGACATCATTACTACCATAAATGCTCAATATAGCTTCATGTAACTGCATTGTATTCCACTAATACTATTCCAAGAATGAATGATCACAACAGATACATCTAAGTTCCACAGAAACAGTGCACTAAATAAAATGATACATGCAAAGACATACCTTTCACCCTTCGTTGACGATTGAAATGACAAATCAATTATTTGAGTTCTTTAAAAAGACCCAAATGGCAGTTTGACTTGCTTCAGTTGATAGTTAGAAGAATGAAACGAAGGAATATTCTATAAATCTTTGAGACATTACATACAATTACACAAGCTTTGCACCCAAAAAAAAAACAATAACACAAGCTTTCAAACTAAAAGTTGCAAAAGGGTAAAGAAGATGGGTGAAAGTGAGAGAAAAAAGAGAGAAACGGACAGATGTGTGTAGCCATGACTGTACTATACAGTAAAGAAAGCGCTTTTGGCGTTATCGTCCAGCTAATTAGGGACCCCACACGAGAGGAAGCTTTTTGAGATCGTGTGGATAGCGTGCTTGTATTCACGGTCAAAAAGCATGCCTAAACGCCATGTGAGCTGGTTTTCAAGCATCTCCCACAGGGAGCTGCTGGTGCAACTGAAGATTTTGAGTTGAAAGTTTGTTGGTGTTGGCGGCAATCTTTGCGACTCGAGTTGAGACAAATATTTTAGGAGCAAAATCCAATCAATCCCTAGGCTCGTATACGTTTAGAAGAAAATATTCAACTATTTCACGGATATTGAAAATGGTTGGTAAATACATTTAACATTTGTACTTAAATTTGTGCAGGGGATATATTATATGTATATACCAGATTTATCTTATGTTTTACTCGTTAGCTAGAAACCTAGATCGGTACGTATGGTATTTTGGTCGGTTACTTCCATTATTGATTTGATTTTATCAGCACCAAGATCAGATTGCAAAAATCTGTTTTGTTTAGCAGATTGCAAAAGTGTTCTCACTCTTCGATCTTGTTTTACACTTACTTTTGTTTTGCCTATCATGTACTCCTCACAATAACAAAAACATGTCTGCCTAACAACGGGTGGCAGAGATCATTTTCTAATGCTCCTTTTGTTTCATTTCGTTATTTTTTTTACTTTTGAATATTCTCATCAGACGTGAAGTTGGAAAGGTTTTATACACGTTGCTCTTTTTTTCCGAAGATGACTTGTTAAATTGTATTTATCTAATACTATGTAGTTAGTTATAACCATGTGTAACATTAATAAGCTAAATCCGTTAGTCCGTCCTGAACCGCCAATTAAAAGGCATAACTCAATCGTTAACAAATTGGGTCTTAGTTGATCGGTAGTTATTGTAAACCAACAACCGACGGATTCAAATGGGTGTTTGTTTAACCTTTTAATTTTGTTACTTTTTGTATAAATGTTTACACAACTGATTTACGCAGGCCAACCATCCCACTCTGCGGTCGTTGTCCCAATTTTGTTGCCATCGTGACTTAATCATCACCGCGACACAACCAAGCATCACCATGGTAGCATCAATCCAAAAGCTTTGCAGAATTCTATCTCTCAAATATTTCGATGAAGGCATGGAGCTATATTTTTCAATTAGAGTCATCTTGGCCGAGATCTGAAAATCTGTCACGACTCAAACTCATTATGAGCCCAATGAGCTCAAGTGCAACTGGCGCTCCAAGCTCATCTAACACCATCACATGGTCACTGCCAAGCCTAAACCACCAAAAGTAATAACCAAAGCGAACCAAAATATTTATGATGTATATTACTAGTAACTTTTGCAAATAAATATTACTCCGCTACAATTAGTGACAAATGCACAAATAACAAATTCTCACGCCTCTTCCATTTCCTTCCCAAGTGCAAACTGCTCATTAACACTTTCCACCACATATATGGTAAATAATACAATGAGATGTGAATCCAACTAGCTTACTTAGTCTTAACGCCAAAACAAACAAAAAAAAAAATCCAACTAGCTGTCTTAACGCCCAAAAAAAAAGGCGTAGCTTACCTAGTCATCAAATAGGTTTTTAATAATATAACTCGCAAAACATTTTATTTCTTATTATTATTTTTTTACAAAAGTGATAATAGCACAAATATCTCTTTTTTTAATACACATGTTTTAGCTTAACAGTCATTCACGCTATGGCCATATTCTCAATTTATAACAACTGCAAAATCACATATCCGTAAGGGGTCCAAAACCAATTCCGAAAACTGTCCAAATTTTGCCCCAAAAGGAGGGCTCAAAAATAATTAGGCCAAGAGATCAAAAATACGCAAACAACGTCCATTTTCACAATCACACAAAAAATCACATTTCTTACCATAAAGTGTTATATTGACTCTCTATCTCATGGGCCAAAGAGATCAAAAGCTTGGTCCGAGTTTAGTGCATCTTTCACAAAATATTTTGTAAAAATAAAGGCTTCATCTTTGACGTAAACAAAGACTGCATCGTTAACGAAAATATCAGACAAAATAGAAGGATACTTACCACAAAGGTCCAAAGAAATCAAAGTTTTTTCTGATGTGGGTATCTAACTTTCTTTTCACTTTCCATCTACACCCACAAATTAAAATCCACGTACTCCCTTTTCTTCCTCTCTTTCTTTCTCTATTTCCTTCTTTACATTTTTCTTATGTTCCTCTTCCAGTCATGTCTAACTGGCCAACCTATAAGCCCTTCACTAATTCATCAGTTACCCACATGTTGATATGATCAACACACGTAACAAGAGTAAACATGTCTTAACGTTTTTTATTAATCACCCTCCCATTACTCAACGTTACATGCATTAACCCCACACAATTATGCTTCCAGCAACCATTGCAAACCCATAATTTTAATGTCACTTATAGGTCAATTAGCAACCCAGAAAATGTCAACGTCAATCTTCAAACTCCATGCACAATTAGCTTTCTGCAAGTAAAATCTTTGTGACCAAAGTAATAAAATGCATTGCTAAAGACCATAAAACTATGTTTTCATTTGTCCCACATGTGGAGCCATTAGAAATAACATTAAGCCCAATCAAATTTACGGGCGCGGGGTATTATAGGATCTATAAGGGGGAGAATATTGTTGAACTTCACCTTCTGATATTTTGCTCAAATGGTGGTGATGGCAGTCAAATCGGTAGTTGTTGTGGGTGAGATAGCGGTAACAGTGTCATGGTCGACCGGTGATTGTTGGGGTTGCTGTTGCGTTATTATGATGGTTTGTTATGGATATGGTGGCGGTAATAGACGATACAATGATGGTTGTGATTGAGACCAACGAGAATGAACTGAAGAGTAAACAACTTACTACTAAGATGAAATTGGGATGATACTACTCTAATCTCTCGAATTATCCTCACGTTTTCATAGTAGTCCATATACTCCTATTTTCTTATTTGAGTTATGAACTGTTTAGTTTTTCAGTTTTGGTCCTTTATGATACTTTACATAAAAATTTTGGGGTAATTATCAATAAGATTAATTTTCTTGTTCTCCGATTTTCTTAACCTAAATATACTCTTTATCTTCTCCCTCACACCACCATCGTTGCCGCTCGGCACCCCAACCACCATCAAACCACTAATAGTCTTCATCATCAACAATCACCCCGCCTACCACCTTAAGCCATAGCTTTCACCTCCCCAACACCACTGCCATGGCAACCTCGTCAACCTTGTAATGCCATCACTCTATCGCCACTAACCGCCTAAGCAGGGGTGGAACCAGAAATTTTTTTCAGGGGGTGCAAAAATTATATCGAATTCACAAATTTTTTTATTAAAATAATATTAAAAATAAAGTGCACTTAAAAAGTATACAAAAAGTATTATTAAGTTTTACGAGAGCCATTAAAGACTATTTACAAGTACAACACAAAAAAAAAAGGAAAATACAAATGATACTCCAAGTGTTTACGAACGAAATTACTAAATTACTATTCGATGAGGCCCCGAAGATTGGTAGCGCTTGATAATAGCATCGTTCCCAATAGTTTTGAAGACACTTTTCTCAATGTAGCAAATCAAACTATCATTCATCCATTCATCTCTCATCCGATTCTGAAGTCAAGTCTTTATTATCTACATTACAGAAAAAGCTATTTCCACAGTAGCAGTTGCAACAGGCAAGAATAAGACCAATTTTATAAGCAAGTACACCAAATGATATATCACATCCTTTTTCAACTCAACTAACTTCATAGCAAGTTCACCAATTCCTTTTGCATCATAAAGTTCTTCACAGGACCGCACATTCATAATATAAGTCTCAAGCTGACTTTCAAGTATCTTAAGCTCTATTGGAGAAAAGTCTTATGGATAAAACTGTGTAAGGCGTATCAATTCCTGCTTATTAAAAGCAGAAAAATCATCACTTGGATCGAGACATGTCATACAAATATTTAGTTACCTCATTGAAACGATTATTCAATTCACTGATTTGCAAATCAACAACAGCTAAAAAAAGTACAACACGATAGTGATAAAGATTTGTACCTTCTTCAGCATTACGTTTTCGCCTCCCCGGGGCTACAAATCTCGCACTCATGTCCAATACTTCAATTTCATGTTTTACACAAAATCGTGAAACCTCTTCCAACAAGTTTTTCCACCCATCATCTCTCAAGCTCTGCAATTATTGATTTGTTATTCTTACCAGATTCATTGCATTCACAATGTTTTGATCTTTCTTTTGCAATGCTTGCGAAAGTTCGTTCCTTATCCCCAAAATGATTTTCCATCAAATGCATGTTAAAGGCAAAATCATAAATTGGCACCGTATTCAAAAGGCCCGATGCTTCACCTCTCTGATCATAATTTGTAGCATCGTCAGCAACCTTATTAAGCACGTCTATCACTGAAACAAACATAAGAATCAAATTCAATAATGCACCATAATGTGATCCCCAACGGGTCTCTCATGCTCTTTTGATGCCATGTTCCTGATTTAAACCCCGACCACTAACAATATCACCATTTGCAAGAGCATGAGCAAATCTAACGACTTCACTTTCTCGAAGAGCATCTCTTCGCTTGCATGAGACTCTCACGATGTTTACTAACTTAGTAACCAAATTAAAGAGTAATGAAATCTGATTGTGTTTCTTTACAACGGCTACAAGAGTTAGCTGAAGTTGATGAGCAAAACAATGAATATAATAAGCACTTTCATTCTCCCTTTGAATTAAGGTTTTAAGACCATTGAATTCACCTTACATATTGCTTGCCCCGTCATAGCCTTGTCCAGGAACTCTTGAAATACTCAATTCATGCATTGAAAACAAACCATCAATCCCATTTTCAGTGATAAGGCATCGGTACTTTCAACATGGACAATACCAATAAAACGTTTAGTGACACATCCTTTTTTGTCCACATATCTTAAAACAACTCCCATTTGCTCTTTGACCGAGACATCACGACACTCGTCAACTAAAATAGAAAATAATTTAGTTTTAATGTCTCTGTTGATATATGTCTTGTATTTATGTCTCACATCAGTTACTCAAAGAAGGTTGCAACTTGGCCCTTAGTATATAAGACATCTTGTCCCACATTGCTTGGAGAAAGAGAAGATCACTGCTTTCTCCAAGTATAAGTAAGGTATCTTGTATTGTGTTTAAGGACAAGTTAGGAGAGTCTTTCTTTGAGTAGGAAAGAAAGAAATAAGAGTCCTCCTTTGAGTAGAAAAATAGTTGAGAGATACACATGAGGGAGCGTTGTAAATCTGACTTGTGCAAAGTGGATTTGAGTTCTCTCATATTTCTCGTGTTTTCTTATTTGGTTATAGTGTTATATACATATTTATCTAGAGCGATTTCGTAACAAGTGGTATCAAGAGCATTCCAGGTTTTATTTTTGGGCAAAATTGAAATCGATTTCAGAGGATAAATATGTAGACAACAAGACCATGAAGTATGCCTGTGAAAATTCGATGGGAAGACAAATTTTGGCATATGGCAAAGCACGGTGAAGGATCACAGTGGCGCGATAAGGGATGCCGAAGCACGCATGAGGAGCGAGCTCGAGGCATTTGGAGAGCGCTTGCAGCCGATTGTCACAAGTCAGGTGGAGCTAATCTTCAATAGATTAGATGACTTGGAGGTAGACAGTCGATTAACTGTGCTAGAGAGGAAAGTCGATGTGTTCGTGGAGGAGCTAGATGACTTGATCGAGGAGAGGTCGCCTATTTCACAAAGTGGGAGGTGCAACAGCGCAAGGACCTCAAGGGATAAGTCACGGAGCTCCAAGAAGAACTAGCTGCTTGTAAGAATGAGCTTATAAGAGCTACAAGGCAGGGGTGTATTGCGATGCAGCCAAGGCAAAAGAAAATGCCGGAGCCGAGATCGTACGATGAAACGAGAGAGGCAAGGCAGGTGGATAAGTTCTTTTGACACTTGTGAAGCGGTACTTTGAAGCCCTCGACATCGACGAGGTGAAGAAGGTGCAGCGGACTCTCGCAAGTCAGGTGGAACTAATCTTCAATAGATTAGATGACTTGGAGGTAGACAATCGATTAACTGTGCTAGAACGGAAAGTCGATGTGTTTTACGGATGAGCCATATGACTTGATCGAGGAAAGGGTCGCCCATTTCACCAAGTGGGAGGTGCAACAGCGCAAGGACCTCCAGGGACAAGTCACGAAGCTCCAAGAAGAATTAGCTACTTGTAAAAAGGAGCTTACAAGAGCTACGAGGCAGGGGTGTATCGCGGTGCAACCAAGGCAAAAGAAAATGCCGAAGCCGAGATCGTACGATGGAACGAGAAAGGCGAGGCATGTGGATAACTTCTTTTGGCACTTGGAGTGGTACTTTGAAGCCCTCGACATCGACGAGGAGGAGAAGGTGCAATGGACTGTCGCAAGTCAGGTGGAGCTAATCTTCAATATATTAGATGACTTAGAGGTAGACAATTGATTAACTGTGCTGGAATGGAAAGTCGATGGGTTCGCGGAGGAGTTAGATGACTTGATCGAGGAGAGGGTCTCCCATTTCACCAAGCGGGAGGTGTAACGGCACAAGGATCTCAAGGGACAAGTCACGGAGCTCCAAGAAGAACTAGCTGCTTGTAAGAAAGAGTTTACAAGAGGTACAAGGCAGGGGTGTATCGCGGTGTAGCCAAGGCGAAAGAAAATGTCGGAGCCAAGATCGCACGATGGAGCGAGAGAGGCGAGGCAGGTGGATAAATTCTTTTGGCACTTGGAGCGGTACTTTGACGCCCTTGACACCGACGACGAGGAAGAGAAAGTGCATATAGCGGTCATGTACCTTACGGATACAGCTGCCTCGTGGTGGAGGCGTCGCTATACGGATGGGTGCGACGTCAAAACGTGGGAGAAGTTCAAGCGTGAACTACAAAGGCAGTTATATTCGGATAGCGTCGATGATAAACCTTCGATGACTGAGGCAGAAGGGAGCATCCGTGAGTATGTGAAGGAGTACTCGGCTTTAATGCTCGAAATACCAGAGATGTCAGAGAGGCAGCGACTATGCTTCTTCGTTGACAGGTTGCAGTAGTGGGTTGCCACAAAATTGCGGCGAAGGGAACCTCATGACTTGGCTTCCGCCATGGTGATTTTTGAGAGGTTGGAAGACTTCAAGCAAGGTGAGAGACCGAGATCTCCAAGGCACGAGCGTACCAAAGATAGGGGAGACAGTAGGTCGAAGAGTGGCTTACCCAAGGCAATCGATGATGAGCGGAGTGGGGACAAGGTATGTCGCCGCCATCATAAGGAAGAGAAGAAGCACGAAGGAATTCATAAGCGGGGTGACTCTTGTGACCATAAGGCTCATGTGGGACCTATAAGAGGATGCTTCTACTGTGCAAGTCCGCATTACAGAAGGGATTGCCCACATAAAGGCAAGATGATTACGTTCCTCGAGAAGCACAAAGGCAGCAAGTGGGATTCTTCCAGCAGCAACGGGGAGACACGCATGGGGGCATTACAAATGGTCAATACGTTCATGCAGAAATTGAAGGAAGAGGCTGCAAAGAGGAAGAAGAGCAAGAAGAGACGGGGCTTGCTCTACGCAACGGTGGACGTTGCCGGGAAGAATCAATAAGCACTTGTGGATACCGAGGCTACCCACAACTTCATGAGTCCAAGGGTTACCGAGTGGCTTGGGCTAAAACCAACTAAGGATGGGAGTTGGTTCACGGCCGTGAATGCCGATGAGCGACCAACGAAGGGAGTCGTCAAGAACCTCGATTTGAGGATCGGCAGATGGATAGGGAAGGCTGACTTCAACATCATCGACATGGATGAGCTTGAGGTGGTGCTTTGGATGGACTTCATGGAGAAGTCGAGCGCTACGCTTAATCCATATTGCGGGGTGATGATGATGACGGAGTGGATGATCCCGTTGGTGTCCAAGGATGGGGCTGACGCATGTAAGGGGATTACAGTGTTACAGCTGGACAAGGGATCAACGCTATGCTACGGTGAGAGGCAGATGGGGCCAAGGACCTACGTAGTTTATGTGCTCACGAAGACCGTCACAACAGAGAATTTCAAGCATTGCTTGAACTTGATTCATGTTCTTTCTTGCTGAGTTCAAGGTGGAGTGCATCCCTACCTTTAAAGGGGATGCAAGGTGGAGTACATGAAGAAGGTACTGAAGGCATATTACACTTTCCTTATGGAGTGGTTTGTTAATACAAGCTAAGGTGGATATTGTTGATATATGTCTTGTATTTATGTCCCACATCGGTTACTCAAAGAAGATTACAACTTGGCCCTTAGTATATAAGACATATTGTCCCACATTGCTTGGAGAAAGAGAAGATCATTGCTTTCTCCAAGTATAAGTAAGGTGTCTTGTATTGTGTTTAAGGGCAAGAGAGGAGAGTCTTTATTTGAGTAGGAAAGAAAGAAAGAAAGAAGAGTCCTCCTTTGAGTAGGAAAACAATTGATAGATACACGTGAGGGAGTGTTGTAAATCGGACTTGTGCAAAGTGGATTTGAGTTCTCTCATATTTCTTGTGTTTTTTTATTTGGTTATAGTGTTCTATATAAATTTATCTAGAGCGATTTCGTAACAGTCTCAAACAATTACATATCTTATTTCTCCAGCCATGGCACTAACAATTTCTTTCTGAACTTTTGGTGATGTCAATTTGAGATTCTAAGGAGCATTTGACAACGTGACTTTTTTCACACACTCATTGTAATCCGAAAGGAACTCTAAAAGTTCTAGAGAAATTTCCCTGATTCTCAAATTCGTTAGATTCATCATGCCCACAGAAAGACAAACCCTAACGTAAGAGCAACTGAATGACATCAATTGATGCAGTCAAGCGAGTACGGTATTGAACCTTACTTTCATCTGTTTGCTTAAACAAAACAACTTCAATACTCTGCTTCGGTTTATCAAAGGCTTGACACTTGCTTAAAGCAAGGTTGTGTGCATTATCGACTTCTCCAACATGTTTTTCGAATTTTTCCTTCTTTCTCCAATCGTTAAAACCATGGCTGACAAAAGTACCACCACCCACTTGCTCCCCATGAGCACTTCTAAATAAGTAGCAACATAAACAATATGCTTCATCTTTTGCTACACTATACTCCAACCAACTCGCATGACGGTCAAACCAAGAAGAAACAAAACTACGAGATTGTTTTCCCGAATTGTGTAAATGGAAAATTGTGGTTACGAGGTTGGCAATGACCTTTCGACCAATACGCTCGTCGAACTTTATCTCGAATATTGGGACTATAATCCATAATATTCGAACGCAACCCAGGATCCGCAATAAGCTCATCAGAGTTGAACTTATCACGAATTCTACTTAAATGCCCGGAATCAACATCTCGATGCACAAGAGGAGCCTTGTCCGTTACTGTTAAATTGAAGACTGTAGAATACTATCTTGATTAGGCTGCGAGGATTCTGCCAATTTTCCTTTCTTTCTAAAAAACTTTTCCATTCTGAAAAAACACACACACACACATTGGAATAAAATCTCAATATCTCAAGTTCTCAATACAAATTCACGTAGTTAAATAACTGTACATATTATTATATTAACATATTACACTAAAATTAACATATTAAACTAAAACTAAAGTATTACCTTAGAGAGTCATAACAGCTAATGAGGAGTTATGATAAGCAGTTGGAGCCACCAATGCAGGTGTTGGTCTAAACCTCCAAGTGCCTACATTAATTTGATAACAAGAGAGAAAAAAAATGAGAAATTAGAGTATTGTCAAATAACAAAAAACTCTGAGTATTGTTTATCATTGATACTTTGGGCGCGTGTAAGTAGATGTGATTTTGAGAAGTAAACTTTTCATAAAATTATAATCAGTTTAAAAAATCAAAATTTACTTTTTCCTAAAAAAATTAGTTAAAAGCTATGAAGGATCATGTACAGATAAAACTTTTTAAGAGTATGACTAGTATGACAAATTGTCCAAATAATGTATGATTAATAGGATATTTATAATAACGATTTATAGTCAGATACTTCGATAATTTTTTCAGTCCCATCTCTCAAGCTATGGCACCATGTCGTTCCAATAAAAAGAAGGAAGCGGAGGTGGCGATAGGGGTGGTGACAAGGAAGTGGCCAAGGATAAAACTTGTGGAGTTTTAGCCAAGGGTTGTGTGACTAAGCTTAAGAACAGAACAACTATATGGATAGATTTGACGGACTACTATGACGAAAATATGCGCTCAAAGAATATTATAGGAATGCGAGAATATTTTGAGAAACTAAAGTGGTATGATCTTGACGAGAATTTATGTAGTTCGCAATTGGGTTAACGGGTAAAGTTAACCCATTTAAGAAATGACCAAGTTAACCTCGACTAAATGAGCGAAATGAGTAAGTTACCCGATAATATCTAACCTAATAAACTCACACCCAAATCCAATCCATCCACCCATTTTGCCGGTAACTTGAGTAGATTGGATATTAGTTTTACAGTAGACAAAAAGTCAAACTGGACATACGCTCAAAACGACGTAGTTTACACAGCTCTCATCTGAGTTCAATTACAGGAAAGTCGGAGAAATCAAACGAGGTTTTTGGCTCGAAGAAGAACGCCGCTCCATCTTCATCTCAAAATCTACCTTGCGCACATCCCTTCCTTTATCATCCTTACCATCTCTTCCCCTCACAGTTACATTTCACCGTCCGTCCAAAATTCACTCCTATTGTTTTCACCGAGTTCCGCCTAACCAGTGGCGAAGGTAGAAATTGTGCACGGGTGGGCACTTAATTGATAAAGAAGAAAAAATCTGAAGTCTAATTAGTTGACAATTTATTAATCCAATACACAGACAACTTAAATAAACATAGATCGAAAGGGCATAACTGAATTACCCACAATTTCAAGAATAGCCAATTCATTCATTCACTTCCGACCTCAGTAAATCCAAAGGTAACCGAAAAATTTGTATGTCAATTTAATTTCAAGAGCCAATATCAAATAAGACAGTTATATTAAGGAAGTAAAAATTGATACGACTACATAGATAAAAGATTGGAGTTACGTTTATTACAACAAAATATAGTATAGATGGCGTTTACTAAGACGTTTATTTGAGTGCCGTTCTTTTTATCTATCTTTTACTGTAAGCCCCAAATTTAAGTGTAATTAGGAAATGTCACGTGTTAAGAACATTTTTCCAGTAAATTGTCTCTTTTTTGTGTTCACTTATCATAGTATCGTATATTAGTACCATTACTAAAATACATTAAGTTCTTTCCAAAAAATAATGACAGTTTATTTTAATCAATTGTTCAAATTATTTTTCAGCATTTAAATCTATTCCTTAAACTCAACCTTTTAACCCTAAACTACCGCAAACAATTAGCTGCCACTTCTCATCTTCCCCCGCCCCCTTTTCCTTCTACTGTACTGCTCTCTCTCCCCCCTCCCCCGGCCCCTTTTCCATCTACCGTTCTTCTCATCTTCCTTCCACCTCCGGCCTAAATTGGTTTCTTCCCAAACTCTTCCACCTGCCTACGCCGGCGGCAACGGAACCATTGCCGGTGTACTATAAACGACGGAGAAGAAGGCAGCTGGTGGGCACGTGCCCCCCGCTGCCTCCGCTACTGCGCCTAACCCTAGGGTTTCAACTTCCAAAACCTGATATTTGTCGTTCCTCGCTCGCGAAACTCGATTTTTTTAATCCGCAATCAATGAATCCGCTGACGCAAGTGAAGCGCATACAGGAAATCAACCTGAAAGAGGCGGCGCTAGGCATATCCGAGCAAGCCTCGTGGCACACCAAGTACAAGGACTCGGCCTACGTCTTTGTCGGCGGCATTCCCTTCGACCTCACCGAAGGCGATCTCCTCGCCGTCTTCGCTCAGTCAGTACTGTCTACTGCAATAGTTCGATTCTTATTTGTCATACATGTGTCGTTTTACTGCTTTACTAATGATTGACATGTACTAGAAATAATTGAGATTAGGTTTTAGGAGCCTGTTCGAGTCACCAGGTTGGGATTGGAGTCTGTTCGTGCGTTGTTTATTATATTCTTGTCTTGGTGAAGAGAGTTTTGTGTACTTTATAATTAAATTCCTGCTTGCTTGGACGCGAAAGGATAAGTATATTTTGGAAAGACGTGCAAGAGAAACTGAGCAAGCATGCTTCACTTTATTGGTTTGATTATACATTCATTTGTAAAAAATGGTTCAATATTGTGCTTTAATTACTCTGGTTATATCTGTTTTGTGCGAGGAGATATTCTTATTTGTACTGTAGCAATCAACAAAAAATGAATAGCATTGCATTCGTATCCAGACGTTAAGTCCTTAAGAATAGCACTGCATCTTTATTAAACTTTAAGGCCTCAGTGAGTAGCTGTGTATCCCTGTCTAGACATTGAGGTCTTATAGTGTATACCTTGTACAATAGCAAACAGCATAGATGTGTTTGTGTATATGTGTCATCATAGTTCGGGTTTAAGGTAATCTGGAGATATTTAAAAAGGATATATTCATGTCTTGTAATTAAGCTTCCTTTTACTTGGTTTCAAGATTGGACAAGCTACGAACAAAGGCAGTAACCTAGGGATTAATTGGCACATGTGGAAAATGGGAAAAATCATTTGTCAAGGAAAGATAGGTAGCAAAGAGATTACATCCAGGAATCAGATCAGACAACACCTCCACATCCCCTTCCTAACATAGATTGGAACTCTCGTTGCTCAGCTGGTTACTTTGTTTGAGGAGATGAGCAAGAGAGTGGCATCTTAGAATTGGCGAACAGGAGAGAGTTCGCAAAATGATGAATTATCTCTAGCAAAACTCAATAATTGTTTCATAGCTCATTTTGTGGATCCGTAATGTTTCCGTCTTGTACAAACAATTGATTTTTTGCATGTGTTTGCTCATACGAGGTCACCTCCTAAAATTTGTTGCACAAGTTATTCTTCCTTATTTGGAGGAATGGTTCTTGCTTTAACTAGCCAATGGCAAGAAAACAAGATTGTGTCTAGACATCTAAATTGCTTGTGAGTAGTATAACCTCGCCATTGTCAGCAGATTTTCTGAAACACATCTATCTTGAATGGTTATATTCTACTTGTCAAAAGAAAACAAAGAAAGGTGCATGATGTCTGCGAGTTTCTTTAAAACGTGTCTCAACACATCCACATAAATGTATCAAATGTCTCTGTCTTGCCGTACTATGACATACTTGATAGCATGTCCAGATTGTGTGTGTGTGTGTGTGTATATATATATATATATATATATTGGTGTTGTACTATAGTTCATATATGTCTTTGTGCCTAGTATATGTTACTGAGATCCAGCCGTGTCCATAGTTAGGTCATCAAACCCGATAACTTTGGTGGTCATGTGTTTGGAAGTGATACTCGACATTTCGTCATGTCTCATTAACTATCTGGGATCTCATAAGTATTTTGTTCCCAGCTTAATTAAAACTTTATTGTTTAATGTTCTATTGGAGTCAGTTCAAATTATGTAATATATTGCAGTTTAAGCGATCGTGGGAATCTGTTTAAACTGCAAGGGACATAAAAGCACAAATGTCTACTATTAATGACTCAGTAGAAAGAGAATAAGTAATGATTATGCACTGACGAGAGAAAATTGAACATTCCTAATCTTCTTGCTTAGCCCCACTCCTCTCTCTGTCTATCTCTCTATATGTATATGTATATGTATGTAAGGAGCTGATCCGTTGATAGCGCTAGCAAAATAAGAGAAGTTGCCAACGCGATCTGGCCGTCCACGCGCGATCTGTGGACGGTCAAGATATTTTTTTTTGCGTTTTTTTTAAGTACGTCCCCTACATTATGTAGCGGACAATTTTTTGATAAAAATACCCTCCAGTTCCGTCCGCTACATTATGTAGCGGACAGAGACAATACTTTTTTCTGACTCTTTCTCTCTCCTTTGTCTCTCTTTTCTCTCACCACTTTTTTCTGACTCTTTCTCTCTCTCTCTCTCTCTCTTCATACTCTTTCTCTCTCTCTCTCTCTCTCTCTCTCTCCTTTGTCTCTTTTTTCTCTCACCACAATTTTTATTTGTAGTCAGCTATAATTTTCTGACATGTTTGATGTTTCTCTCTCTCTCTCTCTCTCACCATAAGCCATACGTGGCCTTGCCACTGGTACAGCCTATGTAAGTTGGGTGTCAAACCTGCAATGAGCTCAGAACCTACCCTACCTGTGAGGCAATTATGGTTTGATTGGGTAAATCCGTAAAGGTCTTGACCGTATGAGTCTGGATATTGGGTTTATAGTATACAAAAGGGTTAGAGTTGTGTGCTTTATGAGGCTAAAAAAATGAGTCTCGTGAGGCTAAAACGTGTTTTGTGCAATCTGACAGATCTGACTATCTTCTTCAAGTGCTTTCATGTTTCTGATTGTGAACTTCTTCTACCTTTCTTTGCCATGGGTTGTCGAATCTTGCACATCGTTACGATTGATGTACCAATCGGCAGTGCTGCCGTCGATGAAACTGCTCGTGGATGTGGTCGAAGGTTTTGAACACAGAGAGAGAGAGAGAGAGAGAGAGAGAGAGAGAGAGAGAGAAAGAGTCAGAAAAAAGTGGTGAGAGAAAAGAGAGAAAGAGTCAGAAAAAGTACTGCCTCTGTCCGCTACATAATGTAGCGGATGGAGTTGGAGGGTATTTTTGTCAAAAAATTGTCCGTTACATAATGTAGCAGACGTACTTAAAAAAAAAACGCAAAAAAAAATATCTGGACCGTCCACAGATCGCGCGTGGACGGCCAGATCGCGTTGACAACTTCTCCTATTTTTTCTAGCGCTATCAACGAATTAGTTCCCATGTATGTATATAGATATATACACACACATGTGTGTGTGTGTGCGCGCGCGCGCGCATATAGATATATGAATATATTCACACACATATGTATGTATGTATGTATATCCTTGTGCACACTCTTTACAGTCCTCTGCAGGTCTCATCACATGAGAGGATCTCTCCTTCCCCTTTGTATAGTTAGGTTTTCAGGCTTGTTTTCGGGTTTTCTCTATAAGGTGATCCTCCGGTGGCCATAGCTTTCCGTAGTGGTAGATGAACCTTTAGCAAGTTTTGAAGATCTGATTGTTTGAATTGCAATTAGACATCTCTTTGGCTGGGATTTTCTGCTGTGCTCTATTTGCATATGTCATAATTTTATGTTTGTTTAATATACATCTCTCAACCTCGGTCTCTAAGATCTGCCTTCTGTTTTATTTATGTGCAGATATGGGGAGGTTGTTGATGTTAATATTGTTAAACATGACGACACTGGTAAATCAAAAGGTTTTGCTTTTATTGCATACGAGGATCAGAGAAGTACAAATCTTGCTGTGGGTTGGTCTCTCTCTCTCTCTATCCATACATACATACAGATATGTATATATAGCTGATCTGATGATATCGCTTGCAAGTTCCCTAACTTGCCAGCGCTTATCTAGCCGTCTAATCCACATTTGCTGACGGCTCAGATTCATTTATTTACACCCTTTTTACTATATTTGCGTCATTATTAGGCAGACAGACGATTTACATTTATGTCCCTAGGGATGGCAATTTAAATCCGATCCGCGGATATCCGCCCCGTCCCGCCCCGTTAGGAGCGGGTTATTTTGACTTTGACCGGGTTACCGGGCGGGTATGGTAATTTTTAAAAAAAACCGCAGCGGGTTAGGATCGGGTATGGTTTACCATCGTACCCGCCCCGGTATCCAACCCGTACCCGCCCCGGTATACAACCCTAAATCATATATATAGCCTAACTATATATATATATATATATATATATATATATCAGGCATCAGGCAATCTCAGCCGTCCATCTAACATTTATATATATAGCTGCCCATAAATGGAAAAAAAAACCTTAGAAGCAGTCGTTCTTTCTTCTGCCGACTTTGCGCCGCTGCCTCTACTTCCCACCCACCGTCAGTGATCGGCCTCCTCACTGCCACCCACCGTCAGTGATCGGCCCACTACCTCGACCAAACGGCGCACCAATACCTCCGCCGTCCGTCCACATCCACCCTGCCACCAACAAATAGAGCCATCGATCGAATAAGATACTGGCGACTGTGCAACAGCAGAGCCATGGCGGTCCAGATTGCCAAGTGCGACTGCTGCGGCTATGTCGCGTCCGTGAGATCTACAAGGGGTGCTTAACCTGTGGCCTCTACGACGAGGCGGTGAAGGACAAGCTGGTGCGATCGGAGTGGCGAATCGTCCTTGAGATCTACATATGGGCTTTTTTTAATTCTTTTATTTTTTTGTGTGTTGAATTCTATCTTTTTATTTGTTGGTGATGGGTGATAATGTTGAGTTTGTGCCGGCTGTGCCGTGGATAGGGGATGCCGGCGGTGCATAGAGTAATTGTTATGCGTTCTTCTTCTATGGCTCAGGCTGTGGCCGCGAGTAAGGAGAGAGCGGGGCGGATCGGGGCGGGGTCGGGGTTCCTAAAGTACCTTAGAATCGGGGATGGTAATTTATTCTTTTGACCCGATGCCGGGGCGGGGCGGGGCAGAGTGGGGTTTCTGAATGAGCGGTGCGAGTTCGGATTTAATAAAATCCGCATCCGACCGGCCCCATTGCCATCCCTATATGTCCCTGCCCCCACTTTCTCTTTCTGTGATCTGTTTTCTCCTTCTTCCCGTCAAACCATCATCATCCACCGCTACCCAACCACCTACGGACCCACCTTTGTCGCCCATGACCACCACCCTACCCGCCGCACCCCGTCACCGATTTACCATCACCAGACCATCGCACCCCATCACCAATTCATCGCAACCTACAACATCTCCAACTCACCCGTTCACCACCCACTCCATTGCTGCCTGTAACCGGCTATCTCTGTCAATCATCAGGAACCACCAAATTAAACTATATAACCACCACCACAACTGATTTTGTTGCCTTTGATCTAAAACTCTTGTGGAGCACTGAGGACTTAGATGAGATTGGAAAATTCAAGTTTCTACCCAGATTTGAAGTGGGGCTGATGGCCGCGGCTGCCGAGGTGGTGTTGGGTGTAGGACACAATATGAAATCCACTTCATCTCTTTGTGGAATTGCGGTGGTTGAAAATGGTGGAGTGAGAAAGCAAATGAACACATCTTGCCACGGATGGGTCTCGAACTGGCAGGGCAAAAATGTCAAAAGACTCGCCTTTTTATAATCCGGCGGACCAACTGACTGCGTCATTAAAAATAAGATCCTGGCCGTTTGTGAATGAGGGATGGCTGGCCAAATTAATGCCGGCAAGTTAGGGAACTTGTCAGTGGTATCAATGGCTCAGCTCCCATATACACATATATGTGTGTGGTTGTGTGTATATAAAGAAATAGATTCACACACACATGTGTGTATATATATATATATATATATATCATGATGCAGAAATAACGTAGTGAAATTATCACCTGCCTTCTGAATTTGCATAATATACATATATCATGATGCAGAAGCATATTGCGTGAACTAAAAACATAATGTTCATGCTCCGATATTACTTCGCAGATAATTTGAACGGTGCTCAAATTCTTGGTCGTACTATACGGGTTGATCATGTTAGTAAGTACACAAAGAGAGAAGAAGAAGACGAAGAGGAAAAGCAGAAGAAGAGGGAAGAGCGAGGCGTGTGCTATGCTTTTCAAAAGGGTGAATGCACCCGTGGAAATAGATGCAAATATTCGCATGATAAAGAGGTAAGCTTGATCATCTTTTCTTTATGGATCAACTATCATTGTTATGCCTCTCGTTCACTTGTATTGTTTTGATACTGCATTTCCATGGCAATAATCATGCAAATAAAGCTTTAGCATGATCTAGCCTCACCTGTCCTGCCAACAAATCAATCTGAAGTGTTATTGGCGGTTGACTGTTCAACTAATGGAGTCAAGAAGTGCTTTAGTCGTGGTACACTCCAGCGAGGTGGTGAAATTGTTTATAGGTCGCTGGCTGTGATTTCTTGCTTTCACAATGTTATTGCCAATATCAGCTTTCTGTTGATTATTGGTTGTGACAATGTCGTCTTACAAACCAGTGATATTTTCTTACGCATCACAATATATATGTTAAAAAAATCTGTTCTTTGTTCGGCATTTAGAATGTTTGTTATTATTGGATCTTGGCCCATCCATTCATTAACCTGCTGATTGAGGAATTTGGTTCCATTTTGTCTTCGTTGTTTGACTTTTTGAAGATGGTGTTGGAGTTCTTGTATTTGCCAAAGCTCTTTTCCTGTAATAATTCCCTCCTTGAAACATCATTGTTATACATGAGTTGTGCAGCAGACTCTGTTATAGTTATTTAATCTGTTTATCTGGTGGTGTACTAAAAGTCCTGTCTTCTTCTTTGTTCGGTGTTAATTCAGAGAGCTGCGAATACAGGTTGGGGTCCGCAGGATCAAAGAAATTCAAAGTTGGGCCATGACAAGTTTGAAGGTTCAACGAGTAATGAGAAACGATCTGGCCAGTCAAATCGTATTACAGATTCTGGTACAAAGGAGGCGTATAAAAGTAATAGAGAGGCAAGAGGTGACAGACCAAAGGACAACAAGAGGGCCGTGGACAGTCATCATAGGAGGGAGGAGACACACCACGAAGAAGACAGGAATGGGCGAGCAATAGAGAAGAGATCAACAAGGCACGACTTTGAGACTGACTTAAGACCAGATCGTAATTGGAGGGAGGAAAAGAGATCAAGAAAGTATTGACTCCGAATCTTACTCGAGAGAGGAGCCGTTTAAAAGAGTCTCGGACAGAAGATAAGTCCTTGATAGAGGTCCTTCTGCCTATTGCCATAGAGGGACAAATGAAGATGGCCTCCATAAATCGTACGGATAAAAGTACTGCCTTTGGTAACACAAAAGTTCTGTTCTTGTAGGCATTAGTGATGCAACACGATTCAGTTCAATATGCTATACAGGACACTCAGACGAGCCTTAAAAAATCAGCTGTTTCATTTTCATCACCAAGCAGAAGGTTTTTACTGAGACTTCTACTATCTGCTCACAATCCTTCAGGTTGTGATGATTGTTTTGGATGGATGAAATGCCAGGGCAGTTCTCTCTTTCAGCATGAAAGCACAATCATTTAGGTCCTTGCAGTCAGATGGTTTGCTGATTGTGTTAAGCTGTTCTTCAGTCTGAATATCAAGGTCGGAACTTCCATATCCGATTTGTTTGCTACGATGTTCTGCTTTCCCCCAAATGCTGCAAGCAAATGTTATTGCTAAATTGTGTATGTGTATTGGCCTTTCAATATCTATGTTGAGGTAAGTTGTTTGCAGTTCTGTATTTGTGACAAAATCCCGGGTAGGCTCAAACTGCAACCAGAAATAGGTGATATGTCTTATGGAACCACAAAATTGCAAGTTTTGTAACTGGCGAGACTGGCTGGATACTAAAAGGACAAGGCTACAAAGTACAAAGTGTTGAGATCACTTTTCAGCCTTAGGTATTTTCTTCTGTTTAAGCTGGAGAATTACGCGGAGAGATAATTTCTTCGTAGTTACAAAAATAACACCGCTACTATCCAGGAAGAAACACAGACAGACATACTACATATTGAGGTACATCTCTGCATTCTCTGAAAATCTTAAAAAATTTGCATTACACCAATAAGAGTAACTTCAGGAGGAGCCCACCCTAATGGGTCCAAATAAAAAAAAATAAACAAAAAAAAAAAAAAAAAACTTTTGTATTACTTAATCCATTGTTCTTGGCCACGAAGCAAAAACAGCTCGGCCGGATCCACTAGAAAATCCTCCCAGCAAGCAAACTAGAGAAACCACGCCACTTCGAAGCCCAACCTCTGCAACGCGTGTACGGCAGCACCGGCACCGACGATCCAGCCTAAACGGCTTGTTGAAACGGCCGAGAACAAGCATGAGACATCAACTCACCAAGCCCTTACTGGGCTCAACGTTGAGGAGGACCTCCCAACCCCACCACCACATACCAAATTAAGTTACACGATCACCCTTGGCGCTCCAACTATCTAATCTGATAACATGAAACAGCACTATTGATGGCACCCCGATAAGGTGGCTGGACGGCCACTGCAACCCCCTTCGCGGCAAGGCTTTGCAAGAACCAGGACCCTGGTGAAGCAATAGACTTGAAGCTACCTAGGACATGAAAGGAAAAATGAAGGAGGGAAGGCTTCTCTCCAGAGAAAAACGCACCCTTACGCGGTGACGGCATTAGAAGGCAGAGCTCATAGGGAACAACTTTCATTGTCTATGACATCGTCGTTTCAAGGTTATGGTTTGAATCTCTAATTTAGTGGGGAGTAATGACCTTCTAGTTGAATCACTCGGTCATATCAGAGGAGAGCCATCTCATTATTTGTTGCTTGCTCATTGGATCTGAATGCCTTTTAATGGACAATTTCTTTGCTTTGCAAGCTGGCCGTTAACCGGTGCGTCACAGCATCCCCATTAATGGCCCCAAAAGCAAAGGCGGCCTCCATCTTTGAGATTCCAGACTTTTCAACCAATCTATCCTAGCAAAACCAACGAGAATCATTCATCATTCCTCCTCCATTTTGCACAGTACTCCCTTTTTGAAGGCCACTAATAGAACCTGTGAAACATGCTGAATCACACTAGAGAATCGCAATCAGCTCTTTACAATGAAGAGGAAAGAGAATGTACAAAAAGAGTCTATGCGGGAGTGATTGGAAAAATCAGCAGACTGAATGTTTGATTTCTGTTTTACAGACTGAATTTGGAGGAGCCTCCCCATGGCAGGATAAACATGAGAAAAGTTTTGTTGGACCTGCTTTCAGTCAGACAAATTACGTTGGAGTTGGAACACATGAAAGGATACATTCAGTCGGAACTAACCAGTCATGATCTACTAAGTTAACAGATATTTCAATAAGTAAGACATTCCCGGTGCATTAGAGATCTTTGTTCATTTTTCAATCTTTGGAACAGCAGGTATGTCAAAGTACATTTGATGGAGTAGACTCCTTGTTCTGAAGCCGGAGAATTCTAGACGTGGAGGGCACACTTGATGCACCTGGCAAAGAATTACAAACAACTGCGAAATAGAAACGGCGTCGATCTTCCAAAAGTTTTTGATTTTGTTGAAATGAGGTGATCTTAGCACAATAATGACATCAATACTAATGTAACTCAGTACGTAAACCATTGCAACCTGAAGCTCTCAATCATAATTAAAACCATTAATGTAACTATATAATATGCTCCCGATTTGATTTTGTAAGTAACAAGATTAATCTTAAGGAAGCGATTAGGCTACCCTTTTTGGGGCTAATACTGCTACGTTTTTCGGAGGTGATACAAGAAACACGTTCTAGTAACAAACAGAAACCAGTTAAAAAAGAGTAAGTAGGTACCTTAGAGCCAAAAAATCCTGCATCCGGAGGAGCTAATCTGTTGAGCATCAAGAAAGAGTATATTGTAACCAAAAAATCAAGAAAGAGTATATCCATTCTTTGTTTCAGGAGAAAGGTATAACCACAATGTTATGAAGTAATAGGTTCAAATTCCAAAAAGGAGTTGCTAATGTTGCTATAAGTATCATCTTCTTCTCTTTTACTTCTTTCCCACACTCGGTGAGCATTAAAGATAGAAAGCAGCCCATACTGGTGAAAAGTAAGGGATCATTGTGTTTTGCCTCACCACAGGAAGGTTTGACCCACTTCTTTCTCCTAACAGGTAGTTGCTACCTCGAAGTTGAACCACCTTCAACTTCCCTTTATCTAGACAACAGCAAATGATCTTTTTATCAAGCCGCATAAAAACAGCACTAGAATTAAATGAATGGAAAGCCACTAGCTGCGGCACATTAGCACTCTGTTCATTTTGAAGATCTTCTCCACTCAAAATGAGATCACATGAGGTCATGATATCGGGGTATCGGTGGCACATCAACTTGAAACTTACAGTGTGTCTCAGAACCCATTGCTGCCTACCATCTGCATTCGATGGGTTGACTTCAAGAACCCAGAGGACAATTTTGAAGCTATCACTGTAACCATACTGAAGTAACCCATCTTTGGACTTCCCTAAAACAGAGGAGCGCTGCGCACCAATGTATCGGTCGGGCAAGCAAATCACTTGTGCAATATCCTCGTCTAATCCCAGACTGCTTTTTGAATCATAAGCCAAAACACGATTCTGGCTTTCTAACCAATGGTAAACCCCATTGATCACCACGGCATACTCGCGAGGTCTTAACAAAATGCTTCCAATTTCTGGTCTCAGGGTGCAGTCCCTCCAACATCTAGTGTCTGATGAGAAGCATTCCATTTTCAGGGTGTGAGTAAATTCTGTTAGGCTTTCCAACACGAGACACACAACCTTGAACTTTAACGATCCCATTTTGCCAGCCACTTCACAATTTGCTTCAACATCAAATCCAACTGCCGCATTGAAAGGGCAGTAATGTGGCTGGGGTAGGGAGAGGCATTGCTTTGTGATAGGGTTACATACATGGTAGGCCATGGAATGGTAATTATAGTAGAGCAGCAAGCCATTTGAAGCGGCAAAGAATGACTCACCACAATCCGCTGACCACAGTAACTTTGTATAGTCATTGTCTGCTAAAGCACAAGTGGGTATGAATGGAACTTGTGCTTCTGACTGAAAGAAGCCCATTAGGCACGAGAGGGAACCATCTTGTACCTTTACTTTTGATAAATAGAGCCGTCGAAAACAGGAACTTGAGATAATCCTGCACCACCTTTTCGAGACGCTCTTTAACTTGAACAAACACTCTACTGGTAACCATAGTAGGATCTCGATTAAAAGGTCATCTGTAAAAAGATCGTCCATGACCCTCTGACCTCACGTGTCTATGCTACAAATCCAACGTCTGCAAACATGGTTTTTGTTGTCAAAGCACAAAGGACCCGAACCTGCAGAATAGAAGAGCATTATAATTAGAAAAATGCACAAATATATAACCGAGCAAAACAAAATGTGCAGAAGATCAAGAGCAGAGACAGCAGCAAGTGAATAAAGATTTCACTTTTTTCTTCAAAAGAAAGACGACTCTTCATTTCTTATCACAATTTTAAAGATGATTGCATGCCACTAGAGTGGTACGAAAACAGACACAAAAGCCATTCGCCTCAATACTAGACCAAGTCTACATCTGAATAACTGAAATTGTTGGATGTGAATAGGACAAAGGATTCCATTGGAGGTGGGCAGGGAAACAAAGGAACAGGATAAAAGGAGGTCCAGTACACATGTTCTAGTTGATCATTCAGTGAGTAAAACCCCTACCTTTATGACTTTATTATGAGTTATGACTCGTGTTTCCAGTAATGAGGGCATTTCAAGTCCATCCATTAGTAGCCTCTCAATTCACTTGTTCATGTTTTAGCATCCACAAATGACTTAGTTTAACTAATTTAGAAGCCATTCAATTTAAGTAATTCAAACGTAACGTAGCGCGATACTAAGCCAACTCTTAAAAGTTGAGACTAGAGTAAGTCTCGTAGCGCAATACTAAGCCAACTCTTAAAAATTGAGACTAGAATATGTCTTGACACATATTTATTGACGAGGAAAGTAAATAGAGAGAATTTAAAGACAAAAGAAACCATCGGAGACTACATCCTTATCAGCTCATGATGCTTGAAATTACAAGGCACACATTATCTTAACCTAGAAATGTTGTTTGATATCACAATTTCTGATAAAGATCTTCGAGGAGGTTTCACGGATTGGCTGGATAGTAACTAGTGCTTATAAATCCATTTGAGATCTATGCTACTGACCCAAATTAGGAGACGAGTTCCTCCACCATACTGCTCAATTCCATGTATCCATCTTTTGTCATGTGATATCTATAGGCTCATGTGCGTTGATCTTCCTCTAATAATGTATTATTAGTGCTACGAATAATTCAAAGCTATAAGTCGCCATGTAAAGAACTTTTCCTCATCACTGTAACATGTGTACATATGTGTATCCACATAAATATACGAGTACATAAATAACATGTGTGTCTGAGTGCATACATTTACATCTTTCTCTCAATTGGGACTCTTTTTTCAGTTAAAAAAAAAATGAAAAAACAGAAACCACTTGCCTTCCAATTAGGAAGATGAACAAGGAACAAGACAATCTATAATCAGTCATTTCAAATGCTACATGTTATGATTTACAGCACAGATTCTGTTGGTTGCCTACATGACATTATAATACTCGCCGAAATTCATGATCTTTGCCCACTTTGACTTTTCGCAAATTCCTTACGAGAATCCAAACATGCAAACATTAAATTAAACTATGGTAGATCGAGTGGAGTCGTAATATTTGAGTAGGCCAGTTTTTTTACAGGAATTCACAAAAAAAAAAGTCAAAGGAGACAAAATTATGAAACCGAGGGAGTAGTGACTTATATTCGCATCATAATCACTGCATTGAACTATGAGAAGAAACTGGACTGAGAAGCGCCACACAACCTTGGGGCTTACCTCTGGATGGATGTTCAATCGATATGATACGGTGTCGTTTGCTAGATCCGGGTGGTGGTGAACTGGTGGACGGCGGAGGAGCTCGTGTGTTAAGTTTATTCAACTGGAGAAGTAAGAGAGGTTCCTGTAAACTAACATTGTTGGGCCTTTTTTTTTTTGGGCTTTACGACAATCTAAAAAATAAAAATCCGAGCTTCCAACAATTAACCCAACAAGGCTTTGAGATTGTCGGAAAGCCCAAAATTGAGAAGTCCATTTTGCCTTCCTATTAGCATTTTGGGTTTTATTGGAGAAAGCGAAGTTAACCTAAAAATAGAATTGCAATTACTTAGAATATTATCGTGTTGGTTTACACCGTTTTAGTTCTTTATCGTTAATCAAACACGGATGTATGTGCTGATATTTTTTTTTTAATTAATGAAGTCCTTAAAGTTTATTACTTTTCACTTTCTACAAATTGCATGACAGCTCTTATAAACTTTAAAATATTTGAATTTACAAGAAAGATCTGATTCAGTAATTTACAGGCAAATTAATAAGAAGCGGGGGTGGCAAGATTGGTGGGTGGGTTGGGGTTGGATGTGGGTTCAAGGTAAGTTCTGATTTAGTAAAGCATTTTAACTGCTATGAGATTTAAGTTTAATGATGTCACAAACTTAAATATTTGGATCTATCATAAGAACCTTAAATTTTCAGCATTCTTGCGAAGGGGCAATCTAATAAAGAGAACCAAAGGGAAACATAGGGACAATTAAATACGTAGCCAATAGTTCATGTAAAAGCATCTAACTCAAAACCAATTGACAATGAGGGGAGAGACTTACAATATTTAAAGGCCGTTTGTGATTGATTCTTAAAAGTAGATTTTGATTAGATCAGAATCAGTTTCTAAAATCATCTTTAATCCATTTTAGACATAACAGATTAAAAGTTGTTGAAGGTATTTGGATAAAAAGAGATTAAAGTAGGTTTAGTGCAACAAAATTACCATATAGTGTATTCAAGCTGAAATTGAGCATTTAATGATGTTTATATGTAAGAATAATTTGGTAAATTTCTTGGTCAAACCTGATTAAATCTGTTACGAAATCGCTCTAGATAAATATGTATAGAAGATGATAACCAAACAAGAGAACACAAGAAAACTGAGAGAACTCAAATCTACTTTGCACAAGTCAAATTTACAACACTCCCTCACATGTATCTCTCACTAGTTTTTCTACTCAAAGAAGGATTTTTCTCTCTTGTTTTCCTACTCAAAGAAGAACTCTTCTCTCTTGACCTTAAACATAATACAAGGCAGCTTACATATACTTAGAGAAAGCAGTGATCTTCTATATCCAACCAATGTGGGATGTCTATATACTAAGGCCCAAGTTGCAGCCTTCTTTGAGTAACCGATGTTGGATATAAAAATAAGACATATATCAATAATCTCCACCTTGGCTTGTATTAACAAACCACTCCATAAGGAAAGTGCAATATGCCTTAAGTACCTTTTTCAGGTACTCCACCTTGCATACCCTTTAAATACACTCCACCTTGAACTCGGCAAGAAATAAGATGAATCAAGCTCAAGCAATGCTTGAACTTAACTGTCGTGACTGTCTCCGTGAGCATATCAGCTGCGCTGTCATCGGTCTCATCTTTTGCTCACCGTAGCATAGCGTCAATCCCTTGTCCAGCTGTAACACAGTAATCCCCTTACGTGCATCAGCCCCATCCTTGGACACCAACGGGATCATCCACTCCAGTTGGCCTTCTTTACCCGCCATCATCATCACCCCACAATATGGATTGAGCGTAGTGCTCGACTTATCCATGAAGTCCATCCCAAGCACAACCTCAAGCTCATCCATGTCGATGATGTTGAAGTCGACCTTCCATGTCCATCTGCCGATCCTTAAATCAACGTTCTTGACGACTCCCTTCGTCGGCCGCTCCTCAGCATTCATGCCCGTGAACCAACTCCCATCCTTAGTTGGTTTTAGCCCAAGCCACTCGGCAACCCTCAGACTCATGAAGTTGTGGGTGGCCTCGGTATCCACAAGCACTTCTTGAGTCTTCCCGACAACATCCACCGTTGCGTAGAGCAAGCCTGGTTTCTTCTTACTC
>JAVXUO010001285.1:0-35681 GCA_033065855.1 Escallonia rubra | reverse complement strand
TCCTTCGTTGTAGTCTTCATTGATGGTATTCTTGTCGACTCCAACGACCATGAACAGCATGAGTACCATCTGCGAATAGTGCTGCAAGTTTAACGTGAAAAGCAATTGTACGCAAACTTTAGCAAATGTGAATTTTGGCTCTAGCAAGTTACAATTTTTGGGACGTGTGTATCTAGCTAGTGCAGGTGTATTCGTAGATCCGGTAAAGATTGTAGCGGTTGTAAATTGACAAAGACCGGCTACTCTGAAAGAGGTTGTTAGCAGCCTTTTGGGACTGACAGGGTATTGCCGTAAAATTTTTCGAAAATTTTCTGAATGATGTCAAGGCCATTAACAAAGCTTACGCAAAAATCAATGAAGTTTGTTCGGGATACAAAGTGTGCGGCTAGTTTCCAAGAATTGAAGCGACGATTGATTTCAGCCCCTGTTCTAGCTCTACCGGAAGGTGATGATAACCTTATAATCTACGGTGATGCCTCACATGTTGGTTTGGGTTGTGTTCTAATGCAGCGGGGAAAGGTAATAGCCTATGCTTCGAGGAAGCTAAAACCCTATGAGCAAAACTATCCTACACATGATTTGGAATTGGAAGCAATTTTATTTGCCCTGCGTTAATGGCGGCATTACCTGTATGGGGCAGCGTTTGAAGTGTACACGGACCATAAAAGCTTGAGGTATTTATTTTCACAGAAAGAACTTAATATGAGGCAACGTAGATGGATGGAACTTCTGAATGATAATAATTGCACCATCCAATATCATCCGGGCAAAGCTAACGTGGTTGCTGATGCATTGAGTAGAAAAGCTGTGGTTGCACACTTGATGATAAAAGAGTGGAAATTGTTGGAAGATGCGTGCGTTTGGAAGCTTATGACAGGTATTGTCTTTGCTAAGATTAGGGTGCAGCCTATTCTGAGAGAAAGGATCACAGAAGCACAAGCACGAGATCCAGACGTACAAGCTATTTTGAAAGATTTGAGTTCCAAATTAGATTTTTACGTTGTCGGGTGATGGTTTGCTCCGAATTGGTAAGAGAATGGGTGTTCCGAATGATGCTAGTTTGAGACGAGAGATAATGGAAGAAGCACGTCGGTCCAAGTATTCTACCCACCCCGGAAGCACTAAAATGCATGAGGATCTGAAATCTAGTTATTGGTGGAGTAGCATGAAGAGAGATGTGGCTGAATTTGTTGCAAAATGTCTTACATGTCAAAAGGTTAAGCCGGAACATCGCAAACCAGCTGGATTACTTCAACCGTTATCTGTGCCCGTGTGGAAATGGGAGCATACTACCGTAGACTTTGTATCAGGTTTATCTCGAACTCGAAGTGGACATGATGCTATTTGGGCGATCGTTGATGGACTTACTGAATCTGCTCACTTTCTTGCTATAAATGTGACTTACACCTTAGAGAAGTTGGCACGTATGTGTGTAAAAGAGATTTTTAGATTCCATGGAGTATCGGTAAGGATTATTTCAGATCGAGATCCTCATTTTACTTGGAGGTTTTGAAAGGCTCTTCAAGATGCAATGGGAACTAAACTTGCTTTTAGGCACGTCTTTCCATCCGCAAGCAGATGGTCAAAGCAAAAGAACAATTCACCATGTGCTATGGAATTGAAAGGTAACTGGGATGATCGCTCGGCACTCGTGGAGTTTTCGTACAATAACATCTACCACTCTAGCATTGAGATGGCACCATTTGAAGCTCTTTGTGGCAGGCAGGAAGTGCAGACCTCCTACTTGTTGGAATGAAGTTGGTGAAAAACAGTTACTTGGACCCGAATTGGTGCAAGAAACCACAGAAGCAATCAAGGCGACCTGTGATCGTTTGTTAACGGTAGGAGTAGGGTTATGCGGATAAAAGAGGAAGAGGCTTGGAATTCGCTATAGGTGATCATGTATTTCCACGCGCTTCACCTTCTAAAGGGGTTACCAGGTTTGGAAAGAAAGGAAAACTGGCACCGCGCTACACTGGTCCCTTTGAGGTTTTGGAACGGATTGGTGCAGTAGCATATCGGGTTGCATTGCCACCATCGCTACCTGGTATACATGATGTTTTCCAAGTATCTATGTTGAGGAAGTATGAGCCTGATCCTTCACATGTATTGCATCATGAACCGGTTCCGATTCAGAATGACTTTATCTTATGTCGAGCAACGGATTCAGATTTTGGACCGAAAGGAACAACGCTACCGAACATGATCATACCACTTGTTAAGGTGTTATGGGAACACCATGGAATTGTAGAAGCTACGTGGGAGAGAGAGGGGGCTGAAATCAGAGAGAAGTGTCCCCATCTTTTTCCTTAGTGAGGTACGAATTTAGGGACTAAATTCTCTTAAGGAGTGGTAGGTGTGAGGACCGTAGTTTACCTAGCTGTAAACTTCATTTCATTCTCTTGTTATGATGCATGTAGCGTGATATCTTTCGTTACCTATTTACGCAGAACAAGTTGTATGCTTGTGTTGGCATAGAAGCACCTCAAGTTGGTGAATTAGCTTATTCTTGATCCTGATTAGTTGGTCTTAAGCATGATTTGTTATCCCTAAGCATGATTACTTGACCCTAATCGTAATTACGCTAATCTGGATTAGTCAAGGTTAATCGCGATTACTTAGTGACTAAGCTTGATTAGTTTGCCCTAATCTTGATTAAGCTAATTGTGATTACTTAGTTACTAATCTAGGTTAACTACTACGAATTAAGCTTATTAAGCCTAGAAATTGATTTGGGTTGTCACGTTCTTGTTGGAAAGACTTGGAAGGGGCCTAATACCATTGATACACTCGTTTCTCCAGGGAGAAAACTCAGCAGATTTCTCTAAACTTTATAGTGACTCGTGTCTTCTACCTTCTGAAGCGAAACCAAGAAGGGAAGAGAGAGGAGGTGCCAACTTGTAGAAAAACTAGAGAGGAGGTCTGAGAGCTTGAAGGAGGAAGAAAAAAAAAAGAGAATTTGCTGTGATAATTTCGGATTAGTAACCATTGATGGTTGGATGTTCTGTTCTTTACAAGAGAGGGAGCTCTTGATGAGTTCAACACCCTAATCTTGTCAAAGGTAGGGTTTTACGCATGAGCAGCCTTGAACATGGTTTTAATCATTGTCGGTGTGTATATATATGGTGTGTTACGTGCTTAAGGAGTGTTAGAATTGGATTAGAGAAATCTGGGCAGATTCTATGTTGATCTTTAAACGTGTGTATCCCATTCAATACTTGTCGGATTTGAGCGTTCTAGAGCTTTCTGGAAATCTGAATATGTGTGCTTTAACATTGTTTCTTTGATCACTCTCTAATTCTAAGTGTATGCTGCCCTAAATTTGCATAAATAGGAAACTGGTCGAAGCTGATTAAATTCGGCCAAGTGCATCGCCATGGGGTGCTCCCGTATTGTTTGTTAAAAAGAAGGACGGTTCGCTGAGATTGTGCATTGATTATAGGCAATTAAGCCATGCGAGTGTGAGGAACAAGTACCCACTTCCGCACATTGATGACTTGCTTGATCAATTGCATAGCGTAACGGTATCTAAGCTTGGTTTGAGATCAGGATATCATCAATTGGAAGTCCAGGAAGAAGATGTACCCAAAACATCTATCATTATGAGTTTCTTGTTATGCCGTTTGGTGTTACTAATCTTCCAGCAGCCTTCATGGTCATGATGAATCGTGTTTTTAAGCCATACTTGGATTCCTTCGTTGTAGTCTTCATTGATGGTATTCTTGTCGACTCCAACGACCATGAACAGCATGAGTACCATCTGCGAATAGTGCTGCAAGTTTAACGTGAAAAGCAATTGTACGCAAACTTTAGCAAATGTGAATTTTGGCTCTAGCAAGTTACAATTTTTGGGACGTGTGTATCTAGCTAGTGCAGGTGTATTCGTAGATCCGGTAAAGATTGTAGCGGTTGTAAATTGACAAAGACCGGCTACTCTGAAAGAGGTTGTTAGCAGCCTTTTGGGACTGACAGGGTATTGCCGTAAAATTTTTCGAAAATTTTCTGAATGATGTCAAGGCCATTAACAAAGCTTACGCAAAAATCAATGAAGTTTGTTCGGGATACAAAGTGTGCGGCTAGTTTCCAAGAATTGAAGCGACGATTGATTTCAGCCCCTGTTCTAGCTCTACCGGAAGGTGATGATAACCTTATAATCTACGGTGATGCCTCACATGTTGGTTTGGGTTGTGTTCTAATGCAGCGGGGAAAGGTAATAGCCTATGCTTCGAGGAAGCTAAAACCCTATGAGCAAAACTATCCTACACATGATTTGGAATTGGAAGCAATTTTATTTGCCCTGCGTTAATGGCGGCATTACCTGTATGGGGCAGCGTTTGAAGTGTACACGGACCATAAAAGCTTGAGGTATTTATTTTCACAGAAAGAACTTAATATGAGGCAACGTAGATGGATGGAACTTCTGAATGATAATAATTGCACCATCCAATATCATCCGGGCAAAGCTAACGTGGTTGCTGATGCATTGAGTAGAAAAGCTGTGGTTGCACACTTGATGATAAAAGAGTGGAAATTGTTGGAAGATGCGTGCGTTTGGAAGCTTATGACAGGTATTGTCTTTGCTAAGATTAGGGTGCAGCCTATTCTGAGAGAAAGGATCACAGAAGCACAAGCACGAGATCCAGACGTACAAGCTATTTTGAAAGATTTGAGTTCCAAATTAGATTTTTACGTTGTCGGGTGATGGTTTGCTCCGAATTGGTAAGAGAATGGGTGTTCCGAATGATGCTAGTTTGAGACGAGAGATAATGGAAGAAGCACGTCGGTCCAAGTATTCTACCCACCCCGGAAGCACTAAAATGCATGAGGATCTGAAATCTAGTTATTGGTGGAGTAGCATGAAGAGAGATGTGGCTGAATTTGTTGCAAAATGTCTTACATGTCAAAAGGTTAAGCCGGAACATCGCAAACCAGCTGGATTACTTCAACCGTTATCTGTGCCCGTGTGGAAATGGGAGCATACTACCGTAGACTTTGTATCAGGTTTATCTCGAACTCGAAGTGGACATGATGCTATTTGGGCGATCGTTGATGGACTTACTGAATCTGCTCACTTTCTTGCTATAAATGTGACTTACACCTTAGAGAAGTTGGCACGTATGTGTGTAAAAGAGATTTTTAGATTCCATGGAGTATCGGTAAGGATTATTTCAGATCGAGATCCTCATTTTACTTGGAGGTTTTGAAAGGCTCTTCAAGATGCAATGGGAACTAAACTTGCTTTTAGGCACGTCTTTCCATCCGCAAGCAGATGGTCAAAGCAAAAGAACAATTCACCATGTGCTATGGAATTGAAAGGTAACTGGGATGATCGCTCGGCACTCGTGGAGTTTTCGTACAATAACATCTACCACTCTAGCATTGAGATGGCACCATTTGAAGCTCTTTGTGGCAGGCAGGAAGTGCAGACCTCCTACTTGTTGGAATGAAGTTGGTGAAAAACAGTTACTTGGACCCGAATTGGTGCAAGAAACCACAGAAGCAATCAAGGCGACCTGTGATCGTTTGTTAACGGTAGGAGTAGGGTTATGCGGATAAAAGAGGAAGAGGCTTGGAATTCGCTATAGGTGATCATGTATTTCCACGCGCTTCACCTTCTAAAGGGGTTACCAGGTTTGGAAAGAAAGGAAAACTGGCACCGCGCTACACTGGTCCCTTTGAGGTTTTGGAACGGATTGGTGCAGTAGCATATCGGGTTGCATTGCCACCATCGCTACCTGGTATACATGATGTTTTCCAAGTATCTATGTTGAGGAAGTATGAGCCTGATCCTTCACATGTATTGCATCATGAACCGGTTCCGATTCAGAATGACTTTATCTTATGTCGAGCAACGGATTCAGATTTTGGACCGAAAGGAACAACGCTACCGAACATGATCATACCACTTGTTAAGGTGTTATGGGAACACCATGGAATTGTAGAAGCTACGTGGGAGAGAGAGGGGGCTGAAATCAGAGAGAAGTGTCCCCATCTTTTTCCTTAGTGAGGTACGAATTTAGGGACTAAATTCTCTTAAGGAGTGGTAGGTGTGAGGACCGTAGTTTACCTAGCTGTAAACTTCATTTCATTCTCTTGTTATGATGCATGTAGCGTGATATCTTTCGTTACCTATTTACGCAGAACAAGTTGTATGCTTGTGTTGGCATAGAAGCACCTCAAGTTGGTGAATTAGCTTATTCTTGATCCTGATTAGTTGGTCTTAAGCATGATTTGTTATCCCTAAGCATGATTACTTGACCCTAATCGTAATTACGCTAATCTGGATTAGTCAAGGTTAATCGCGATTACTTAGTGACTAAGCTTGATTAGTTTGCCCTAATCTTGATTAAGCTAATTGTGATTACTTAGTTACTAATCTAGGTTAACTACTACGAATTAAGCTTATTAAGCCTAGAAATTGATTTGGGTTGTCACGTTCTTGTTGGAAAGACTTGGAAGGGGCCTAATACCATTGATACACTCGTTTCTCCAGGGAGAAAACTCAGCAGATTTCTCTAAACTTTATAGTGACTCGTGTCTTCTACCTTCTGAAGCGAAACCAAGAAGGGAAGAGAGAGGAGGTGCCAACTTGTAGAAAAACTAGAGAGGAGGTCTGAGAGCTTGAAGGAGGAAGAAAAAAAAAAGAGAATTTGCTGTGATAATTTCGGATTAGTAACCATTGATGGTTGGATGTTCTGTTCTTTACAAGAGAGGGAGCTCTTGATGAGTTCAACACCCTAATCTTGTCAAAGGTAGGGTTTTACGCATGAGCAGCCTTGAACATGGTTTTAATCATTGTCGGTGTGTATATATATGGTGTGTTACGTGCTTAAGGAGTGTTAGAATTGGATTAGAGAAATCTGGGCAGATTCTATGTTGATCTTTAAACGTGTGTATCCCATTCAATACTTGTCGGATTTGAGCGTTCTAGAGCTTTCTGGAAATCTGAATATGTGTGCTTTAACATTGTTTCTTTGATCACTCTCTAATTCTAAGTGTATGCTGCCCTAAATTTGCATAAATAGGAAACTGGTCGAAGCTGATTAAATTCGGCCAAGTGCATCGCCATGGGGTGCTCCCGTATTGTTTGTTAAAAAGAAGGACGGTTCGCTGAGATTGTGCATTGATTATAGGCAATTAAGCCATGCGAGTGTGAGGAACAAGTACCCACTTCCGCACATTGATGACTTGCTTGATCAATTGCATAGCGTAACGGTATCTAAGCTTGGTTTGAGATCAGGATATCATCAATTGGAAGTCCAGGAAGAAGATGTACCCAAAACATCTATCATTATGAGTTTCTTGTTATGCCGTTTGGTGTTACTAATCTTCCAGCAGCCTTCATGGTCATGATGAATCGTGTTTTTAAGCCATACTTGGATTCCTTCGTTGTAGTCTTCATTGATGGTATTCTTGTCGACTCCAACGACCATGAACAGCATGAGTACCATCTGCGAATAGTGCTGCAAGTTTAACGTGAAAAGCAATTGTACGCAAACTTTAGCAAATGTGAATTTTGGCTCTAGCAAGTTACAATTTTTGGGACGTGTGTATCTAGCTAGTGCAGGTGTATTCGTAGATCCGGTAAAGATTGTAGCGGTTGTAAATTGACAAAGACCGGCTACTCTGAAAGAGGTTGTTAGCAGCCTTTTGGGACTGACAGGGTATTGCCGTAAAATTTTTCGAAAATTTTCTGAATGATGTCAAGGCCATTAACAAAGCTTACGCAAAAATCAATGAAGTTTGTTCGGGATACAAAGTGTGCGGCTAGTTTCCAAGAATTGAAGCGACGATTGATTTCAGCCCCTGTTCTAGCTCTACCGGAAGGTGATGATAACCTTATAATCTACGGTGATGCCTCACATGTTGGTTTGGGTTGTGTTCTAATGCAGCGGGGAAAGGTAATAGCCTATGCTTCGAGGAAGCTAAAACCCTATGAGCAAAACTATCCTACACATGATTTGGAATTGGAAGCAATTTTATTTGCCCTGCGTTAATGGCGGCATTACCTGTATGGGGCAGCGTTTGAAGTGTACACGGACCATAAAAGCTTGAGGTATTTATTTTCACAGAAAGAACTTAATATGAGGCAACGTAGATGGATGGAACTTCTGAATGATAATAATTGCACCATCCAATATCATCCGGGCAAAGCTAACGTGGTTGCTGATGCATTGAGTAGAAAAGCTGTGGTTGCACACTTGATGATAAAAGAGTGGAAATTGTTGGAAGATGCGTGCGTTTGGAAGCTTATGACAGGTATTGTCTTTGCTAAGATTAGGGTGCAGCCTATTCTGAGAGAAAGGATCACAGAAGCACAAGCACGAGATCCAGACGTACAAGCTATTTTGAAAGATTTGAGTTCCAAATTAGATTTTTACGTTGTCGGGTGATGGTTTGCTCCGAATTGGTAAGAGAATGGGTGTTCCGAATGATGCTAGTTTGAGACGAGAGATAATGGAAGAAGCACGTCGGTCCAAGTATTCTACCCACCCCGGAAGCACTAAAATGCATGAGGATCTGAAATCTAGTTATTGGTGGAGTAGCATGAAGAGAGATGTGGCTGAATTTGTTGCAAAATGTCTTACATGTCAAAAGGTTAAGCCGGAACATCGCAAACCAGCTGGATTACTTCAACCGTTATCTGTGCCCGTGTGGAAATGGGAGCATACTACCGTAGACTTTGTATCAGGTTTATCTCGAACTCGAAGTGGACATGATGCTATTTGGGCGATCGTTGATGGACTTACTGAATCTGCTCACTTTCTTGCTATAAATGTGACTTACACCTTAGAGAAGTTGGCACGTATGTGTGTAAAAGAGATTTTTAGATTCCATGGAGTATCGGTAAGGATTATTTCAGATCGAGATCCTCATTTTACTTGGAGGTTTTGAAAGGCTCTTCAAGATGCAATGGGAACTAAACTTGCTTTTAGGCACGTCTTTCCATCCGCAAGCAGATGGTCAAAGCAAAAGAACAATTCACCATGTGCTATGGAATTGAAAGGTAACTGGGATGATCGCTCGGCACTCGTGGAGTTTTCGTACAATAACATCTACCACTCTAGCATTGAGATGGCACCATTTGAAGCTCTTTGTGGCAGGCAGGAAGTGCAGACCTCCTACTTGTTGGAATGAAGTTGGTGAAAAACAGTTACTTGGACCCGAATTGGTGCAAGAAACCACAGAAGCAATCAAGGCGACCTGTGATCGTTTGTTAACGGTAGGAGTAGGGTTATGCGGATAAAAGAGGAAGAGGCTTGGAATTCGCTATAGGTGATCATGTATTTCCACGCGCTTCACCTTCTAAAGGGGTTACCAGGTTTGGAAAGAAAGGAAAACTGGCACCGCGCTACACTGGTCCCTTTGAGGTTTTGGAACGGATTGGTGCAGTAGCATATCGGGTTGCATTGCCACCATCGCTACCTGGTATACATGATGTTTTCCAAGTATCTATGTTGAGGAAGTATGAGCCTGATCCTTCACATGTATTGCATCATGAACCGGTTCCGATTCAGAATGACTTTATCTTATGTCGAGCAACGGATTCAGATTTTGGACCGAAAGGAACAACGCTACCGAACATGATCATACCACTTGTTAAGGTGTTATGGGAACACCATGGAATTGTAGAAGCTACGTGGGAGAGAGAGGGGGCTGAAATCAGAGAGAAGTGTCCCCATCTTTTTCCTTAGTGAGGTACGAATTTAGGGACTAAATTCTCTTAAGGAGTGGTAGGTGTGAGGACCGTAGTTTACCTAGCTGTAAACTTCATTTCATTCTCTTGTTATGATGCATGTAGCGTGATATCTTTCGTTACCTATTTACGCAGAACAAGTTGTATGCTTGTGTTGGCATAGAAGCACCTCAAGTTGGTGAATTAGCTTATTCTTGATCCTGATTAGTTGGTCTTAAGCATGATTTGTTATCCCTAAGCATGATTACTTGACCCTAATCGTAATTACGCTAATCTGGATTAGTCAAGGTTAATCGCGATTACTTAGTGACTAAGCTTGATTAGTTTGCCCTAATCTTGATTAAGCTAATTGTGATTACTTAGTTACTAATCTAGGTTAACTACTACGAATTAAGCTTATTAAGCCTAGAAATTGATTTGGGTTGTCACGTTCTTGTTGGAAAGACTTGGAAGGGGCCTAATACCATTGATACACTCGTTTCTCCAGGGAGAAAACTCAGCAGATTTCTCTAAACTTTATAGTGACTCGTGTCTTCTACCTTCTGAAGCGAAACCAAGAAGGGAAGAGAGAGGAGGTGCCAACTTGTAGAAAAACTAGAGAGGAGGTCTGAGAGCTTGAAGGAGGAAGAAAAAAAGAGAATTTGCTGTGATAATTTCGGATTAGTAACCATTGATGGTTGGATGTTCTGTTCTTTACAAGAGAGGGAGCTCTTGATGAGTTCAACACCCTAATCTTGTCAAAGGTAGGGTTTTACGCATGAGCAGCCTTGAACATGGTTTTAATCATTGTCGGTGTGTATATATATGGTGTGTTACGTGCTTAAGGAGTGTTAGAATTGGATTAGAGAAATCTGGGCAGATTCTATGTTGATCTTTAAACGTGTGTATCCCATTCAATACTTGTCGGATTTGAGCGTTCTAGAGCTTTCTGGAAATCTGAATATGTGTGCTTTAACATTGTTTCTTTGATCACTCTCTAATTCTAAGTGTATGCTGCCCTAAATTTGCATAAATAGGAAACTGGTCGAAGCTGATTAAATTCGGCCAAGTGCATCGCCATGGGGTGCTCCCGTATTGTTTGTTAAAAAGAAGGACGGTTCGCTGAGATTGTGCATTGATTATAGGCAATTAAGCCATGCGAGTGTGAGGAACAAGTACCCACTTCCGCACATTGATGACTTGCTTGATCAATTGCATAGCGTAACGGTATCTAAGCTTGGTTTGAGATCAGGATATCATCAATTGGAAGTCCAGGAAGAAGATGTACCCAAAACATCTATCATTATGAGTTTCTTGTTATGCCGTTTGGTGTTACTAATCTTCCAGCAGCCTTCATGGTCATGATGAATCGTGTTTTTAAGCCATACTTGGATTCCTTCGTTGTAGTCTTCATTGATGGTATTCTTGTCGACTCCAACGACCATGAACAGCATGAGTACCATCTGCGAATAGTGCTGCAAGTTTAACGTGAAAAGCAATTGTACGCAAACTTTAGCAAATGTGAATTTTGGCTCTAGCAAGTTACAATTTTTGGGACGTGTGTATCTAGCTAGTGCAGGTGTATTCGTAGATCCGGTAAAGATTGTAGCGGTTGTAAATTGACAAAGACCGGCTACTCTGAAAGAGGTTGTTAGCAGCCTTTTGGGACTGACAGGGTATTGCCGTAAAATTTTTCGAAAATTTTCTGAATGATGTCAAGGCCATTAACAAAGCTTACGCAAAAATCAATGAAGTTTGTTCGGGATACAAAGTGTGCGGCTAGTTTCCAAGAATTGAAGCGACGATTGATTTCAGCCCCTGTTCTAGCTCTACCGGAAGGTGATGATAACCTTATAATCTACGGTGATGCCTCACATGTTGGTTTGGGTTGTGTTCTAATGCAGCGGGGAAAGGTAATAGCCTATGCTTCGAGGAAGCTAAAACCCTATGAGCAAAACTATCCTACACATGATTTGGAATTGGAAGCAATTTTATTTGCCCTGCGTTAATGGCGGCATTACCTGTATGGGGCAGCGTTTGAAGTGTACACGGACCATAAAAGCTTGAGGTATTTATTTTCACAGAAAGAACTTAATATGAGGCAACGTAGATGGATGGAACTTCTGAATGATAATAATTGCACCATCCAATATCATCCGGGCAAAGCTAACGTGGTTGCTGATGCATTGAGTAGAAAAGCTGTGGTTGCACACTTGATGATAAAAGAGTGGAAATTGTTGGAAGATGCGTGCGTTTGGAAGCTTATGACAGGTATTGTCTTTGCTAAGATTAGGGTGCAGCCTATTCTGAGAGAAAGGATCACAGAAGCACAAGCACGAGATCCAGACGTACAAGCTATTTTGAAAGATTTGAGTTCCAAATTAGATTTTTACGTTGTCGGGTGATGGTTTGCTCCGAATTGGTAAGAGAATGGGTGTTCCGAATGATGCTAGTTTGAGACGAGAGATAATGGAAGAAGCACGTCGGTCCAAGTATTCTACCCACCCCGGAAGCACTAAAATGCATGAGGATCTGAAATCTAGTTATTGGTGGAGTAGCATGAAGAGAGATGTGGCTGAATTTGTTGCAAAATGTCTTACATGTCAAAAGGTTAAGCCGGAACATCGCAAACCAGCTGGATTACTTCAACCGTTATCTGTGCCCGTGTGGAAATGGGAGCATACTACCGTAGACTTTGTATCAGGTTTATCTCGAACTCGAAGTGGACATGATGCTATTTGGGCGATCGTTGATGGACTTACTGAATCTGCTCACTTTCTTGCTATAAATGTGACTTACACCTTAGAGAAGTTGGCACGTATGTGTGTAAAAGAGATTTTTAGATTCCATGGAGTATCGGTAAGGATTATTTCAGATCGAGATCCTCATTTTACTTGGAGGTTTTGAAAGGCTCTTCAAGATGCAATGGGAACTAAACTTGCTTTTAGGCACGTCTTTCCATCCGCAAGCAGATGGTCAAAGCAAAAGAACAATTCACCATGTGCTATGGAATTGAAAGGTAACTGGGATGATCGCTCGGCACTCGTGGAGTTTTCGTACAATAACATCTACCACTCTAGCATTGAGATGGCACCATTTGAAGCTCTTTGTGGCAGGCAGGAAGTGCAGACCTCCTACTTGTTGGAATGAAGTTGGTGAAAAACAGTTACTTGGACCCGAATTGGTGCAAGAAACCACAGAAGCAATCAAGGCGACCTGTGATCGTTTGTTAACGGTAGGAGTAGGGTTATGCGGATAAAAGAGGAAGAGGCTTGGAATTCGCTATAGGTGATCATGTATTTCCACGCGCTTCACCTTCTAAAGGGGTTACCAGGTTTGGAAAGAAAGGAAAACTGGCACCGCGCTACACTGGTCCCTTTGAGGTTTTGGAACGGATTGGTGCAGTAGCATATCGGGTTGCATTGCCACCATCGCTACCTGGTATACATGATGTTTTCCAAGTATCTATGTTGAGGAAGTATGAGCCTGATCCTTCACATGTATTGCATCATGAACCGGTTCCGATTCAGAATGACTTTATCTTATGTCGAGCAACGGATTCAGATTTTGGACCGAAAGGAACAACGCTACCGAACATGATCATACCACTTGTTAAGGTGTTATGGGAACACCATGGAATTGTAGAAGCTACGTGGGAGAGAGGGGGCTGAAATCAGAGAGAAGTGTCCCCATCTTTTTCCTTAGTGAGGTACGAATTTAGGGACTAAATTCTCTTAAGGAGTGGTAGGTGTGAGGACCGTAGTTTACCTAGCTGTAAACTTCATTTCATTCTCTTGTTATGATGCATGTAGCGTGATATCTTTCGTTACCTATTTACGCAGAACAAGTTGTATGCTTGTGTTGGCATAGAAGCACCTCAAGTTGGTGAATTAGCTTATTCTTGATCCTGATTAGTTGGTCTTAAGCATGATTTGTTATCCCTAAGCATGATTACTTGACCCTAATCGTAATTACGCTAATCTGGATTAGTCAAGGTTAATCGCGATTACTTAGTGACTAAGCTTGATTAGTTTGCCCTAATCTTGATTAAGCTAATTGTGATTACTTAGTTACTAATCTAGGTTAACTACTACGAATTAAGCTTATTAAGCCTAGAAATTGATTTGGGTTGTCACGTTCTTGTTGGAAAGACTTGGAAGGGGCCTAATACCATTGATACACTCGTTTCTCCAGGGAGAAAACTCAGCAGATTTCTCTAAACTTTATAGTGACTCGTGTCTTCTACCTTCTGAAGCGAAACCAAGAAGGGAAGAGAGAGGAGGTGCCAACTTGTAGAAAAACTAGAGAGGAGGTCTGAGAGCTTGAAGGAGGAAGAAAAAAAAAAGAGAATTTGCTGTGATAATTTCGGATTAGTAACCATTGATGGTTGGATGTTCTGTTCTTTACAAGAGAGGGAGCTCTTGATGAGTTCAACACCCTAATCTTGTCAAAGGTAGGGTTTTACGCATGAGCAGCCTTGAACATGGTTTTAATCATTGTCGGTGTGTATATATGGTGTGTTACGTGCTTAAGGAGTGTTAGAATTGGATTAGAGATCAATTTGGAATATGTTGATCTTTAACGTGTGTATCCTTCAAAACTAGCCGTTGGGTTGTGCCTGTGGGATTTCTCCGGCAGTTTCTAGCCGTTGGTGGTGGCTGTTTGGTCGTCCCCGGCGCCGGCTTCGGCTTTCCGGCGGGTCTGCTTGTGTCCGGCGGTTGCTTTATTCGCCGGCGGTCGAGTTTGGTTGCGGCTCCGGCGCTATGGGTTAGCCGCGTTTCTTTGGATGGGTTAGGCCTGTTCGGTTTGTCTTCTCCGGCCGAGTAAGGGTCTTCGGGTCTCTTTGGTTGGTCCTTCTTTTTCGCCGGAGGTGGGTCTTCGCCGGCGTGTCTGTTTGTCTTCTCCGCGAGTTTTTGTTTGTCGTTTTTGTGTCTGTTGGCGTGTTCGGACGGTGGGTCTTCGCCGGCGTGGTGCTTCCTGTGCTTTTTCCGGCTTTGCCAAGCCCATCGCCGGATTCTGCTGCGGTGTGTCGGTTCAGATCCGGCTTGGCCTGCTGTGTCGCGGCGTCGCCTTTCTGCCGGTTTTTCTTCCGGTTTCCTTTTTCTTCTTGCCGGCTTCGGTTTGCTGTTTCCGGTGCCCGTTTGACCGGTTTGCTCGCCGGTGGTCCTGTTTGCTTGCTGCGTTTCGTCGGCGGCTTTTGCTCCGGCGGTGCGCGGCGGCCGTCCTCCCCTCCTCCCTTCCCCTCCTTCTCCCCCGCCGCTCCCCTCTGTTTTCTTCTCGCTCCGGCCCTGTTCTGGGTTCGGCTGCGCCGGCCCTATTTGGGTTGCGCAGTTTTGAAGGTTAATTTTATTTTTTTTTCTTTGGGTCTGCTTTTTTATGGCGTCTTCTGTTCCTTCTTTGGCCGTGTCTGGCCGTCGTGCTGATCAAACTCTTTTTATGCCTATTGGCTCACGATTAGCCGATTTTCTGAACTCGGATGCTCTGGTTTCTCATGATAATTCTCCTTCTCCGCCGATCAAGCCTCGGGAGGCTACCCCTGGCCCCTCGGGCACGTCAAAAAGTGACGGATCTCCTTTGAAGAGAATTGATGGTTCTGAATGTTCTGATGAGGAAGCAGCTGCTCTAGCGGAAACGAGAGGGTTAAATGATCGTTTCTTGAGTGGTGCGTTGTCGGCCCGTCAGTTTGGTTTGCTTATGGAGGAACTCGAACACCGGCGACAGGTCGGTGATGAGAAATGTGCGTTGCAAGCGGAGGTCGACTCACTTCGGCAACAGCTGGCTTATCGGTCCCTTTCTCGAGATAGAGGTAGAGATGGTATCGATCGGGGTGCCAGAGGTGGGAGGGGTTATCGGGGTGTTTCTAGACCCAGGGGAGTGGTTGCTCTTGGTGTGGAAAAGGGAGGAGTTATTGGGGCAGACGCTCCGCGCATTCCTGCTTCTTCACCTCATCCATCCTGGGCTGACAAGGTGAAGCCGGGGCCTTCTATCTCTAAAGGTAAGATGAAATTATCTTACTTCCCGCCGACTATTTCTGAAGGAAAGGTACATGTTTCTCCTCCTCAAGATATTGCTGAAGAGGGTATTGAGCTGTGGGATAACTGTGTTGTGGGGTATTTTGTCGATAAAAAATTACCTTACTTCACTGTTAACAACATTGCCCGTAAGCTGTGGTTAAAGGACGGGTTACAAAAAGTTTTAGTAAATGACAAAGGTTTTTATTTCTTTAAATTCTCTACTGTGGATACGGTAGACAAGATTCTGGATTCGGGTCCGTGGCATTTTGCAAACAAATTATTTGTATTGCAGCGTTGGAGATTGGGTATGAATTTGTGCAAGGAATCCCTTGATGTTCTACCGTTATGGGTTAGACTTTACAATATTCCTGTTGAGTACTTGACTGCCAGTGGGTTGAGCTACGTAGCAAGTGGTATTGGGAAGCCACTATATGCGGATTCGCTTACTGAGAGCTGTGAGCGGATTAGCTTTGCTAGAGTGTGTGTTGAGGTTTCTGCAGCCAGGGAGCTCGTTGATGAACTTGTTATTGTGCCAGGCCCGAGTACCTGCCAGGATGCCCCCTCTGATCCTGTGATTGTTCGGGCAGATTATCAGTGGCGCCCTCCAGTTTGCACGGTGTGCAAGTGCTTCGGACACTCTACCCAGTCTTGTACTCGGCCTGAGAGCACTAGGCCTCTTTCTCCTTCTCTCTCTGTTCCGAAGCGATCTACCACGACCCCTCCTGCCTCTGTTGTGGCGAAAGAAGCAGAGTGGACTGTGAAGAGTAAAGGTAAGAACAAAGTTAGTAGGGATGCTTCGTCTTCTTTAGCTCATGATTGTGTTCAGCCATAGTCAGTTGGAGCCTTGGCACCAACATGAGCTTGATAGCCACATACAGGTTAGTGCCCAGCATGTTTCTTCTCTACAGGAGGTCAGTACTCAGCAGTCTTCTCTTCCCGAGGTACCTTGTCATTTTCCTATTTTGCCTTGTGTTGATCCTGCTTTGCACTCTGATTTGCGTTTAGATTCTGGTTTGATTGTGCATTCTGTTTCGGGCTCTGATCCGGACTCTGATTCTGATTTAGTTCCCTGCTCTCTTACTCCTAATAATAACATGTCTTCTCTTTTTGGTAGTAAAATAAATCTTGACTCTAATGTTAATAATAAGAAAAAGAAGAAGTCTCCCCGTAGGGAAATTTCACCTGACTTTTACTTCTTGTTTTGTAGCATCCTTTTGGTTTTTGGTATCATGCATAACATTCTCTGCTGGAATTCTCGAGGATTCAACACTAGTGGTAAGCAAGTGGAGGCTCAACATATGATTGCCTCCTTAGGTGTTATGCTTTTTGGGATCTTGGAAACCAGAGTAGTCGCCCCTAATGCCTCGGTTATGATTAACCGTAGATTTCCTGGTTGGTCCTTTATCAATAACTACCAATTTTCTGTGAATGGTAGAATTTGGGTTTTATGGAATCCCAAAGTTGCTAATGTTACTTGTATTGGTATGTCGGATCAAATAATTCACTGTCAAGTGAAATTAATAGATAGGTTGCCTCCTTTTTTTGTTTCCTTTGTGTATGGTTCCAATGATTCTGGTGAGAGATCTGTGCTCTGGCAGGAGCTTGAGTATAGGTCTCGCCTTTTTGCGAATGATCCCTGGTTGATACTTGGTGACTTTAATGCTATCCAGAGTCCGAGTGAGAAGTTAGGGGGTAGCAATAGATGGCCTCGCTACTACCAGGAGTTCCATGACTGTTTAATTACTTCAGAACTTTCAGATTTGAAGTATTCTGGTTGCTTTTATACTTGGACTAACTGTCAGGATAATGGTGATACTATTTGTAGGAAGCTTGACCGTGTCCTTATTAATGATACTTGGATCTCTAATTTTCCTAAATCTGAAGCGGTTTTTCGTCCTAGAGGCATCTCTGATCATTCGCCTATCCTCGTCCACTCTCTTGTCAAAGTTGACAAGGTGCCCAAGCCGTTTAAATTTTTTGATATGTGGGCCAATCACCATAAATTTTTGCCTCTGGTTGCTAAAGTGTGGGGCACGCCCCTTGCGGGTTGTGCTATGTTCAGGGTTGTCAGGAAGCTTAAGTTACAGCTTAAGGACTTCAATAAGGAACACTTTAGTAACATTTCAGGTAGACTTAATGAGGCTAGGATTTCCTTGGAGTATGCCCAGAGCATGTTAGCGTTGAACCCTCTTGACCCTGTGTGGCGTCAGATTGAAAAGGACAAGCTTGAACTTTTTGCTAGAGTGAGTGCTGAGGAGGAGAGAAAAAAAAAAAAAAAATCTGGGATTCACTGGCTTGATGTGGGGGATAAAAATAACAAATTTTTCTTTAAGTCAGTTAATAAGAGAAGGAATTTCAATAAAATCAGTTCTATTCTTCGATCTGACGGGACTATCCTTGAAGACTCGGATTTGGTTAAGGCTTCGATTGTTGACCATTTTCAGAGTTTGTTGGGAACTTGTGGGTTGGGTCACTATCCGGGTCTGAATGAACTGAGGAACTGGATGTCAAAATCCCTTTCTGATTCTCAGCAGTGTGAGATGGCTCGAGAGGTGTCTGAGGAGGAGATTAAGAAGGTTTTCTTCTCTCTCAAGGATGGTAAATCCCCTGGTCCTGATGGGTATAATGCCCTCTTTTTTAAGAGGGCATGGCATATTGTAGGGGAAGAGATTGTGGAAGCAATTCAGGATTTTTTTGGTAATGGTCAGCTTCTCAAAGAAGTTAACCATACTTTTCTTGTCTTAATTCCCAAAGTGACTAATCCCTCGAGTCTTAATGATTACAGGCTTTCTTGTTGTAACACGATTTATAAATGCATAGCCAAAATCATTGCTAATCGTGTTAAGGTGGTGCTTGGGGACCTCATTGATCCTTCCCAGACGGCCTTTGTTGCCTCTCGGAGTATTGCAGATAATATCCTCTTATCTCAGGAGCTCATGCGGAACTATCATCGGGAGGACTTCAGGGTACCTAGATGTGCTATGAAGGTGGATTTGATGAAGGCCTATGATTGTTTGCATTGGGATTTTCTCTTTGATGTTTTGATTTGCCTTAGATTTCCCCCCACGGTTATTAGATGGATCAAAGCTTGTGTCTCTAGCACGAGCTTTTCGATCATCATAAACGGGGAGTCTAATGGTTTCTTTCAGGGTAGGCGAGGTATTAGGCAGGGGATCCGATGTCCCCCTACCTTTTTGTTATTTGCATGGATGTTCTTGCAGGGATGTTGCAGAGAATAGTAGTTGGTAGTCAGTTTCGCTACCACTGGAGGTGCCAAAAGGATGGCATCTTTCAGCTTGCCTTTGCTGATGATCTCATGCTTTTTTGTCGGGGTGACCTTCCTTCGGTTCAGGTCTTGAAACATGGGCTCTCTGTCTTCCAGCAGTTCTCGGGACTTGTCCCCAATCCTAATAAGAGCCATGTTTTTTTCTCTGGTGTTGAGCCTTCTACCAAGGCTTTGATCTCTGCTTGTCTTGGCTTTCTTGAGGGAAAGCTCCCTATGCGATATCTGGGTGTCCCTCTGATTTCCACGTGCTTGCGAAAAATAGACTGTCACCCTCTCCTGGACCGCATTGTGAAGAAAGTCAAGCATTGGACTTGCAATTACTTGTCGTATGCTGGTAGGGTCCAATTGATTAGATCAGTTTTGTTCTCTATCCAGGTGTACTGGGCTTCAGTTTTTATCCTTCCAAAGAAAGTGATTTTTGATATTGAGAGGATTTTTCGAGCTTTCCTTTGGAAGGGTACGGGCCTTTGTACCACGGGAGCCAAGGTGGCTTGGGCTGATGTATGTTGTCCTGAGGTTGAGGGTGGCCTGGGTATTAAGCAGATTGAGGTGTGGAATTTTGCTGCCATCTCTAGACACATTTGGTCTATCATATCCTTCAGGTCGGACTCCCTTTGGCCGCGGTGGGTCAAGTCCAATATTCTAATAGGAAGGAGTTTTTGGGAGGTCTCGTGCCCCAGCGATTGTAGCTGGTCTTGGCGTAAGATTCTCATGGTTAGGGATATGATTCGCTCTTTCCCTCGGTATATTGTTGGGGATGGTAGAAGAATCTCTCTGTGGTTTGATTGGTGGCACCCGATTGGCCCTATCATCCCTACCCTTTCTGGTAGGATTATTTCTGACTCGGGTCTGGATAGGCGAGCGAGAGTTTCTAATGTGATCCTTGGCTCATCGTGGTGCTGGCCTATGTCCAATACCCTTGAGCTCATGGAGTTGCGCGAGAGTACCCCTAGCTCTTTTCGTCCTGCCCCGGATATGCCTGATAGGATTGTATGGTCGGTTAGTGGTTCTGGGGATTTCTCCATTGCGAGTACGTGGGATGCCCTTCGTCATAAGCGGCCGCTTGTTAGATGGGCTTGCTTACTGTCGTGTAAGTGGCGTGTTCCACGTCATAATTTTGTCTTATGGCTGGCCATTAGGGAGAGGTTAAGTACGCAGGATAGGCTTTTTGCTTTTCATGTCATTCCTAGTATGAGCTGTGTTTCTGTCGCATTCCTTTTGAGTCCCATGATCATCTATTTTTTAACTGCCCTTTCACGTTCAGATTATGGTCTATTATTCAAAAGAAATGCAATTTTAACTGGCCTATGTTGAGTTGGCAGGGTATGATTGATCGAGCTTCTTCTGAGTGGCAGGGCCCTGGATTCCCGGCATCAGTCTGTCGGATAGCGTTTGCGGCATTGGTGTACTACATCTGGCGAGAGCGGAATTCTCGTTCCTTCCAGAATAAGTATACTGATGTGGTTTCTTGTTCTGCAGGTCTTGTGCAGATCATCCGGTGGAGGTTATTCTCTTGTAGAAAAGTGGCCCATACCCCGACTAACCGATGGTTCCAGGGTGAATGGCAGCTCCCCGACTCCATATTCGTCTGATTTCGTCATGGTTTGGTCAGATAATTTTTGGGTGATCGGTCCATGTTCAGACAGACCGTTGCAGCTTCTAGCTTGTTATATCGCAGCTTTAGTGTGTTGGTCTTTTCACCAGGACCTCCAGATTCCATGGGGCCTTCTCCTCTGGTTTCTTCTGGGTCTTTGTTTGTCTTTGCTGATCTAGTTCCAGTGTTATGTATTAACCTTTTCTTTTGTTGCCAGTGTGGCATGTTTCTGCCTAGCTTAGGTTTTCTCTTCGCTCTTGCTTAGCAAGACGTGCGTTTTGTTGTTGTTTTCCTGGGGTATGCCCCTTGCAGATGTTGTACTTTTGTTTCATCGGTTGATATATATTTTTTATTTACCGAAAAAAAAAAAGTTAAGTTCGAACATCGCAAACCAGCTGGGTTACTTCAACCGTTATCCGTGCCCGAGTGGAAATAGGAGCATATTACCCTGGACTTTGTATCGGGTTTACCTCGAACTCTAAATGGACTTGATGCTATTTGGGTGAGTGTTGATAGACTTACTAGATCTGCTCACTTTCTAGCTATAAATGTGACTTACACCTCAGGAGAAGTTGGCACGTATGTATATAAAAGAGATTGTTAGATTCCATGGAGTACCGGTAAGCATTATTTCAGACCGAGATCCTCATTTTACTTCGAGGTTTTGGAAGGCTTTTCAAGATGCGATGGGAACTAAACTTGCCTTTAGCACATCTTTCCATCCACAAACAGATGGTCAAAGCGAAAGGATAATTCAGACCTTGGAGGATATGTTACGAGCATGTGCTATGGAACTGAAAGGTAACTGGGACGATCACTTGGCACTTGTGGAGTTTTCTTACAGTAACAGCTACCATTCAAGCATTGAAACGGCAACCATTTGAAGCTCTTTATGGGAGAAAGTGCAGATCTCCGATTTGTTGGGATGAAGTTGGTGAAAAGTAGTTACTAGGACCTGAATTGGTGCAAGAAACCACAGAAACAATCGAGGTTATCCGTAATCATTTGTTAAGGGCTAGGAGTCAGTAGACAGAAAAGTTATGCAGAGAAATGAAGAAGAGATTTAGAGTTTGCAATCGGAGATCATGTATTTCTACTACGTGTTTTACCTTGTAAAGGGGTTACCAGGTTTGGGAAGAAAGGAAAACTGGCACCGCGCTACATTGGCCCTTTTGAGAGTTTGGAACGGATTGGTGCAGTAGCATATCTGCTTGCATTGCCACCATCGCTAGCTAGTATACATGATGTTTTTCACGTATCTATGTTGATGAAGTATGAGCCTGATCCTTCACATGTATTGCATCATGAACCGATTCGGGTTCAGAATGACTCATCTTACGTCGGGCAACCGATTCATATTTTGACCGAAAGGTAATAGCACTACGGAACAGGAACATACCACTTGTTAAGGTGTTATTGGAACACCATGGAATAGGAGAAGCTACACGAGAGAGAGAGAGAGAGAGAGAGAGAGAGAGGCCGAAATCAGAGAGAACTATCCCCATCGTTTTCCTTAGTGAGGTATGAATTTAGGGACTAAATTCTTTTAAGGAGGGGGGGGTGGGTGTGAGGACCTTAGTTTAACCTAGCTGTAAACTTCATTTCGTGCTTGTTATTATGCATGTAGCGTGATGCCTTTCTTAATTGAAATTCTTATGCATTGTACGAGTGGTCATCCTGACCTGTTTATGTAGAACAAGTTGTATGCTTGTGTTGGCATAGAAGCACCTCAAGTTGGTGGATTGGCTTATTCTTAATCTTGGTTAGTTGGTCTTAAGCATGATTAGTTATCCTTAAGCACGATTGGTTGGGCCCTATCGTGATTATGCTAATCTTGATGAGTCAAGGTTAATCGTGATTAGTTAGTGACTAAGCTTGATTAATTTACCCTATTCTTGATTATGCTAATTGTGATTACTTAGTTACTAATCTAGGGTAAGTAGCACTAATTAAGTTTATTAGGTCTAAAAATTGATTTGTGCTGTCATGTTCTTATCGGTAAGACTTGGAAGGGGTCTAATAACATTAAAACACTTGTTTCTCTAGGGCAGATTTCTCTAAACTTCAGTGACTCGTGTCTTCTATTTTTGAAAGTAAAAACAAGAAGAGAAGGGAGCTGCCTAGTTTTAGAGAAAACTACAGAAGAGGTTTGAGAGCTTGAAGAAGGAAGAGAAAATGACATTTTACTGTGATAATTTCATATTAGTAACTATTGATGTTTGGATGTTCTTTTTTTTTCGGTAAATAAAAAATATATATCAACCGATGAAACAAAAGTACAACATATGCACCAAGGGGCATACCCCAGGAAAACAACAACGAAACGCAAGTCTTGCTAAGCAAGAGCGAAGAGAAAACCTAAGCTAGGCAGATACATGCCACACTGGCAACAAAAGAAAAGGTTAATACATAACACTGGAACTAGATCAGCAAAGACATACAAAGACCCAGTAGTAACCAGAGGAGAAGGCCACATGGAATCTGGAGGTCCTGGTGAAAAAACCAACACACTAAAGCTGCGATATAACAAGCTAGAAGCTGCAACGGTCTGTCTGAACACGGACCGATCACCCAAAAATAATCTGATCAAACCATGACGAAATCAGACGAATATGGAGTCGGGGAGCTGCCATTCACCCTGGAACCATCGGTTAGTCGGGGTATTGGCCACTTTTCTACACGAGAATAACCTCCACCGGATGATCTGCACAAGACCTGCAGAACAAGAAACCACATCAGTATACTTATTCTGGAAGGAACGAGAATTCCGCTCTCGCCAGATATAGTACACCAACGCCGCAAACGCTATCCGACAGACCGATGCCGGGAATCCAGGGCCCTGCCACTCAGAAGAAGCTCGATCAACCATACCCTGCCAACTCAACATAGGCCAGTTAAAATTGCATTTCTTTTGAATAATAGACCATAATCTGAACGTGAAAGGGCAGTTAAAAAATAGATGATCATGGGACTCAAAAGGAATGCGACAGAAAACACAGCTCATACTAGGAATGACATGAAAAGCAAAAAGCCTATCCTGCGTACTTAACCTCTCCCTAATGGCCAGCCATAAGACGAAATTATGACGTGGAACACGCCACTTACACGACAGTAAGCATGCCCATCTAACAAGCGGCCGCTTATGACGAAGGGCATCCCACGTACTCGCAATGGAGAAATCCCCAGAACCACTAACCGTCCATACAATCCTATCAGGCATATCCGGGGCAGGACGAAGAGCTAGGGGTACTCTCGCGCAACTCCATGAGCTCAAGGGTATTGGACAAAGGCCAGCACCACGATGAGCCAAGGATCACATTAGAAACTCTCGCTCGCCTATCCAGACCCGAGTCAGAAATAATCCTACCAGAAAGGGTAGGGATGATAGGGCCAATCGGGTGCCACCAATCAAACCACAGAGAGATTCTTCTACCATCCCCAACAATATACCGAGGGAAAGAGCGAATCATATCCCTAACCATGAGAATCTTACGCAAAGACCAGCTACAATCACTGGGGCACGAGACCTCCCAAAAACTCCTTCCTATTAGAATATTGGACTTGACCCACCGCGGCCAAAGGGAGTCCGACCTGAAAGATATGATGGACCAAATGTGCCTAGAGATGGCAGCAAAATTCCACACCTCAATCTGCGTAATACCCAGGCCACCCTCAACCTGAGGACAACAAACATCAGCCCAAGCCACCTTGGCTCCCGTAGTACAAAGTCCCGTACCCTTCCAAAGGAAAGCTCGAAATATCCTCTCCATATCTAGAATCACTTTCTTTGGAAGGATAAAAACTGAAGCCCAGTACACTTGGATAGAGAATAAAACTGATCTAATCAGTTGGACCCTACCAGCATACGACAAGTAATTACAAGTCCAATGCTTGACTTTCTTCACGATGCGGTCCAGAAGAGGCTGACAGTCCTCTTTCCGCAAACAAGTGGAAATCAGAGGGACTCCCAGATATCGTTGTTTGGATGTTCTCTTCTTGACAAAAGAGGGAGATCTTGATGAGTTCAACACCCTAATCTTGTCAAAGGTAGGGTTTTACATATGAGCAGCCTTGAGCATGGTTTTAATCATGGTGGGTGTACTTATGGAGTCATAGAATTGGATTAGAGAAATTCGAGCAGATCCTAGGTTGAACTTTAAACATGCATATCACATCCAATACTTGCCGGATTTGAATGTTCTATACCTTTTTGGAAAGCTGAAGATGTGCGCGTGCTTTAACATTGTTTCTTTGATCACTCTCTAATTTGAAGTGTATGCTGCCCTAAACTGCGTGAATATGAAACTGGTCGAAGCTGATTAAACCGGGCAGATTCTCGTGGTGATATTGAAACAAGCATATCTAATTCAATACTTGTCGAACTTGAGAGTCCTCTGAATTTCCGGAAAGCTTAAAATTCCAAGTGTGTGTTACCCTCAATTGCTTAGATTTGGAACTGGTCTGCTTCCACTAAAGCTGTTTTGAGCTAAGAAAATGCATATAAATGTTTTATATGATGCTTGAGGTGTTTGACATTCTTTATGCATGATAGCATGCTATAAATCATGTGAGTCTTCGGAAGTAGTGGCCGGGGGTCGAAGGCCGGCAAATCGGGTTACATAAAAACGGGATATATATGTTGAGCTTGCTCAGCAGGTTAACCTCCCAGGGTATTACGCTGCGCCAAGTATGCTGTCAATATGTGCGGTGTCTTGTGTAAGGTCTAAATTTATCACTCAAACTGAATTTGATCGGCTCAGCTTTTGAGTGACCAATTTAGGGTCTTACCAAGAAAGGATGGTAGGTGAACGAGCATTCGGCTTGTGATTTGGGCTCCTTAGAGTCATTATGATATGTGTTATGCTTGACTTATTTCTTGCTCGTTCGCTGCAGTCTACCATATGCCATGCATGAGTTAATGACAAGCACGTTTTGTTTGGTTTACGCACGCTTGTTATGATTAAGATAGTGTTTAAGTTGGTCAAACGTCTGCTCTACTTAGCTGTGGCTACCCCCTTTTCCATCTCTACTTTTTAGACACTAGAGAGCATCAAGAAGTGGTGGGCGAGGAAGATTTTGAGTACCCTTTTGTGCCCGGGAATCAGGGATAGTAAGTCTTTGTGCACTTGTAAATAGAGGGCGATGTGTGCTAGTGTCATTCGTTAAAGAACTAGTGTGAAAGTGTGGTGTGTACGTGTGTAACAAGCTTGGACTTATAAGGATGGACGAATGTAATATATGTTTAAAAGGCATGTTGTGTTGTTTATATTCGAATGTAATAGCGCACTTTGATTACCTTCGGAAGAAGGTTAGCGTGTTAGAATATGTGTTGTCGCGTCCTGCTTCTTGGGGCGTGACAATTAAGATGGTATCAGAGCTTAAGTTTTGCTTATTAGCCAGGATATGATCTTCGGAGTTAAGTCTTAAGCTTGATCTAAGAACTTCGGTTCTCCCTAATTTCATGCCTCTTTATAGGTACGAATGGCTGACAGAGAAGCAGGTTCTTCGGGGAAAGACGCCGACAACGCTTTGAAAGATATGTATGTGACACTGGGGCGTATGGTCCCTTGCATGGAGAATCAGCAAAATAACAATCTCAACCACCGAGGGTTTAACCATGATCTAGAAGGGCAAGGGAAATCTGAAATGCTAAAGAATTTCATGAATATGCATCCGCCAGACTTTGTTGGAGAGGGTGATCCGGACAAAGCTGAAAGTTTGATTATGAACATGGAAAGAACCTTCAAAACCATGGGGCGGAATGATGAGATGAAGTTGTTACTTGCAACTTTAAGACTGGAAAATGATGCTGCTCGTCGGTGGAAAATGATTGACAGCAAATGGATAGCGGCTCAAACGGTTCGCACTTGGGAATTGTTCAAAACAGAGTTCAATAAAAACTATATTCCTCGAAGTGTTAAGCCAAAAAGGGAGGCTGAGTTTCGGAATTTTGAGCTGGGCAATCTAACGGCGCAACAATATGCAACCAAGTTCACATCATTGGCTAGGCATGCTTCGTACTTGGTAGAGGGAGAAGATAAGAGGGCCAGAAAGTTTCAAGATGGTTTGAAGCCTGAAATCCAAGAAAAGATCTCAATTCGCAATGTTGATGACTATTATGAAATGGTAGACAGAGCTTTGCTCATTGAGAAGAGTGATGGGGACATACAGAGAAAAAGGGCACGGTTGAGTGGAACTAGACCAAATGCTTCGAAATGGCAACTTGGAAGGAATTTGAACACTTGTGGTAATAAAGTGCAAAGAACGGGGGTTTATATACAATGATCAAAGAAGCATGCAGCAACCTAAGGGCAAGCCTGCAACTCAGCAAATCCAGCAAGTACAAGGGTACAAATTGACTTGTTCGATCTTATTGTGGCAAGGTCGGGCATACTTCTGATTTTTGCTGGAGGAAGGTAGGGAAATGTTATGGCTGTGGATCTTTGGATCACCGTGTGAATGATTGTCCTAATCCGAGGCCAAAGCCCATTCAGCAAAGTGGCAAGCAGGGAACGAGTACAGGCCGAGGTACGGGGAAACCAAGACTTCAGGGAAGGGCTTTTGCTTTGGGACAAGAGGAGGCAAGAAATTCGGCCGAGGTGATCGAGGTACACTTTATATTTTTGAGCACTTGGCACGAGTTTTGATTGATCCATGCTCATCAATATCTTGTGTAGCTCCACATTTTGTGCATCATTTGGGTAAGAGACCCGAGAGTTTACCATATGAACTTGTGGTGCGTATACCTACGGGAGACTCGTTCCTTAGTGACGTTATATATAGATCATGCCCAGTAGTAGTGTGTGGTAAGAGGCTTAATGCTGATCTGATACTTCTACCCCTTCAGAATTTGGATGTCATTCTTGGTATGGACTGGTTATCTCAACATCATGCTAATGTTGATTGTCATGCTAAGAGTGTTACTTTTTATATGTCGGAACAAGGTACACTGGAATTCGTTGGGGATAAAGGGTTTTCTTCCGCACCTATTATTTCTGCTATTCATGCTCGTAAGTTGATTTCTAGAGGTTGTGTAGGGTACCTTTGTTATGCAATAATTGATCACGGTAAGGAAGAGCAGGAAATTGAAGACATTCCAATTGTTCGTGAGTTCAGTGATGTGTTCCCTGATGAAATAAAAGCTCTACCCCCTGATCGAGAATTTGATTTTGTTATTGAGTTGATGCCAGGAACAAGTCCGGTTTCTAAAGCTCCGTATAGAATGGCTCCAACAGAGCTGAAAGAGTTGAAGGTTCAGTTGCAAGAACTACTAGATAAAGACCTTATTCACCCAAGTGTACAGCCTTGGGTTGCTCCCGTATTGTTCGTTAAAAAGAAAGACGGTTCGTTGAGATTGAGCATTGATTATAGGCAATTGAATCATGTGACTGTGAGGAACAAATATCCACTTCCGCACATTGATGACTTGTTCGATCAATTACAGGGTGCAACAGTATTTTCTAAGCTTGATTTGAGATCTCGATATCATCAATTGAAAGTCCGGAAAGAAGATGTACCCAAAACAGCTTTTAAAGCACGTTATGGTCATTGTGAGTTCCTTGTTATGCCGTTTGGTGTTACTAACGCTTCAGCAGCCTTCATGGACATGACTAATCGTGTTTTTAAGCCATACTTGGATGCCTTTGTCGTAGTCTTTATTGATGATATTCTAGTCTACTCCAAGGATCGTGAGCAGCATGAATTCCATCTCCGGGTAGTGTTGCAAGCTTTAAGTGAAAAGAAATTGTACGCAAAGTTCAGCAAATGCGAATTTTGGCTCGAGCAAGTTATATTTTTGGGACATATTGTATCCAGTGCAGGCGTATCCGTAGATCCAGTAAAGATTGAAACAGTTGTAAATTGGCAAAGACCGGCTACTGTGAAAGAAGTTCGTAGCTTTTTGGGACTGGCAGGGTATTACCGGATATTTGTAGAAAATTTCTCAATGATTTCAAGTCCATTAACAGAGCTTACTCAAAAATCAGTGAAGTTTGCTTGGGACACAAAAGTTGAGGCTAGTTTCCAAGAATTGAAGCAACGATTGATTTCAGCCCCTCTTCTAACCCTACCGGGAGGTAACGATGACCTTATAATCTACAGTGATGCTTCACGTGTCGGTTTGGGTTGTGTTCTAATGCAGCGGGGAAAGGTTATATATTGCCTATGCTTCAAGGAAGCTAAAAGCCTATGAGCAAAACTATCTACACATGATTTGGAGTTGCTAGCAACTGTATTTGCCCTGCAAAATTGGCGGCGTTACTTGTATGGGGCATCGTTTGAAGTGTACACGGACCATAACAGCTTGAGGTGTTTATTTTCAAAGAAAGAGCTTAATACGAGGCAACGTAGACGGATGGAACTTCTAAATGATTATAATTGCACCATCCAATATCATCCGGGCAACGCTAACGTGGTTGCTGACGCATTAAGTAGAAAGGCTATGGTTGCACACTTGATGATAAAGGAATGTAAATTGTTAGAAGATGCATGCTTTTGGAAGCCTCGACTTTCTTGGCTAATATTAGGATGCAGCCTATTTTGATAGAAAGGATTAAAGAAGCACGAGCACAAGATCCAGAAGTACAAGCAATTTTGAAAGATTTGAGTTCCAAATCGAATTTACATTACGCGGTGATGGTTTGCTCCGAATTGGTAAGAGAATGTGTGTTCCGAATGATGGTAGTTTGAGACGAGAGATAATGAAAGAAGCACATCGGTCCAAGTATTCTATCCACCCCGGGAGTACTAAAATGTATAAGGATCTGAAGTCTAGTTATTGGTGGAGTAACATGAAGAGAGATGTGGCTGAATTTGTTGCAAAATGTCTTACATGTCAACAAGTTAAGTTCGAACATCGCAAACCAGCTGGGTTACTTCAACCGTTATCCGTGCCCGAGTGGAAATAGGAGCATATTACCCTGGACTTTGTATCGGGTTTACCTCGAACTCTAAATGGACTTGATGCTATTTGGGTGAGTGTTGATAGACTTACTAGATCTGCTCACTTTCTAGCTATAAATGTGACTTACACCTCAGGAGAAGTTGGCACGTATGTATATAAAAGAGATTGTTAGATTCCATGGAGTACCGGTAAGCATTATTTCAGACCGAGATCCTCATTTTACTTCGAGGTTTTGGAAGGCTTTTCAAGATGCGATGGGAACTAAACTTGCCTTTAGCACATCTTTCCATCCACAAACAGATGGTCAAAGCGAAAGGATAATTCAGACCTTGGAGGATATGTTACGAGCATGTGCTATGGAACTGAAAGGTAACTGGGACGATCACTTGGCACTTGTGGAGTTTTCTTACAGTAACAGCTACCATTCAAGCATTGAAACGGCAACCATTTGAAGCTCTTTATGGGAGAAAGTGCAGATCTCCGATTTGTTGGGATGAAGTTGGTGAAAAGTAGTTACTAGGACCTGAATTGGTGCAAGAAACCACAGAAACAATCGAGGTTATCCGTAATCATTTGTTAAGGGCTAGGAGTCAGTAGACAGAAAAGTTATGCAGAGAAATGAAGAAGAGATTTAGAGTTTGCAATCGGAGATCATGTATTTCTACTACGTGTTTTACCTTGTAAAGGGGTTACCAGGTTTGGGAAGAAAGGAAAACTGGCACCGCGCTACATTGGCCCTTTTGAGAGTTTGGAACGGATTGGTGCAGTAGCATATCTGCTTGCATTGCCACCATCGCTAGCTAGTATACATGATGTTTTTCACGTATCTATGTTGATGAAGTATGAGCCTGATCCTTCACATGTATTGCATCATGAACCGATTCGGGTTCAGAATGACTCATCTTACGTCGGGCAACCGATTCATATTTTGACCGAAAGGTAATAGCACTACGGAACAGGAACATACCACTTGTTAAGGTGTTATTGGAACACCATGGAATAGGAGAAGCTACACGAGAGAGAGAGAGAGAGAGACAGAGAGAGATAGAGAGAGAGAGGCCGAAATCAGAGAGAACTATCCCCATCGTTTTCCTTAGTGAGGTATGAATTTAGGGACTAAATTCTTTTAAGGAGGGGGGGGTGGGTGTGAGGACCTTAGTTTAACCTAGCTGTAAACTTCATTTCGTGCTTGTTATTATGCATGTAGCGTGATGCCTTTCTTAATTGAAATTCTTATGCATTGTACGAGTGGTCATCCTGACCTGTTTATGTAGAACAAGTTGTATGCTTGTGTTGGCATAGAAGCACCTCAAGTTGGTGGATTGGCTTATTCTTAATCTTGGTTAGTTGGTCTTAAGCATGATTAGTTATCCTTAAGCACGATTGGTTGGGCCCTATCGTGATTATGCTAATCTTGATGAGTCAAGGTTAATCGTGATTAGTTAGTGACTAAGCTTGATTAATTTACCCTATTCTTGATTATGCTAATTGTGATTACTTAGTTACTAATCTAGGGTAAGTAGCACTAATTAAGTTTATTAGGTCTAAAAATTGATTTGTGCTGTCATGTTCTTATCGGTAAGACTTGGAAGGGGTCTAATAACATTAAAACACTTGTTTCTCTAGGGCAGATTTCTCTAAACTTCAGTGACTCGTGTCTTCTATTTTTGAAAGTAAAAACAAGAAGAGAAGGGAGCTGCCTAGTTTTAGAGAAAACTACAGAAGAGGTTTGAGAGCTTGAAGAAGGAAGAGAAAATGACATTTTACTGTGATAATTTCATATTAGTAACTATTGATGTTTGGATGTTCTTTTTTTTCGGTAAATAAAAAATATATATCAACCGATGAAACAAAAGTACAACATATGCACCAAGGGGCATACCCCAGGAAAACAACAACGAAACGCAAGTCTTGCTAAGCAAGAGCGAAGAGAAAACCTAAGCTAGGCAGATACATGCCACACTGGCAACAAAAGAAAAGGTTAATACATAACACTGGAACTAGATCAGCAAAGACATACAAAGACCCAGTAGTAACCAGAGGAGAAGGCCACATGGAATCTGGAGGTCCTGGTGAAAAAACCAACACACTAAAGCTGCGATATAACAAGCTAGAAGCTGCAACGGTCTGTCTGAACACGGACCGATCACCCAAAAATAATCTGATCAAACCATGACGAAATCAGACGAATATGGAGTCGGGGAGCTGCCATTCACCCTGGAACCATCGGTTAGTCGGGGTATTGGCCACTTTTCTACACGAGAATAACCTCCACCGGATGATCTGCACAAGACCTGCAGAACAAGAAACCACATCAGTATACTTATTCTGGAAGGAACGAGAATTCCGCTCTCGCCAGATATAGTACACCAACGCCGCAAACGCTATCCGACAGACCGATGCCGGGAATCCAGGGCCCTGCCACTCAGAAGAAGCTCGATCAACCATACCCTGCCAACTCAACATAGGCCAGTTAAAATTGCATTTCTTTTGAATAATAGACCATAATCTGAACGTGAAAGGGCAGTTAAAAAATAGATGATCATGGGACTCAAAAGGAATGCGACAGAAAACACAGCTCATACTAGGAATGACATGAAAAGCAAAAAGCCTATCCTGCGTACTTAACCTCTCCCTAATGGCCAGCCATAAGACGAAATTATGACGTGGAACACGCCACTTACACGACAGTAAGCATGCCCATCTAACAAGCGGCCGCTTATGACGAAGGGCATCCCACGTACTCGCAATGGAGAAATCCCCAGAACCACTAACCGTCCATACAATCCTATCAGGCATATCCGGGGCAGGACGAAAAGAGCTAGGGGTACTCTCGCGCAACTCCATGAGCTCAAGGGTATTGGACAAAGGCCAGCACCACGATGAGCCAAGGATCACATTAGAAACTCTCGCTCGCCTATCCAGACCCGAGTCAGAAATAATCCTACCAGAAAGGGTAGGGATGATAGGGCCAATCGGGTGCCACCAATCAAACCACAGAGAGATTCTTCTACCATCCCCAACAATATACCGAGGGAAAGAGCGAATCATATCCCTAACCATGAGAATCTTACGCAAAGACCAGCTACAATCACTGGGGCACGAGACCTCCCAAAAACTCCTTCCTATTAGAATATTGGACTTGACCCACCGCGGCCAAAGGGAGTCCGACCTGAAAGATATGATGGACCAAATGTGCCTAGAGATGGCAGCAAAATTCCACACCTCAATCTGCGTAATACCCAGGCCACCCTCAACCTGAGGACAACAAACATCAGCCCAAGCCACCTTGGCTCCCGTAGTACAAAGTCCCGTACCCTTCCAAAGGAAAGCTCGAAATATCCTCTCCATATCTAGAATCACTTTCTTTGGAAGGATAAAAACTGAAGCCCAGTACACTTGGATAGAGAATAAAACTGATCTAATCAGTTGGACCCTACCAGCATACGACAAGTAATTACAAGTCCAATGCTTGACTTTCTTCACGATGCGGTCCAGAAGAGGCTGACAGTCCTCTTTCCGCAAACAAGTGGAAATCAGAGGGACTCCCAGATATCGTTGTTTGGATGTTCTCTTCTTGACAAAAGAGGGAGATCTTGATGAGTTCAACACCCTAATCTTGTCAAAGGTAGGGTTTTACATATGAGCAGCCTTGAGCATGGTTTTAATCATGGTGGGTGTACTTATGGAGTCATAGAATTGGATTAGAGAAATTCGAGCAGATCCTAGGTTGAACTTTAAACATGCATATCACATCCAATACTTGCCGGATTTGAATGTTCTATACCTTTTTGGAAAGCTGAAGATGTGCGCGTGCTTTAACATTGTTTCTTTGATCACTCTCTAATTTGAAGTGTATGCTGCCCTAAACTGCGTGAATATGAAATTGGTCGAAGCTGATTAAACCGGGCAGATTCTCGTGGTGATATTGAAACAAGCATATCTAATTCAATACTTGTCGAACTTGAGAGTCCTCTGAATTTCCGGAAAGCTTAAAATTCCAAGTGTGTGTTACCCTCAATTGCTTAGATTTGGAACTGGTCTGCTTCCACTAAAGCTGTTTTGAGCTAAGAAAATGCATATAAATGTTTTATATGATGCTTGAGGTGTTTGACATTCTTTATGCATGATAGCATGCTATAAATCATGTGAGTCTTCGGAAGTAGTGGCCGGGGGTCGAAGGCCGGCAAATCGGGTTACATAAAAACGGGATATATATGTTGAGCTTGCTCAGCAGGTTAACCTCCCAGGGTATTACGCTGCGCCAAGTATGCTGTCAATATGTGCGGTGTCTTGTGTAAGGTCTAAATTTATCACTCAAACTGAATTTGATCGGCTCAGCTTTTGAGTGACCAATTTAGGGTCTTACCAAGAAAGGATGGTAGGTGAACGAGCATTCGGCTTGTGATTTGGGCTCCTTAGAGTCATTATGATATGTGTTATGCTTGACTTATTTCTTGCTCGTTCGCTGCAGTCTACCATATGCCATGCATGAGTTAATGACAAGCACGTTTTGTTTGGTTTACGCACGCTTGTTATGATTAAGATAGTGTTTAAGTTGGTCAAACGTCTGCTCTACTTAGCTGTGGCTACCCCCTTTTCCATCTCTACTTTTTAGACACTAGAGAGCATCAAGAAGTGGTGGGCGAGGAAGATTTTGAGTACCCTTTTGTGCCCGGGAATCAGGGATAGTAAGTCTTTGTGCACTTGTAAATAGAGGGCGATGTGTGCTAGTGTCATTCGTTAAAGAACTAGTGTGAAAGTGTGGTGTGTACGTGTGTAACAAGCTTGGACTTATAAGGATGGACGAATGTAATATATGTTTAAAAGGCATGTTGTGTTGTTTATATTCGAATGTAATAGCGCACTTTGATTACCTTCGGAAGAAGGTTAGCGTGTTAGAATATGTGTTGTCGCGTCCTGCTTCTTGGGGCGTGACAATTAAGATGGTATCAGAGCTTAAGTTTTGCTTATTAGCCAGGATATGATCTTCGGAGTTAAGTCTTAAGCTTGATCTAAGAACTTCGGTTCTCCCTAATTTCATGCCTCTTTATAGGTACGAATGGCTGACAGAGAAGCAGGTTCTTCGGGGAAAGACGCCGACAACGCTTTGAAAGATATGTATGTGACACTGGGGCGTATGGTCCCTTGCATGGAGAATCAGCAAAATAACAATCTCAACCACCGAGGGTTTAACCATGATCTAGAAGGGCAAGGGAAATCTGAAATGCTAAAGAATTTCATGAATATGCATCCGCCAGACTTTGTTGGAGAGGGTGATCCGGACAAAGCTGAAAGTTTGATTATGAACATGGAAAGAACCTTCAAAACCATGGGGCGGAATGATGAGATGAAGTTGTTACTTGCAACTTTAAGACTGGAAAATGATGCTGCTCGTCGGTGGAAAATGATTGACAGCAAATGGATAGCGGCTCAAACGGTTCGCACTTGGGAATTGTTCAAAACAGAGTTCAATAAAAACTATATTCCTCGAAGTGTTAAGCCAAAAAGGGAGGCTGAGTTTCGGAATTTTGAGCTGGGCAATCTAACGGCGCAACAATACAACCAAGTTCACATCATTGGCTAGGCATGCTTCGTACTTGGTAGAGGGAGAAGATAAGAGGGCCAGAAAGTTTCAAGATGGTTTGAAGCCTGAAATCCAAGAAAAGATCTCAATTCGCAATGTTGATGACTATTATGAAATGGTAGACAGAGCTTTGCTCATTGAGAAGAGTGATGGGGACATACAGAGAAAAAGGGCACGGTTGAGTGGAACTAGACCAAATGCTTCGAAATGGCAACTTGGAAGGAATTTGAACACTTGTGGTAATAAAGTGCAAAGAACGGGGGTTTATATACAATGATCAAAGAAGCATGCAGCAACCTAAGGGCAAGCCTGCAACTCAGCAAATCCAGCAAGTACAAGGGTACAAATTGACTTGTTCGATCTTATTGTGGCAAGGTCGGGCATACTTCTGATTTTTGCTGGAGGAAGGTAGGGAAATGTTATGGCTGTGGATCTTTGGATCACCGTGTGAATGATTGTCCTAATCCGAGGCCAAAGCCCATTCAGCAAAGTGGCAAGCAGGGAACGAGTACAGGCCGAGGTACGGGGAAACCAAGACTTCAGGGAAGGGCTTTTGCTTTGGGACAAGAGGAGGCAAGAAATTCGGCCGAGGTGATCGAGGTACACTTTATATTTTTGAGCA
>JAVXUO010000613.1:0-103375 GCA_033065855.1 Escallonia rubra | reverse complement strand
TGTAGCTTCATTCTTTTATCTAATGAACTATGATTCGTCATGAAAATGTAATGCTTAAATTTTTTTATAAAAAGATGAATTGCAAAGCAAAGGTAGATGATGAGCGTTGCACGCAAAGGTAGATGATGAGCGTTGCACGCAAAGGAATATTACTCCGAAATAATTTAAGCTAAGAAAAGAAAGAAAGGAATACTAAAGTTAAGTCATTCCAGCATTAAGCTTCAAATTTCATTTAAATGGGAGCTCCACAGATACAGTATAATACAAACCTATGGTTCATTATTTGTTCAGACAAATTTCTTCTTAAGATCTTAAACTTCTATGAAGAAACATTCTATCATTAGGAAGCCAGAGAAACTAATGCAGCTGAGATTGATTTCCTGGAGATAGATGGAGAGTAAAGCACCGAAGTATATCTATAGTAATTACAAATGTATCACCAAATGTGAACCTTCCTTAAGCAACTTACATTTGATTTTGAAGAGCATGCAGTTTAGCATTTAGTGATCGATGTCCTCGAGGGTACCTGTGATGGCAATGGACCAATGTCAACGATCAGACTATAAAACACAGTCCACCTATGTACAGTGGCCAGACATTGGTACGACCGAAAGAAGAAATCAAATCAAACAAAATATAATACCGCAGAAATATGTCAAGGGCTCTCAATAGTACCTGGTGGTAGTGCATTGAAAACGTCCTTGAAGACGATGTTCTTAATGTACCCTTTATGTTCAGGCTTTGTGTCTTCGATTAATATTTTCAAACCTTCAGGTGAAGTCACTCTTGACACCGCGACATAGAGTTGGCCATGGCTGAAAACAGGTTTTGGCAAATATAGTCCAACGCGTTTAAGCATTTGTCCTTGGCTCTTGTTGATTGTCATGGCAAAGCAAAGAGAAACAAGAAATTGTCTTCTTTTCATCACGAATGGCAAATTAGATTCTGTTAGAGTCACGATTATTCTTGGAATGAAAACCTTGTATCCTATTTTGCTTTTGCTCCCAGTTATTATCTTGCCTTCTATAACCCATTTATCTAAGCAATACAACATTACTAATTTGCCGAGGTCACCACACCACACACCTGATTTTTGTAGCAATCAGTACTAAAAGTAACAATTCAAAGTACCTACTTCCCTTTATCTATTGAATGTAGCATACTAATGTGGCCCGGTCAACACACACAAACCTGGTCTTTGTAGGAAAAGACAAAGCCATGTGTGTTCTTATTACCAGATCACCGAAAGTAAAAATTTTAAATGAATCAGAATGCATACAGTGGTATCTTTAAAATCAGCACATGCGAGAACCGGGCTTCCAAGAATTGCGTCTGAATTCTTCAACGATTCATGTAAAAGAAATGGAAGATAAGAAGTCAAATTGCGTAACACCTGATTTTTTTGTAGGAGCAACCACGAAAAGAAACAAATCGAAGATGGATAATATATACGCTTGGTTATCTTCAGAATCAGTGCATGCAGGATGGGGCTTCTAAGAATGGCATCTAAATTCTTCAATAATTCATGCAAAAGAAGTGAAGATGAGAAGTAAATTTGCCTCATCTGTCATGGAAGGAGGATATTTTAATTATAAGTAAATGGAAGAAGGAAAGGCACGAGGTAGAAGAAAAGGCAAGAAGGAAGCAAAGGGGGGAGTGAGAGAGTCAGAAAGAAGGAACAAAGAAGAGAAGGCACGAACCTGGAATAAGTGATTCTAAGTATGGTAGTTAAGGTATGGTAATTAAAATTTAAGGCATTTATTTATAAGTCCAAATTAAGTATGGTAGTTAAAGTATAGTAATTAAGATTTAAGGCATTTATTATTTGTCCAGATTCAATGACACCTCAGAGCTAGCTAACCATATAGCAAAGAATCCCAGTGAGAAACTCGTCTTTTACATATTTATTCATTTATTTATATTGATATTGATTTAACAAAAACTTTACTTTGTTTTATTTCACTTTTATGTAAGTGTGCATTGCAAATGAATATGACTATATTTACTTGGACGATAACACTCTATAAAAGAATTAATAGCGTCACTTATAGTTGAACTTATATATAAAGGCTATTTTTCTGTTACAACTTGTAACGCCCGGTCCTTTGCAATTTTTATTTATATCTATATTTTTTTTTAAAAAAATTATGTGGTTAGAACTGCAATTTTATGTCCATTGACATGGAAATTAGAACTAGCGACCTCGGAGGTCGCGGTTTAGTCCGCTCCTCAATCGTCTTAAAGAGAACTTGCAACTTAATTAGTCCGCTCCTCAACCCAGTGGTAGTTTACTTGTTTCTAAGCTGTTCAAGGGAGATTTTAATACTCTTATTAATGGTATCTCGCATGGTAAGTATGATGTCGCTTCCTAAAAGCTTGAGGTTAACGTATTCCTCGTACTCACAATTAACAAGGGTAAAAAGGTTCTTATAATTTTTCTTTACTCAATTTTTTTTTTTTAGATGAGCCTGCCATACATATTATATCGATTTTTTGAAAACCTTTTCCCTCACTAAGCTTGTAAATTTTTAATTGGGTCAGAATGTGAACATTGAACAACCATAAATGAACTTTTTAAGCCCAAAGCCATGAACTCTCCCAAGTTTGGCTAATGTCAATCGTTGTGCTCTAATGGCTACAGAGCGACCTGAATCAATGCGACCACTTACGTGGCAGATAAGGAAGCGGATTGCACTGGGATCAGCAAGGGGCCTCGCTTATTTGCATGGTCATAACGAACCTAATATGCTTGATGCGAAAATAATACACCGGGATGTCAAAGCTGCAAGCGTATTATTGAATGAGGAGTTTGAAGCTGTTGTTGGAGTACCTGAGATCGCTAAACTCATGGACTACCAAGATAGTCATGTTGATACCGTTGTACGTGGCACAATTGGACACATTGCTCCCGAGTACCTGTCCACGGGGAAGTGTTTAGAGAAAACTGATGTTGTTATGCCAATAATACCTGCAAATTTTTTAATAATAAATTATAATAAGAGTCATGATGCATGTGTGACTTTAATAAGTAGAGATTTTTAAAGTAATTTTGGGATGTTAGTAATGATAATTAAGACCTTATATGTTAGTATATTGAATAGGTAGAGTTTTAAAAGGTGCATAATCGATTTTTCTATTCTTATAAAGTTTAGTGAAATTATGCCAATAATACATGTGAATTTTTTTTAATAATAAGTTATAGTAATGAGTCATGATGTATGTGTAACTTTAATAAGTAGAGGTTTTAAAAGTATTTTTGAGGTGTTAGTAGTGAAAATTAAAACTTTATATGTAAGCATATTGAATTGGTAGAGTTTTAGAGGGTGCATAATTAGTTTTCTACTCTTATAAAGGTTAGTAAAATTATGTCAATAATACCTCCGAATTTTTTAATAATAAATTATAGTAAAGAGTCATGGTACATGTGCATCTCTAATAAGTAGAAGTGAGAAATGAATGTGATATTAAAACAAAGAGTCATGGCGCATATGTATCTTTAATAAGTAGAAGTAAAAAAGGAATGTGATATTAAAAAAAACAGGATGACGTGTCGCAAAATTGAAAGGGGTAAAAAGGGAAAATAATACTAAAAAAAGCTTATGTGTCGCTTCTATAATGCACAATGCTTCGTCTTTTATATATTTACTAGCTCAGTAACTCGGGCAAGGCCCGGGTGAGTTCCATTTAAAAGTTATGAGTATGTTTGAGTTTTAACATATTTTGATAGAGTTAAGGTTGGGTATTTAAGCATCACGTTGATAGTTTTGAAAATTACGATTTAATCGTAGTCGCTTGAAGTGAACTATCGAATTCAAAACATATCACATTCATGCACTTCAGATATAAGCAATACCATAATCAAGAGAAATTTAATGAAATCATATTCCTAAAATTGTGTCACTAAATAAGTGTCATTAAGAGTATACAATGACCATTTAGTTTCACCGTATGTGAGGCTGTAGGCATCTTCCTATGACTTAGGTAGCGGTCAAAAATTTCTTAAATAACCATCACTATAAGAGATAATATTAATCTTATAAAAGAAATAGAGTAGCATTACAGTGACAATTCTTTTGTTTAATTATTTCACTTTAAGATCATGTTCAATAATTTTTGGAGGTGCCGTTTTGATATGTTTTTTTGAAGAATTTCTAAAGTAACAAATTTAAGAATGCATTGTATTTGATTCTTTGTTTTGGTCATTCAAATGAGTATATGATTTCTACTTTAGACTTTGAGTTATTATATTAAAATTAATTTGTGAAATAAACTGTTATTTTATCATTTCAAAGATATCTAAAAATGAAGTCATATTTGTTTCATATATTGCTTATATAAAAATAAGTTAAGTATTACTATTTATTTTTTATACGTAGTCTTCATACTTTATATTTGTGAGATATTATTTTATATTTTAAAGTGCACTTAAGGTATTAACAGTCAAAATTAAGGCTTAATATATAAGTTTATTAGGCAGCGTTTTAAAAAATTTAGAGTTAGTTTGCTAATTTTAAAAGGTTTACAAAAATTGGGCTAATAATAGCCACAATTTGTTAACAATAAATTATAATACATAGTTAATAAGTAGGAAAAAAAAAGAAAATGACCAAAATAAATACGATGACATGCAAGTAAGAAAGAGACAAAGGAAAAAACACTAAAAAGGCTAATGTATTTGAAAGTTCAATGTTATATACTTAAAATTTTAAAATTATTTTTCTAGTTTTAAAAGGTTTACAACAATTGGGACAATAATATTCACAAATATTTTAATAATAAATTTTAGTAAAGAGTTAAAGTTGTGTAAAAAAAGAGAACATTAAAACAAATAAAATGATGTTACACATAAGTTAGAGGGGTAAAAATGAAAAAGAACACTTATAAAAGCTTATGTATCTTAAAGTTCAATGTGATATAATTAGAATTTACTAATGAAGTAAAATCTCAAATTGATATTTTTAAATTATTTATAACAATTAACACATTTTCTTCTTACATGTTACTTTTGTATAAAGAAAAGAAAGCTTTAAATTTGTGACCTATATATATTTTTTAATAGGTAACTTATGTTTTCTTTATGTTTGAGTGTTTATGTTGTTATTTAAAGTATATTTGAGGTGCTAATAATCAAAATCAAGTTCTATTATGTTGATATATTGACTATGTAGAGTTTTAAAAGGTGTATAATTGATTTTCTACTCTTATAAGGTCAACTAAATTTATGGTAATTATACATCCGAATTTTTCAATAATAAACTACAATAAAGAGTCATGATGCATATGTGACTATAATAAGTAGAGGTAGAAGAGAAGTTGAACACCAAAGCAAACATGATGATGTGTAATTTTTTTTTAATTTTTTATGTATGAGTGTTTATTTTGTTATAAAAAGTATTTTTGAGGTATTAATAGTCAAAATCAAGTCTTAATATGTTGATGTATTAATTAGGTAGAGTTTTAGAATGTGTAGAAGATATTTTTTACTCTTATAAGGTCTACTAAATTTATGATAATAATGACTCCGAATTTTTAATAATAAGTTATACTAAAGAATCATTATACATGTGTGACTTTAATAAATAGAGGTAAAGGAGGAATAGAACACCAAAACATATATGGTGACGTGTAATTTTTAATAATAAGTTATGCTAAAAAGTCACGATACATGTGTCACTTTAATAAGTAGAGGTAAATGAGGAATAAAATATCAAACAAATATGGTGACGTGTAATTAATGTTTTCTTTATGTTTGAGTGTTTATTTTGTTATTTAAAGTGTTTTTGAGGTGTTAATAATCAAAATTAAGTCCTACTTTGTTGATACATTGATCAGGTAGAGTTCTAAATTGTGTAGAATTGGTTTTTTACTCTTATAAGGTCAACTAAATTTATAATAATAATAATTTTGATTTTTTTATTAATAAAGAGTCACGATACATTTGAGACTTTAATAAATAGAGGTAAAAGAGGAATGAAAGGCCAAAACAAAGATGGTGACGTGTCGCAAAATGGAAGAAAGATGACGTGTCGCATAATTAAAAGGGGTAAAAAGGGAAAAACACAGTAAAAAAAGCTTATGTGTCGCCTCGACAACGCACAACGCTTCGTCTATTATATATTTATATGATATGATATGATATGATATAGATTGATATTGATTTGGCACAATTACGATGCTAATGCTATGATCGTAAAGAGTGACGTCTACGGTTTTGGAGTGGTCTTGCTGCAACTATTGACAGGCAGGCGGGTGTATGACAGGAGTCGACCGTCTGATGAAAGCAATTTGGTAATTAAGTTGGGTTAGGCCTTACTAAATCTGGCCCTAAACCATTTTGAGTCATTTTTTTCCTTTTCCCTTCTTTCTCGCACATCATTCTCTCTACACCTCATATTTTACTCTTTTATTTTAACTTTTTGGACATGCACATTTCTTTATATTTACTTATGTGAAAAGATTGTCTTTTTGCGAACAAAATTACTCTTTGTTACTAATCAATATTCTCAAATAGAGTAAACGTAAAGCTCTAAGGCACTTCATTAATCACGAGAGAGATATTGAATGGTTTAGGGCATATCAATTGTATTTATTTTGTGAATTAGTATTTTTGCAACACAAAAAAGGAAAAAAAAAAGGGCCTAGGCCCGGACCTAAAGTTAGGGCCTAGGGCTTGGGCCTGGACAGGGCCTCCATTTTCAAGATTTGGGCCCGGCCTGGTTTAGAAGGCCCGAAGCCCTAAATGGCCTGGCCCTTTTTCTGGCCCGTTGGGCCGGCCCAAGCCCGGCCCTTTGACATCTCTAACTGTGATCATGTAACGAATTCATTTTCTAGCATATAATCCTCTGTTTTGTTGACGGTGAATCATTGACACCACATAAGAATCTTGTTTTTTGTGAGTAAATAGTAAAAACGTTGTATTGAAAATAAGGAGAACCCTTGGGGGATAGAAGATATATGGCACCATAGAGTTTGTCCCATACTGATTAACTGCTGATTCTAAATTCTCTCTCCCTTTAACCTTTGAGAGCTGGCTAAGCATTCACAACAGCTGATTAACTGCAATGATGATTGTCTCTTGTTTTTTTTTTTTTTTCAGTTAAATATTAAAAACATTGTATTATCAATCTGGGAAAATCATTTATAAGAGCAAAATAGATTCTCTGGACAAAACATATTTTGCACCAAAGAAACTTAATATACTTTTTAGAACTCCTCTCGAAATGGAGGGAGGGGAAGTTTCTTAGCAGTAGCGCAAGTCCACTCCAGCTGACCGCAGGAGTCAAGTCAAGCCGCCCCAATTAATCCGGTCAGCTTGTGAAGAAGTGGTGCCTTGGCTGCAGGGATTTATATCTCATCCTTAGCAACAAATTTGCTCCAGCCCCAAGCATTTGCTGTTGTTATCTTTCTTCCATCAGGACTATAATTGGCACTTGACGGCTCTGGAATCATGTTGTTCCTTGTTCGACTTGCTATTTTCGCCTTTCCCTTCTTCTTCCTCCATTATCTCGTTTTCATCTCTGCCAGTGACCTCCAAACACCCTCTTGCCCTGTTGATGATGTTGTTGTTTCCGGTTCTCGTTGCTTCGACTCTGATCTGGCAAGTTTGAACCCCATGTCACGGCCAAAGTTACAAAAATCAAGGTTGGTGTCTGCCTCTAAAGGGAGTCAGATTGCAAATGGTGCCATCTTTTTAATCCTTTTACTGAATATAATTGTCTACTACCTGAGGAAGCTACATGAATCAAACAATGTGGAGAAGGACAAGGCTTCGTCCTTGCCATCGGGACAGTTATGCCGTCTGTTTTCACTTGCTGAGGTTCAGCTCGCCACCCATGACTTCGACGATGCGCTCATTATTGGAAAGGGAGGATTCGGAAAGGTGTACAGAGGACTCATTGACAATGGGAAGACTACAGTTGCGATAAAGCGACTCAATTCCACGTCTCAGCAAGGAGCCCCCGAGTTCTGGACAGAGATTCAGATGCTTTCCAAGTTTCGGCACGGCCATCTCGTCTCTCTGATTGGTTACTGCAACCAAGACCATGAGATGATTCTAGTTTACGAGTATATGCCACTTGGAACTTTTGCCGATCATCTACACAAAGTTGGTAAAACGGGTAATCCTTCTCTATCTTGGGTGCAGCGCCTCAAGATATGCATAGGCGCGGCGCGTGGATTAGACTACCTTCACACCTGTACGGGTTCGCCGCAGGGAGTCATACACCGGGATGTGAAGAGCTCAAACATTTTGTTGGATGAGAATTGGGCAGCTAAGATTTCTGACTTCGGTTTGTCCAAAATTGGCCCGGTAGATCAGTCATGCACCCATGTTAGCACCGATGTCAAAGGCACGCGTGGCTACTTGGATCCAGAGTATTACTTGACCCGCAGATTAACGACGAAATCGGATGTGTATGCCTTTGGGGTGGTGTTGCTTGAAGCACTGTGTGGGAGGCCGGCGGTAGATTTGAGGCTCGATGAGGAGCAGTGGGGTCTAGCTGGGTGGGCCCAAAAGTGCATCAAGGAAGATACAGTTGATCAGATTATTGACTCTACGCTGATCAGGGACAAATCCTGCCGAATTCTTGGAAGGCATTCGTGCAAATTGCGGAACAGTGTTTGCATAATCGTCCAAAACAACGCCCTAAGATGGCTGAGGTTGTGATGTGGCTTGAGTTTGCATTGGCATTGCAAGAGAATGCTAATTCAACTAAACGTGGTGGGGCATATGACAACCAAGAGAATGCTGATTCTTCCACGGAAGTAGAGCATACAGATTCTTCTAGTCATCACAATGTGAAGATTGATGAGATTTCACGGTCGGGTAATGCAAGCGACAGGCAGTCCCGGAGAAAGCCTAGTAAGATGACACTAATAGGGAGGGTGCGGCGGTTCCTTTTGGGCTCTTCTAGAGTGATCCCAGGCTCTTCTAGAGTGATCCCAGGTATATCTGCACTCTTTATCCATTGTTGCAAATGCTTTCCAAGGTTTTCGCGGATATTTCACATAGTTCTCCTCCAATGATCGACATCCCAAAAATTTCAGTAGGCTCTACCTTATGCATTGCAATCTGGGGTGTCGTGAAGGGCTACTTGTCCTTTTAGTCCTGTAAACCTAGCAAGTTGTACTACTCCATCCGTAGTAACAAAGACAAACAAGCTAGCTTCATGATCATGAAGTGGGGCAACGTTACTGAATGCCGTTTCATCTGATTTCTGAAAAAAAGAAAAGGTTTATCCAACCAGCGGATGAACCTCTTTTCTGTTTGTTTTGAATTGACTAGCTTGAGTAGATGGGAAGACATTGGATGGCAAAGGTTCTTCGTAACCCCTCCCCTTCTATAAGATTGACGCGCGCGCACACACACACACTATCATATTTGATTATATCGTACCCCGAAATAGAAGGTTGGTGCTGTATGTGCTAGGCAGAACCTTGTTGGATTTGCATCATAAACCAAATGACTGCAATCAATTACCCTAGTTTTGTTGCCTTTCAGCTGAAGAGGATTTAGAAGATTTTCCGGGACAAACCAGGAGGTTTTATCTACGCGAGCTACAAGTTGCAACCAATAATTTTAGCAACTTCAACATCGTGGGTAGAGGTGGGTTTGGAAAGGTTTACAAAGGACGCTTGTCTGATGGCTCTTCTGTTGCCGTAAAAAGAGTAATAACAGACCGTGTTGGGGCCTTAATGTTCCGAAAACATGTGGAAATAATCAGCATGGCTCTGCATCCAAATATAGTTCCCTTGATAGGCTACGGCATGACACAGACAGAACGGTTTCTTGTTTATCCCTATATGGCCAATGGAAGTGTTGCATCATGTTTAAGAGGTACTGCATATCCCATTTGACATCTTCATATCTTTAATCTTTCTTGACCTTGTTTTCCATTTTTCCGCTTAATTTCATAGTGAAACCCAAATCCTATAACCAGAAAGAAATAGCATTACAGCCACCAATACCGGAAAAACTAAACCCAAAACACTTACAAGGCCAGCCAGAAGCAGGTCTACCTACGCTGAGCAGCAAGACAGGATCAACCACACTTACAACTGTTTTCTTCATTTTCCTTTTAGATAAAGATCATTATCTTTCCCTCGGTGCAACTTCCTTCGGGAAATTGATTTTTAGATGATATATGCGACCATCATTCGTACTAGTAGTTGCTCTCGATTTTTATTTTCTGGAATCTTATACAGCGAATGCTCTGAAACTTAGTACTATCTATCTCAGCAAAATTATTTTTTTATATATACTAGACTTTAAGACTGCTTTTTGGTCAGTATCTAAACAAAGCATAGAGAACTTTTCAAAATTAAAATTTGGGGCCTGTAGCTGCTTGATACAACCCCTGTCCCATCTTGGGTGTCATGTGTGACAGATGAAGAATCTGTAGCCCATATTCTGCTGCATTGTCTGATCGCTAAAATATGTGGGATGCAAAAATCAGTTTGTAAGTATTTTCTGAGTTATGCCTCGATCGCTTGTGTATTCTTGAGGGGTTGGTCTCTTTATGAGCGACAGAGGTGAAGAGGGAAGCTTTGGGAGTTGATTGCTCCTTGCTTGTTCTGTTGTCTTTGGAGACATGAATAGGAGAGCTTTTGAAGGAGAGGAGTTGCCTTTAGCCAGACTAAAGGCTTTATTTTCGTTTTCTCTGCCTGGGTTGAGGAAACCATTGGTGGTTCCATCGAAGCCTTCTTAGTTCTTAGAGTTTTTGGACAGCACTGTGCTAGTTTGCTGTATATCTAGTTAAGTTGGTATTTGTCTTGTGTACATAGGTGGAACTCCCTTTTATTTGTCTTCTTTTGTTAATAAATTTTTTGATTGTCGTCTATAAATAAATTGAAAATACAATGCCTACTGATACCTTAAGATCCTCCTTCCAAAATTGCCCAAAAGAAGCAGAATGCTTGAGGAAGCGCATTAAGTACAAATGTTATCTTCTGTGTGGACAATCTGTTGTCGTTTTAAATTGGAAGCGAATTATGAAATTCATCCCTGTATTCGAAATTCAGTATCCATCAAGTTTGAGACAAAGAATGGTCAGATATCTTCACAAAACGTAAAGCTTTTCGAATTGTGTTGTAATGAGCTACCTCATTGTTGTAGAGAGACCTGAATCACAACCCCCACTTGATTGGCCGATAAGGAAACGCATTGCTCTGGGATCTGCAAGGGCCCTTGCTTATTTGCATGATCATTGCAACCCTAAAATTATTCACCGTGATGTCAAGGCTGCAAATATATTGTTGGATGAGGAGTTTGAAGCTTTTGTTGGAGATTTTGGGTTGGCCAAACTCATGGATCACAAGGATACGCATGTTACTACTGCTGTACGGGGCACAATTGGACACATAGCTCCCGAGTACCTCTCCACAGGGAAGGCTTCAGAGAAGACTGATGTTTTTGGGTATGGAGTCATGCTTCTTGAACTAATCACTGGACAGAGGGCTTTCGATCTTGCTCGGCTTGCCAATGATGATGATGTCATGTTACTTGATTGGGTAAGTACTTTGTCCTCTTATATGACATCTTTGAAATGCTTGATTAAATCTGTATGTTAGTTATATTGCCGATATTTGTAACATCACTTTATCTTAGGAGCCTTGTATGAACGAAATGTGGCTGTAAGAGGGAGAGACACGAAAATAGAAGCGTACCATTCGTTATTGTTATGTAATCAGAATGCGTCTCTTCTCTCAGCGTTCATTTCATGCAACAATTATAAAGTGGAGTCCCTCACAGTTCCAATCAAAGATATTTGAAAAAAAGAACATGTTTTCATATGGCAGTAACATCTGTGGTTAAGGTACAAGCAAAGTTTATTAAGGTATGAAATTTGAGAGAGCAGTGCTATACAAGCTAAAATATTATAGTGTGTGGATGTGATGGAGTTACAAACGAGGAAAGAGAAGGCACTGAAATATTATAGTGTGAGAATAGCATTTTTTCTTTTAATGGAACAAAGTGCTTCTGTGCTATTATTGAGTGGAACGCTGAGTTTTGTTCTCTATTGCTTCTTTTATTTTGGAAATGTTAAAAGAAACAAAAGAGAGTGCTATAAGGAGCATGCTTACAAAAAAATGAACCTGGAAATTTATTGTAAGCAAACGGACGTTGACACCCTCGTGGCATGGGTGAGAGAGCGTCAAAAGATGTGAAGTATGAGCTTAGTTCGCAGTTTTGTCTATTTGCATAGAACTTCACATGCAGAGTTCATGCTGTAAGGATTTCAAGTTAAGGGCTTATCCATTGAGCGGTGTACTGCTTTCAGTGTGTGTTTTCTCGAACATATCATTGCATTTCCCTTTATTTAAGAAAAATTGATGAATTTTGTGATGATTTCAGGTAATAGGGACTCTAAAGGAAAAGAAGTTGGAAACACTGGTTGATGAGGATCTGGAAGGTAATTATATTGATGAAGAGGTGGAGCAGCTAATCCAGGTAGCGCTGCTCTGCACGCAAGGTTCCCCGAGGGAACGTCCCAAGATGTCAGTCGTCGTTAGAATGCTTGTGGGTGATGGCTTGGCTGAGAGGTGGAAAGAGTGGCAGAAGGACGAAATGTTTCGCCAAGAGTTCAACAAGACCCACAAATCAGATTCGATAATTTTCGACTCTACGTACAACCTTCGGCCGGAGGAATTGTCCGGCCCGAGATGATCTTCTGATGGTGGCTTATACATAGAAATTTCTTCTTGTCCCACTCTACAGTCTACTACAAATCATCTTTGTGCATATTATATTCATCTCCTTTTTCTTTTCTTTTCTTTTTTTTTTAATTTTAAAATCAACTTGCAAAATCCAGTTTGTAACACGAGTTTTGACGATACTGAAATGTCTATAATGTTGGCAGGTCGTATCTTGAATTTTCAGGTGCCAGTAAAAACACGACGAACACTGCACCTTTGTAATTTATGTCCATGTATTCAGATAGTGAATGTTGTCACAGAGAATAAATTCAATTGTTACATGAAAGGAAATTTGAACATTAATTTTATGCTGATTGCTGACAAAAGTTGAACTCCAAGTAGTCTTTTAGTAACGACTAGTTAATGAACCCGTTCAAATGCACAGGATTAAACATGGGCCCTTCTTGTACGTATAAAATATAAGATTATTCACAAAATAGGATTACCTTAAGGGTAAATTGCACAAAACCCCCTGAGGTTTATACCTGGTTCTCACATAAGACCCTGAAGTTTTAATTTTAACAACTAACACCTCAAAGTTGAGAATTTGTTCCAATTGGACCCAAAATCATTTTTCTGTTTAAAAAGTGGTGGATGGCCGTCAATTTTGAAGGGCATTTTCGGTAACCAATATTTAATGGTCTCTCTCTCTCTCTCTCTCTCTCTCTCTCTCTCTCACACACACACACACACACACACACACACACACACACACACACACACACACACACACACACACACAAACCACTGAAACAGAGACCTACGCATACAAGGTGGTGCCCCCTCCCCCCCAACCCCGCCAATTCAATCCAGGATCACCTTTTTCGGCCAGACCCTCGTAAGTGAAACTGAAACGGACGGCGAGGGATGAAAGGGTATCATGATCGGCGATGAGGACGAGGAGTGGGGGTTGGGAATTTGTCGGGAGCAGGGAGATGGCTTCTTAAACGAGGGACGTCGACTGGTGGTCAACGAATAAGATCTTCGATTCGCTGTGGCGGAGGAGGACGGAGATGGTGCGTGAGTCTAAGCGGGTGTTGACGATGTTGAGCACGGCATCGGCCATAGGCGCGGCGAAGTGGAGCTTGTACATGACGGGTATGTTAGGGGCAACCACGGACACGACGTGGTCCCTCTGGACGTCGAAAGACCGGATGTAGGAGGCAAGCTGGAGGCATCAACGGTGGGTGTTCGACCACAAGTAGGTGGAGTCGTCGTAGGTGATAGAGAGGCAGTCACCGTATATTGTGGTTGATCTCTCGAGGAAGCCCAGGGGAATGAGGGGGTTTGAATTTGTAGGGCTTGGACTCAATTTGTCCATTTTCCTGTGATTCTGTGTGGCTTATGAGGGGGTTGCGGGGGGGCGGCGGAAGGAAGGGGTCGAGGGCAAGGGAATGTTATTACGGGATATGGTGTGGAGGGGAGGGGGCACCCCGGCTGGGTCTTTGTGTGTGTGTGTGTGTGTGTGTGTGTGTGAGAGAGAGAGAGAGAGAGAGAGAGAGAGAGCATTAAATTTTTGTTACCCAAAATGCCCCTCAAGATTGACGGCCATCTAACACTTTTTAAACGGAAAAATAAATTTGGGTCTAATTGGAACAAATTCTCAACGCTGAGGTGTTAGTTGTTAAAATTAAAACCTCAGGGTTTTATGTGAGAACCGGGTATAAACCTCAGGGGGTTTAGTGCAATTTACCCTTACCTTAAACTCTAAACAAACGATTTCTAAAATAATTTTTAAGTGACTAACAATTCATCAATTGCAGTCCAAATTTGTCCAGTTTATCCATTTCTACTGACACATCAAGTAACTCCCACTCTCTCTAAGTTGATCTCAATCCACAATTGATACAAATAGACTAACTTTAAGTAATTAAATGACTTCATCTTTCATGTCGTCCTGCATGGAGAAATCCTCTCTTCTCTCTCTTCGCACCCCATCTCATCTACTTCCTCTCTCTTCTTGGACTCTACTCTTCACTGAATCTTGTCTTTCTCCTTTATGATATAGGAGATCCCCACCAACCCAGCTTTCTACTGGATCTCTTTCCATATTTGCACAACATTCCTTCTGTCCTTTTCAACCTCCTTTCTGCTTTGGCTTATCCCCTTTTGGCACTTTCAACCTTGGATCCCACTGCTTTCTGAAGGCTTTATTGCCTCCAAGTCAGTTCCCTTTCAATTATGGAGGACCCCTACTTTAGAGATGGCAACGTGCATGAAGACATTAATTTGCACATGCGCACTTACATCCTTCCTCTGAATGAACAGCAGGTTCGCAATGAAAGAATAGGTAAAGAATTTGTTTTACTAGGCAAATTCCAAGACTCTCGTGTCTTTTCCCAAGCTCAGATCCAAAACCGAGTTGACTCATGTTGGGCTCTTCAAGGGCCAGTGCAAGTAACCAAAGTGCCAAATCTATTTCTGTTTCACTTCACCGTTGTCTCAGATGCTCATCTAATGCTCGCCAACGGACCCTGGAACTTCTTTGGAGCACTCTTGGTCCTCCATGAATGGTTTCCCCACGTTGTCTACTGTACCGTCAAATTCAAATCTGTTGATCTTTGGATGCAAGTCTCAAATATCCCGAGTGACTGCTACCATTACTCCCTTGCTGAAAAAATAGGACTGGCGGCAGGCATACTTCTAGAGATTGATTGGTCAGAGAGAAGAACATCCAACCGAGACTACTTTCGTATTAAAATTCGGGTGCTCCTTGATGCCCCTCTCCTGCCGGCCATCTTCCTTCAGCTGTTAGACTCCATGGGTGTCCAGATCCTCCGCTGCACCTATGAGCGAGTTTTTATGGCTTGCTTTAGATGCGGCCGAATCGGCCATGAAAACATTCACTGCAATGCCTATCTTCTTGAAGTGGTTGATTTACTAGCTCGTCGTACTGAGCATATCCCCGGTCCTAATCTGTATGAGACCTTCATTTTAGATGGGTATCCCATGTTTGCCAAAACTCTCCGAGCTTTCCCTAACTCCGACTGGAATCGCACCTCTAGAATCACCATTTAATGGTCCTGGCTTGGTGCTAACCCATCTGTATGATGCCTTCTCACCCGAGCCTCCGACGGACGACAGTGACGATGACCTTTTTACCACAGCTCCTACCTCCCCTCTCCATAGTGACACTAATCCCCTTGGCGGCGAGATGGAGACTCCGCCACAATCTGCGAACAACCCTTTTCCCCTGAAGAGGGCCTCCTAGCATAGGACATCATGTCTCCACAAGCTATGAATGAGCCTTTGAACGCTGATTTGCAAATCGACCAACTTGAAACTGCTCAGGGCCCTTATCCTTTTGCTCCAGACAACCAAATCCCAATCCCTTTTCAACCTCTCTTTATCCCAAACCAAGATCCTCAGTCTAATATGGGACTCGGCTCAATCGATTTCCCTATGACTGACATCTCGACCTCCAACTCAAGTAGCATTTCGCCGGAAGATTTTGCTATTATTCCTTCGGACGAACCTATTCCCCCACTGGAAATTGCAAAATACTCACCGGAAGATGACGACGCCGACAACCAGCTGAAAGGAAATCCCGGTTCACTGTGGCACACGTCAACTTCTGAGATACGGTCTCATCTGCTGACCATCACCTCTGTAGCAGATTTGGAAAATCTCATTTCCCCTGTCAACCCCATCCCAAATATGATTACAGATCAACTAGTTGGAGTTGATTTTCTCTCAGCAGAAGACATGCAAATCTCTACCATATCTTCTCCCAAATCTTCACATGATTCTTATCCACCTGCTCTCGTCTCTCGGCCAGGCGTGGGCTCCCTTCCTACTACCGACTTCGAAACACAAGATGAACCAATGGACCAATCCCTTACTCCTTGGACTGGGCCCATTTCTCAAGCCCAACTCCCACCGAGGCCCCCCATCAACCTAGCCAAATTTATTCTGGGCTTATCCGACTTTGGGCTATCTCTTCTAGCTCAACCCATTAACAATCACCTCTTCACTTCCTCCTGGCCCACACCACACTCCAACGCCCAAACATCCCTTTGGCCCAATAACAGCCCTCAAGCCCTGCCCAATTCGGCAAAGCCTTCCCCTTCATCCTCCTGGCAACTCTCTGCTATGCCAAATACTGCCAACCTGCCACTAACAAAGCATTCCGTGGCACCTTTTGACCCTTCTCCTCTGGCCCTGTCCCAAGCTCTCTCTCGAAGTCAACAGGATATTGTACTTAACCTTTCATCCTCTTCTGTAAAGGAATTCATATCCCCATCACTAGAACCTCATTTCTTGGACAAGGATCCCTGTTGGCAAGCCGTTCTAGAGAAGCATTCTTCGCAGCATTCCCGTCCAAGCCATGGGACGGTTTTCACTGCCCCGGATTTTGATGACTCAAGTGAAGACTCTGATCAGCTAGAAGCTCCAGATTATGATCCCCTGTCACAAGTGGTAGCACTGGAATTGCCCAAAAACATCACTCCTTTGGACAGCAAAAAACGGGCGACAGCTAGCAATGAAGTTATGGAAGTTCAAGGCAGGAAAAAACTCAAGCAGATCATCTTGGCCAATCCTCCAAACCCGCCAGGTGACCCACCCGCTACTTGTCATCTAAAATTTTCTCATAGCTTCTCTTACCTGTTAGCTAGTCTTATTTCTGCTGCTTACTTATGCCTGCATAAATCCTTGAAACGAAAACGGGATACTTTCTGGGCGGATGTGCCAGTAGACCTTCGTCCCTATTTTAGGAAAAGGCGTAAATCCTTGCCTCTAGACATCTCTTTGGAATCCCCTATCCCTCAGAAATTTTCTTCTTACTACCAAACACAGCTAAAAAAAATAAGAAGGAACTCCGACCCTTCTCTTTACCTATGCCTACCTCCATCCGATTATGTGGATAGGTCTTCCTTAGACTCTCTCTTACCCTCTAGCCTCTCAGATCTCCATACTTCAAAAAAGCGGAGTCTTAGTATCCGTGATAATCCTTTCCTTAGGGATCATTCATTTCCTTTGCTCTTGGCCTTATGTCGGGTTTCGGGTGTTGCCCCTTCGCAACCCCTTCGCCGTCAATGAAGATTCTATGCTGGAACTGTCGTGGGCTCGGTCAAGCCCGCACAGTTCGAGCAGCAATCAAATTGACTCGTGTTCATAGACCCCAATGTTTATTCCTTCAAGAAACCAAAATGGATGTTTCCTCTATTTCTGTGAAATTTCGCAAGTTAGGGTTTACCTCAGCATTTGGAGTTGAACCATCTGGAATTCTTGGTACCAAAGGCGGGCTTTGGGTTGGTTGGACGGAAGAAATCTCCGGCTCTTTGGTGTATAAGGACAAGCATCTCCTCCTCGTCACTTTCAGTTCTCCTTCGGGGATTCTTTGGACTGCCGGATTCATTTATGGGCATCCGAATCTCTCCAAAAGGAAGATCACTTGGCACCGTCTTTCTGATATCTTGTCTCCTATAAGCACTCCCTTAATGCTCATGGGGGACTTCAACCAAGTTTTGTCTTATTCCGACAAATCAGGCGCAAATTTCTCCTGTATTCCTGGCCACAATCTCCTTTTAGATTTCCTAAATCTTAACCTTTTGACCGATATCCACTGGGTGGGACCCCCCTTTACGTGGACCAATAATCGAGAAGGCGTATCTTGCACTTATGAACGCCTTGATCGTTGTGTAGCCCAGGGCCCTTGGCTATCCTTATTTCCTCACGCGCTTCTCAAGAACTTGGGTATTCAGTCCTCTGACCATGCACCCATTTTACTGGATACTTCACCTCCTCAAAAATTCCTTTTTCGCCCCCAGCGATTTGAAGCTATGTGGCTTAAGCACCCTGACTGTAAGCAGATCATTCATGAGGCATAGTCAATGCCATGTGATGGATCCCCTCTATTCAAGCTTACTTTTTGGGGGACACAAATGATGAATCTGCTGAAGGTATGGAATAAACAGAGCTTCGGAAATCTGAGGATTCAAATTGAGGAGACCAAAAATCAGCTTCTACATTTCCAAAGTCAATTACCCCACCCTGATGCTCAGTCGATGGAACAATCCCTTAGGACCTCTCTGGACTGGTTACTTGACTGTGAAGAATCTTTCTGGGCACAAAAATCATCGATTCGTTGGCTGCAACTGGGTGACAAGAACACTAGCTTTTTTCATACTTCCACCATAATCCGTCGCAATCACAACAAAATCTCCTCCCTCTCGGATGATATGGGCAATACCTTTCATGATCATGATGCACTTTCAGCATGCCTTCTCTCGCATTTTAAGAAGATTTATTGTCCTCCCTCTACTCCTTGTGATAATACCTCGAACCTTCAAGGGGTGCTTGATCTAACTGCCTCCCTCCTTCCTCATCAGTCAGCTTGGCTAGCAAGACCCTTCACTAGCCAAGAGGTGAAGCAAGCTCTCTTTGAAATCAACCCTACTAAATCACCCGGGCCCGATGGCATTCCAGCCCTGGTCTATCAGCAATGTTGGGCTTTTCTTGACAGACCGATTACCTCAGCAGTACTGTCATTCCTTCATTCAGGGCACATCCTCAAAGCTATCAATAAATCCTTTATTGTGTTAATTCCGAAATGTGAAGCCCCTCTCACACCAAGTGATTTCAGACCTATTTCTCTTTGCAATACCATATACAAAATCATTGCCAAAACACTAGCAAATCGCATTAAGCCTTATCTTTCTCATCTCATCTCCGATCATCAAAACGCCTTTGTGCGCGGACAGCAAATTTGTGACAACATTTTCATTGCTCAAGAGCTCACAAACAAAATCCGGACCTCTAAAGGCATCAAACAAATTTTGGGAGCTATCAAAATGGATATGAGCAAGGCCTTTGACAGAGTAAACTGGCAATTTCTGGAAGCTGTCCTACAACAAATGAAGTTCCCGTCCCGATTTATTCAGCTGATTATGGTTTGTGTTACATCTGTAACCTATGAGATCTTACTAAATGGTTCTCCTTCCAAGAGATTTCAACCATCTTGCGGTCTTCGGCAAGGTGACCCCCTCTCGCCGTATTTATTCATCCTGTGTGCGGAGGTTCTCTCAGCTTCCCTTAAAAAGGCCCAGGGCTCTGGCCTTATTCCCGGTCTCAAAGCTGGTATCCGCAGTCCATCGATAAATCATCTCTTCTTTGCGGATGATGCCATGTTGTTTACAAAGTTTAATCTTACATCGTGTCATCATTTGAAATTCATTCTTCAGTGGTACTGTTTCGAATCAGGGTAGCAAATCAACCTTACCAAATCCTCTCTAACTCTTAGCCCCAATGCCTCGCCTGCGGAATCTCATCTCTTTGCGCAATGTCTAGGTCTTCCAACGTCAAATTCTTTTGGGAAATACCTTGGCAGCACTTTAGATATTGTAAGTAATCGAAAAATGTTCTTTTGTGAACTCATCAAGAAAATCCAAATCCGATGTGCTGGTTGGAAAGGTTGTCTGCTCAACAAAGCTGGACGTGCCACTCTCATTACCTCGGTTCTTTCTTCCCTCCTCACTTACCACATGCAGGTATCTCTCTTCCCTCAATATGTTTGTAAAGCAATCAATTCGATCCTTGGTAGATTCTGGTGGTCAGGTGACGAGAATAAAAAAGGAATTCATTGGCTCAATTGGCATATGTTATGTGCTACCAAATCTCAAGGGGGGCTAGGTTTTAAAGACTCAAACATCTTTAACCTAGCTCTTTTAGCCAAAACCAGTTGGAGGTTATGGATGGAACCTGATAGCCTTCTAGCTCGAGTAATGCTTGGGAAATATTCACGTGGGGTTGGCGGAGCATTCTCGCTGGCAGGAAAGTACTTCTCAGTGGTCTTCGTTGGCAAGTAGGTACAGGTTCCCAAATCTCAATTTGGTATGATCCATGGATTCCCAATTGCGAGACCAAACCCATCTACAGTGGTTCGGACTTCTCTATATCGTCTGGTACTGTCAACAATCTTATCTCTAATAGAGCTTGGAACATTAACCTCATTCACTCTATGTTTAGTCCTGAACTGGTACACAAGATCTGTGCCATTCATATCTCCCCTCATAGTATTGAGGACCAGCAGATATGGAACTACACTTCTTCGGGGACCTTCTCAGTCAAAACCGCATATTCTTTACTCTTTTCGCAAAAAACAATCCAGCTCCGTAGTTTGGGACAATTGACATCTCTCCCGTCTCCAGAATCTAAATTCTGGAAAGCCGTTTGGTCTCTACCGGTTCCCTACAAAATGAAATTTCTTGTCTGGCAAATCTTATGGGATCGCCTTCCTTTACACACGGCACTCCAGCGCTTCAATATCACCGCCTCAGCAGCTTGCCCCCTATGTCTCAATGCACCGGAGACTATTGATCATCTATTCTTATCGTGTCCAAAAGTTCGACCTATTTGGTTTGGCGGACCTGCAGGTATCAAATCTGACTATGTATGGAGCCCTCTTCGGGAATGGCTTATCGCTTGGCTTGAGCACACAATCCTCAAAAGCTCATATATGAACAACACTCAGGCTATCATTACAACCCTATGGGGTATCTGGACGCATCGCAATCATCAAATTTTCCGTCAAACTGAATTCAAGCCTGTTGACGTAACTCGTAGTATTCAAAATCTTCACCGCAAAGTCAACTTAGCCTACCACAAACTTTCCCTCCCCTCAGATAATACTCACACACCGCATACTCCACAGCTTCCCCTCCCCTTTGATCTTCAAAAATATGAGACGCCATGCACTTGCAACCGTTTAGATCCTCTTATATTGAAAATGGCTATCTGCTTCAACCCAAAACTCTTAAAAGTAGGGGTAGGCATCTCATGCTTTAACCATCTTAATCAAAGGTGCGAGTCTGCAGCAATCTCCAAATCTGCCTCTGATCCAGCATCGGCACTGGCTATGGGAGTTCTTACTGTGGTAGAATGGGCGAAGCATCGGAATCTATTTCATATTAAAATTCTCACTAATTCTAAGCTTCTCTTATCTCAGATGACGGACACTGACGATATCCCAGCTCAGGTGGCACCGATTCTATATGATACCTGTTATATTATAGCTGAACTTCATTACTACAGCATCGACAAGACTACAGCCTTGCATCTAAAAGAGGCTAGATCTTTAGCAGCTTTTGCGTGTCATGCCCGGATATCCGTATATCAGGACTGGGTGCATGAGATTTTGCTGCAATAAGATCTCTCTCTCGACTTCATCCTTTTTTTATTTCCCTTTGGTGCAAGACCTTGTTATTTTGGTGTCACTTGTATTATTTTATTTCTGCTTTGTCTGTACCTCATGACGCTTGCGTCACGACTTTACTTTCCTTTGTCGTTTTGTTTATCACTGTAACCAACCTTTATCTATGCAATTCTCTGATTTATCAAAAAAAAGTAATTAAATAGTATAGCAATCTCGAAAAGCTTGTGCTTTACGGCCTTATCTCTTGATTCACCACCAATATTTGATGTTACGTATGCCTGTGTTAATGTAAGCATCTTGACTTTCTAGATATGGGAAGTATTTTTGGCTACCGAGAAAATGCAAAAATGAAAAAAGTGTCTCTTACTTTATTATTTTTTTGTTGAAAATAGGGCATATGGTTACAAAGTAAAATTATCAACAGATAGAAAATGTAAAACCTCATCGGGAACTCTCTTCATCTAGAACTCCTATCCTAGGCAGCAAGCAAGGCCCCAACTATTGCCCTACATCTTGTACGACAAAATTGTTAAATATTCTTTAAAATATATCTTTAAGCTCTTTTAGTCTCTACTCGTGTATTCCAAGAAGAAAGTTCTGACTCCATCCCCATTGAGATTCCTCTCATCTTTTTGATGTAGCTTCTAGGCTTTTTCACGTTCCAAAATAGAGAGAGAATATGAGATCTTAATCTTCACAAAAGTTGTAGTGCATGTTACGAAATTAATTTACACATTCATATTGAAGTAATTGGTTTAACTTAATCACCATTAACGAAAACATACTTCGGATCACATTACGCCTTAAACCGCCTAGAAGTAACCAACATTTCAAGCTCTTCATACGTTCTTGCAAGTAATCCCACGCACAGGTTCACCCAAATCAAAAGATGGCACAAAAAGAAAATTATGTTAGCGATACACAAAGGGTCATAAATGACGATGATATGGTAGCGAATATCAAATTTTGAAAAGGTTTATGATTTACAATCTTAAAACATGACATTAAACTTTGAAATATGAAACGAAACAATCAGAAGCATAAGTTTTTCAGTATATCGCGATGAAAAGTTAGTATCCACTCCCCAACGCGGGGCTGACTATGCAATTATCACAACTCTAACTGCAAGTACCACATCTACCATAATTATCTCACTACAGACCATCTTATCTTGTTTATCTATCAGTTGAGGGTTAAAAACAATGTTAAAAACTCATTAATATTTTTATTCTTTAATTATCTTATACACATTTTCACCTTGGCACAACTTATTCTTCATTGAATTTCAATATCCATTTCGAAATCCAATTTCAAAGAACAGTTGCATAGTTGCATACTTTAAGTGAACTTCTTCTTTCAAGTAGTAGCTGATTGTGTTGCACTTCATAGGCAAAGCATAACAGGTTTCCAATTCATCTTCTTTTGAAATTATATTAACTCACCTGATATATCAGAGTGTATCAACTGATGTATCAACTCACCTGAAATTACAGTCTGATGTATCAACTCACCTGAAATTACACTCTGAGTACTCACCTGATACATCAGAGTGTATTGAACTAACTTCTTCTTGGCCAAACTGCATTGAAAATGACAGTATAAGTACCAAGAACTATTGTAGATAACCTATTTCATTTGATATTTTAAAGCAATAGTCTCAAAAATAGAAAAAAACGGAAAAAATCTATCCTCGCTAGGTGCCTTGCTTTCAGACTATTCAAGGTACAAACTATTCATGTGGCAGATGGCGATTTATATACTTGCTTTGTAATTGGTTGTATAAATCTGCAAAAGTTTCCGTTGTCCGTTTTCGAAATAGAGTTGTATGACTAATCTAGCATCTAAGCATGTACTGCTTCGGGATCAGGTTGCATAATTTGATGATTAACAGCAGGCGCAAAAATTTTCTAACTCTATTGCACGCTAAACAGATGTACTCACTTGAGTCTCCTATTGGAATTATACGTACAAACATCAAATAGCCTATAAACTCACCTGTTACATCAGTTAGAAGACTGTTGAACCTAACTGTGATTGGGCAAGCTCCATTAAGAAAGAAATATAAATAATAAGATCTATCCAAGGTAGCATATGTCGTACAATCTTGTAGCTTCATTCTTTTATCTAATGAACTATGATTCGTCATGAAAATGTAATGCTTAATTTTTTTTATAAAAAGATGAATTGCAAAGCAAAGGTAGATGATGAGCGTTGCACGCAAAGGAATATTACTCCGAAATAATTTAAGCTAAGAAAAGAAAGAAAGGAATACTAAAGTTAAGTCATTCCAGCATTAAACTTCAAATTTCATTTAAATGGGAGCTCCACAGATACAGTATAATGCAAACCTATGGTTCATTATTTGTTCAGACAAATTTCTTCCTAAGATCTTAAACTTCTATGAAGAATTATTCTATCATTAGGAAGCCAGAGAAACTAATGCAGCTGAGATTGATTTCCTGGAGATAGATGGAGAGTAAAGCACCGAAGTATATCTATAGTAACTACAAATGTATCACCAAATGTGAACATTCCTTAAGCAGCTTACATTTGATTTTGAAGAGCATGCAGTTTTAGCATTTAGTGATCGATGTACTTGAGGGTACCTGTGAAGGCTGTATACGAACCGAGTTCGAGCCGAACATGGGTGTGTTTGAACTCGGTTCGTTGAAGTTTTGGTATGTTCGAGCTAGGCTCGTGTTCGTTAAGAGCAAAAAAATCGATGTTCGAACTCGGGCTCGACTCGCTCAACTCGTTTAACAATACGAGTTGAACTCGAGTTCGAAAACTCGGCTCGTGTTCGAGTTCAACTTAACAAATCCCTACATCTGCAAAAAAAAATCCCCAAATCCTTCAATCTAATCAAACTAAAATGAATAAAAAACGATTTTATAAAAGATACATGAGGGATGCAGAATAAAAAAACACTACAAATTAAAAGAGATCTTGATCGATTGGCAATGAAAACAAAGAAACGAGATGATTCATGCGCCGGTGACGGGGAGATGATGACTTCGAAGACATGCGATGATGGCATCGTAGACAGGCGGAGACGCATCATAGATGGCGTTGTTGACGGCGTCGAGACCCTGGTGTGCATGCGTAGAGAGTCATCGCACACCTCCGTTACTCTGTAGGAGGCATCTGCCGATGGATCTGAGGCCGCCAAGGATTGCTTCAGTAAACTCGGGTGGGGTCGATTAAGGCACCTTATCACGATGCTTCACTAGAGTGGTAGCCAAAGTAATGGTTGAATCTTCTTCTTCTTCAATGTAAAGGTGGGGGGAGAGACAAAGAGAGAAGGAGGGCCATGTGGGATCTGTGAGGCGTGCGTGTGTGTGAGAGAGATCAGACGACTTGGCTTGTGTGAAGGAGCAACTGCCGTTTGTGGGCATGTGGCCTGCTTTGGCTGTGGTCTGGCTGGCGGTGTGGGCAATGGTCTGGTCGGCGGTGTGGACTGTGGTCTGGCCGGCGGTGTTCTTGTGTGATGAGAGAGAGGGGGCTGAGGGTGCTTGATTGTTCGAGTATCTGAGAGAAGGAGGCGGTGTGAGCGGTGGTCTGGCGGCTACGTAGTGTGTTGTCTAGCCGGCGGCGTGGGGTGTGGTATGGCCGGCAGTTCACTGATGAGAGAAGGGCACGGGTGTTTGTTGAGACTTAAGTTGAGTGAGTGTCTGATGAGAAGGAAAATGAATTTGGTGATAGAGAGAGCCAGAGAGGATAAGTGATCCAAATGCTTCCACGTCTCAACACAGGTCCTAATACACAGATATTTTGTGTAGGTCTTAATATACTGTATTTTTTAATTGAGTATAAACGAACGGATGTTCGTTTATAAGACTTGGTTGGTGTTCGGCTCGTTAAATAAACGAGCCCTCTTGTTCACGAATATTAATAACACTACAAGAAAATTAGGATTTTGCGACGGACTTTTAGCGACGGAAGTAATTCCGTCGCTAAAACGTCTTTCAGCGACGGATAAACCCGTTTGTAAAATGTCCGTCGTTAAAACATTATAAGCGACAGAAAGTTAGCGTCGCTAAAAAGTCCGTCGTTAAATATATCTTTTATCGATGGGCTTTTAGTGACGGTGTCATTTCGTCGCTAAAAGTCCTTACATAAAATGCCTGCGTCTTTTTTTCACTCTCCCCATTTTTCTCTGTCTCTCACTCTCATTCACTCACCGGCGATATTGGCGTTCTCCCTCTCCGACGACCCACCTTCGGCGACATCACCCCCCTCCCCCGACGTCGTGCCCCTCCATATCTGCGTGCCACCAACGCTGCGCCACCAATTCCCTCCACTGCCACGCCACCAAGGCCCTTCATTGTCGCCGCGCCACCAACACTTCCGCCGCCGCACCACCTTTCTGTATGTCCATTTGCCCTAATTTGCTTTAATGCATGTTTAAGCGCCATTTGCCCTAATTTTCTTCAGTTCTGATTTATGTCAATTTGCCCTAATTGGAACTTGCCCTAATTTGTTTATGGAATTATGATATGTTTCTTATAATTTCAATTATTTTTAATTGCAATTGATTTTGTAACTGATGGAATTAGGTTGTTTAATTGCTGATGGAATTGAGGGAAAAGGGGTTTGTATTGAGTGTTTGTGTGTGTGTTTTATGAGTGTACATGGTGTGTGTTTAAGTGAGTGTGTGTAGCAGTAGCAGCAGTGGTGTTGTGTGTGGTGTGTAATGTGATGCATCAGTGGTTTTGGCATAATAAGGGTTGCAGCGCGGGGGGGGGGGGGGGGGTGGGGGTGTGTTATGGTGTGTGTTTTACAGGCTACAATAAGGGCCGGAGGTGTATGTCTTAGGGACTACAGCATGTGTGTATGGGTGTGCAAACAGTGTGGATGGGTGTGTATTCGTGCAGCTGTTTTGAGTGTATGTGTGTCCCAAATGAGTGCTTGTCTGTGTGAGTTTAGTGAGTGAGTGAATGGAGGGAAATAGGTGTAGCTTATGACGTGCCGGGTGTGATTGCTGTGAGGTATGGAGTGGAAACAAATTCTATACCTCATTGATAATAACATCGACCTTAATGGGGGAAAATAGACTCACCACGAGAACAAAAGTAAGTCACTATCTTATAGTGAATATGAAACCGACCCCAAACCTAGAATCCACAGATGCGTTTCACTATTTTTCAAGCACATGGAAAAGCGAGCACCTCTGAAGCACAGCACCCCTCCTAGGGGGGGGGGTTTGGTGTCCTAAACGGACGGACACCCCGACACCCTCCGGACACCGCCTGACACGTGTCCGACACCGCCTGACACGTGTCCGACACCGCCAATCGGTGTCCGATATTTTTTTTTATTTTCCGACACCGTGTCGGACATTTCATCGAGGAGTGTCGGACACGGTGATGTGCAGTGTCCGACCGTTTGGGGCTACTTTGGAATTTTTGGAAGTAATTTCGGGGGTCAATCGGTATTAAATGTAAGAAGTGTGGGTTTTTTTAAGAGAAATTGATTGTACCCTAAATCCCTAATCTGAAAAAACAAACATTTGCGAATCTCACCTTATGGCCGAGAGCTTGGAAGCACCTCACGGAAGCCATTATCGACTTGTAGCTGTCGCCGGAGCTGTTCGCGACCATTCCGAAGCCGAAGTTGACGATTCCAAGTGTACACCTGGAATCACAAAGGATTCCAAAGCTTTTACACAAGTCGACGATTCCAGCCAAAGCCGACGATTCCAAAGCTTTTACCCGCTGGAGCATAGCACTAGTTTATGGGGGGGTTAGAAGCTTTCATTTTCTTGACATAATATTCCTGCGACACCACCCCACTTGATAGATCACAACAAATCCTAACTATATACTACACCACAACGGCCATAGCTAAGCTCCTTAGTATCAGCACAAGGCAGGATTGGTTCTCATGCTCTCCAAGGGAATAACAAACCATAACAATTAAAAGAGTTTTAGCGACAAAGCTTTATTACTACTTTTGCTTTTGTCGCAACACTAACAAGACAAGCCACTAATCATTTGCACCAACATATATTTTTCCATTCACAAGGATTTGAGCAGTATTTTTTTCAGTTATAGAATATCAAGTTAGCTGTAACTACCCCAAGTTAGCCCTAATTAGCAAATCTTTGAACTTTGGTGGTTTCTTTTTTTTTTTTGTCTTCGTTGAGATCCAGTGATTGGATTTGCACTAGGTTAGGTTTCATTCAGTGATTGGTTTGAGATTTTTGGGGTGTTATTTGTAATATGTGAGTGACGTTCAACAGTATAAGTGGCTATTTGGGTGGTGAAATGATGATGTGCGTAATTGAGATTTTTGGGGTAGTCATTTTAGCTACAACTCACTGTGGATTTGTTTTTTAGCATCACTTTAACATAATTTGATAGATTTAATTCAGCTATGAAATTGATGCTCGTCGATTGAATAATCATCGATTGGTTTTTCATGTTAAAATAGGTTAAATGGCTTCTACTTCGGTGAACAGGAACGTTTCAGTCAGCAGGCACTTCTTCAAGGTCATGATGCCTGGTTTTTATACAGAACTTGTATGTCATCCCGCTTTCTCTATGTTTTCGTGTGTGTTAAAAGTTTTATCTTTAGTTAAAAACTTACATGTCTTACTGTATTATCAATATGTTAGGCCATACCGATAGCATTTTGGAGATTGCTTACCACATTGAGATTTGAAGCAACTTTAACCAGCCGCAAGGGGTCATGGCTTGTTAAATTGAAGAAGAAGGTTGGCCAAGAGGTTCTTTGCTTTGAAGAGGGTTGGAACAAATTCGTGCAACAACATGACCTCCATCTAGGAGACTTTGTAATCTTTCAACACATGGGACAAATGCGTTTTCAAGTCAGCGTGTTTTATCAAAGCACTTGTGAAAAACCTTCCCCCCAATGTTGAACTCTGAGGTGTAATTAGACAATATTTTAAATTAATCGCATCGGGTATGTACATTTTGAACAATTTTGTGAACATTGACTATTTGTTTGATAATTTTATGTTGTTAATTGTGATTATTGATCAATGATTTATTAATCGATGATTTTAGATTGTTAATCGTGCATTTGATATATTGAGATTGTTGACGGAGGATGGGACCCAATTGGTTTGAATTTTTTATTACAGGTTTGGGCATTAAAAAAATTAAAAAATGACTTTAACTTTTAGCGACGGATTAATTCTGTCGCTAAAAATTTTATCCCGTCGCTAATTTCGTAAAAAAGAAAATAAATTAAAGTACGTAAAACAGAATTAGCGACGGATATTCCGTCGCTAATTCAGAAATAAATCCGTCGCCAAACGTTCTATATTAGACGACTGATTTTATAATTCCGTCGCAAAACTTTTAGCAACGGCATTTTATACGAGAGACTTTTAGCGACGGTAATTCCGTCGCTAAAGGAATTTAGGCTTTTAGAGACGGGAAAATCCGTCGCTAAAGGCCTTATTCCTTGTAGTGTAAACAAACATCATTATGTTCAAACTCGGCTCGTTTAATAAATGAACACTAAAATTGTGTTCGTATTCGGTTCACTTATTACATGAACGAGTTTTAGAGAGAACGAACATCGAGCTGTTCGTGAACAATTCGGTTCATTTACAACCCTATGTGATGCCAACGATCAGACTAGACTATAAAACACAGTCCAACTATGTACAGTGGCCAGACATTGGTATAACCGAAAGAAGAAATCAAATCAAACAAAACATAATACCGCAGAAATATGTCAAGGGCTCTCAATAGTACCTGGTGGTAGTGCATTGAAAACGTCCTTGAAGACGATGTTCTTAATGTACCCTTTATGTTCAGGCTTTGCGTCTTCGATTAATATTTTCAAACCTTCAGGTGAAGTCATTCTTGACACCGCGACATAGAGTTGGCCATGGCTGAAAATAGGTTTTGGCAAATATAGTCCAATGGGTTTAAGCATTTGTCCTTGGCTCTTGTTGATTGTCATGGCAAAGCAAAGAGAAACAAGAAATTGTCTTCTTTTCACCACGAATGGCAAATTAGATTCTGTTAGAGTCACGATTATTCTTGGAATGAAAACCTTGTATCCTATTTTGCTTTTGCTCCCGGTTATTATCTTGCCTTCTATAACCCATTTATCTAAGCAATACAACACTACCAATATGCCCAGGTCACCACACCACACACCTGATTTTTGTAGCAATCAGTACTAAAAGTAACAATTCAAAGTACCTACTTCCCTTTATCTATTGAATGTAGCATACTAATGTGGCCCGGTCAACACACACAAACCTGGTCTTTGTAGGAAAAGACAAAGCCATGTGTGTTCTTATTACCCATTCACCGCAAGTAAAAATTTTAAATGAATCAGAATGCATATTGTGGTATCTTTAAAATCAGTACATGCGAGAACCGGGCTTCCAAGAATTGCGTCTGAATTCTTCAACGATTCATGTAAAAGAAATGGAAGATAAGAAGTCAAATTGCGTAACACCTGATTTTTTGTAGGAGCAACCACGAACAGAAACAAATCGAAGATGGATAATACATACGCTTGGGTATCTTCAGAATCGGTGCATGCAGGATGGGGCTTCTAAGAATGGCATCTGGATTCTTCAATAATTCATGCAAAAGAAGTGAATATGAGAAGTAAATTTTCCTCATTTGTCAAGGAAGGAGGAGATTTTAATTATAAGTAAATGGAAGAAGGAAAGGCACGAGGTAGAAGAAAAGGCAAGAAGGAAGCAAAGGGGGAGTGAGATTTATTTATAAGTCCAAATTAAGTATGGTAGTTAAAGTATAGTAATTAAGATTTAAGGCATTTATTATTTATCCAGATTCAATGTCACCTCAGAGCTAACCATATAGCAGAGAATCCCAGTGAGCAACTCGTCTTTTACATATTTATTCATTTATTTATATTGATATTGATTTAACAAAAAATTTACTTTGTTTTATTTCACTTTTATGTAAGTGTGCATTGCAAATGAATATGACTATATTTACTTGCACGATAACACTCTATAAAAGAATTAATAGCGTCACTTATAGTTGAACTTATATATAAAGGCTATTCTTCTGTTACAGCTTGTAACGCCCGGTCCTTTGCAATTTTTATTTATATCTATATATATATTTTTTAAAAATTCTGTGGTTAGAACTGCAATTTTATGTCCATTGACATGGAAGTTAGAACTAGCGACCTCGGAGGTCGCGGTTTAGTCCGCTCCTCAATCGTCTTAAAGAGAGCTTGCGACTTAATTAGTCCGCTCCTCAACCCCGTGGTAGTTTATTTGTTTCTAAGGTGTTTAAGGGAGATTTTCATACTCTTATTAATGGTATCTCACATGATAAGGATGATGTTGCTTCCTAAAAGCATTGAGGTTAACGTATTCCTCGTACTCAAATTAACAAGGGTAAAAATGTTCTTATAATTTTTCCTTTCTCAAATGTTTTGTAGATGAGCTTGAGTACATATTATATCAATTTTTTAAAAAACCATTTCCCGTACTAAGCTTGTAAATTTTTTATTGGGTCAAAATGTGAACATTAAACAACTATAAGTGAAAATTTTAAACCCGAAGCCATGAACTCTCCCTGCTTTGGCTAATGTCAATCGTTGTGTTCAGATGGCTACAGAGCGATCTGGATCAATGCCCCTACTTACGTGGCAAATAAGGAAGCGGATTGCACTGGGATCAGCAAGGGGCCTCGCTTATTTGCATGGTCATAACGAACCTAATATGCTTGATGCGAAAATAATACACCGGGATGTCAAAGCTGCAAACGTATTATTGAATGAGGAGTTTGAAGCTGTTGTTAGAGTCCCTGGGATCGCTAAACTCATGGACTACCAAGATAGTCATGTTGTTACCGCTGTATGTGGCACAGTTGGACACATTGCTCCCGAGTACCTGTCCACGGGGAAGTGTTCAGAGAAAACTGATGTTATTATGCCAATAATACCTGCAAATTTTTTGATAATAAATTATAGTAAGAGTCACGATGCATGTGTGACTTTAATAAGTAGAGATTTTTAAAGTAATTTTGGGATGTTAGTAATGATAATTAAGACTTTATATGTTAGTATATTGAATAGGTAGAGTTTTAGAAGTGCATAATCGATTTTCTACTCTTATAAAGTTTAGTGAAATTATGCCAATAATACATGTGAATTTTTTTTAATAATAAGTTACAGTAATGAGTCATGATGTATGTGTAACTTTAATAAGTAGAGGTTTTAAAAGTATTTTTGAAGTGTTAGTAGTGAAATTTAAGACTTTATATGTAAGCATATTGAATTTGTAGAATTTTAGAGGGTGTATAATTAGTTTTCTACTCTTATAAAGGTTAGTAAAATTATGTCAATAATACCTGTGAATTTTTTAATAATAAATTATAGTAAAGAGTCATGGTATATGTGCATCTCTAATAAGTAAAAGTGAGAAATGAATGTGATATTAAAACAAAGAGTCATGGCGCATATGTATCTCTAATAAGTAGAAATAAAAAAGGAATGTGATATCAAAACAAACAGGATGACGTGTCGCATAAATAAAAGGCGATGACGTGTCGCAAAATTAAAAGGGGTAAAAAGGGAAAAGAACACTAAAAAAAGCTTATGTGTCGCTTCTGTAACGCACAATGCTTCGTCTATTATATATTTATATGATATGATATGATATAGGTTGGTATTGATTTCGCACAATTCCAGAGCTAAACTCGTCTTTTTATATATTGAATATTGATATTGATATTGATATTGATTGGGAGACCATTACGATTCACATTCTCTAAATTGGGCAGGTAATATGGATGCTAATGCTATGACCGTAAAGAGTGACTTCTACGGTTTCGGAGTGGTCTTGCTGCAACTATTGACAGGCAGGCGGGTGTATGATAGGAGTCGACCGTCTGAGGAAAGCAATTTGGTGAGTTGGGTGATGAAAGCAATTTGGTGAGTTGGGTTAGGCCTTACTAAATCTGGCCTTAAACCATTTTGAGTCATTTTTTTTTTCCTTTCCCTTTCTTTCTCGCTCATCATTCTCTCTACACCTCATATTTTACTCTTTTATTTTAACTTTTTGGACATGCACATTTTTTTATATTTACCCATGTGAAAAGATTGTCTTTTTGCCAACAAAATTACTCTTTGTTACTAATCAATATTCTCAAATAGAGTAAACGTAAAGCTCTAAGGCACTTCATTAATCACGAGAGAGATATTGAATGGTTTAGGACCTATCAATTGTATTTATTTTGTGAATTAATATTTTTGCAACACAAAAAAGGAAAAAAAAAAAAAAAGGGCCTGGGCCCGGCCCTAAAGTTAGGGCCTAGGGCTTGGGCCTGGACAGGGCCTCCATTTTCAAGATTTGGGCCCCGCCCGGTTTACAAGGCCCGACGGTTTACAAGGCCCGAAGCCCTAAATGCCCTGACCCTTTTTCTGGCCCGTTGGGCCGGGCCGGGCCGGCCCAAGCCCCGGCCCTTTGACACCTCTAACTGTGATCATGTAACGAATTCATTTTCTAGCATATAATCCTCTGTTTTGTTGACGGTGAATCATTGACACCACATAAGAATCTTGTTTTTTGTGAGTAAATAGTAAAAACGTTGTATTGAAAATAAGGAGAACCCTTGGGGGATAGAAGATATATGGCACCATAGAGCTTGTCCCATACTGATTAACTGCTGATTCTAAATTCTCTCTCCCTTTTACCTTTGAGAGCTGGCTAAGCATTCACAACAGCTGATTAACTGCAATGATGATTGTCTCTTGTTTTTTTTTTTTTTTTTTTCCAGTTAAATATTAAAAACATTGTATTATCAATCTGGGAAATTCATTTATAAGAGCAAAATAGATTCTCTGAATCAAACAATGTGGAGAAGGACAAGGCTTCGTCCTTGTCATCAGGACTGTTATGCCGTCTGTTTTCACTTGCTGAGGTTCAGCTCGCCACCCATGACTTCGACGATGCACTCATTATTGGAAAGGGAGGATTCGGAAAGGTGTACAGAGGACTCATTGACAATGGGAAGACTACGGTTGCAATAAAGCGACTCAATTCCACGTCTCAGCAAGGAGCCCCCGAGTTTTGGACAGAGATTCAGATGCTTTCCACGTTTCGGCACAGCCATCTCGTCTCTCTGAATAGTTACTGCAACCAAGTCCATGAGATGATTCTAGTTTACGAGTATATGGCGCTTGGAACTTTTGCCGATCATCTACACAAAGGTGGTAAAATGGGTAATCCTTCTCTATCTTGGGTGCAGCGCCTCAAGATATGCATAGGTGCGGCGCGTGGATTGGACTACCTTCACACCTGTACGGGTTCCCCGCAGGGAGTCATACACCGGGATGTGAAGAGCTCAAACATTTTGTTGGATGAGAATTGGGCAGCTAAGATTTCTGACTTCGGTTTGTCCAAATTTGGCCCGGTAGATCAGTCATGCAGCCATGTTAGCACCGATGTCAAAGGCACGCATGGCTACTTGGATCCAGCGTATTCCTTGACTCGCAGATTAACGACGAAATCGGATGTGTATGCCTTTGGGGTGGTGTTGCTTGAAGCACTATGTGGGAGGCCGGCGGTGGATTTGAAGCTCGATGAGGAGCAGTGGGGTCTAGCTGGGTGGGCCCAAAAGTGCATCAAGGAAGATACAGTTGATCAGATTATTGACTCTACGCTGATCAGGGGACAAATCTTGCCGAATTCTTGGAAGGCATTCGTGCAAATTGCGGAACAGTGCTTGCATAATCGTCCAAAACAACGCCCTAAGATGGCTGAGGTTGTAATCCCTCCCCTTCTATAAGATTGACATGCGCGCGCACACACACATCATATTTGATTATATCGTACCCCGAAATAGAAGGTTGGTACTGTATGTGCTAGGCAGCACCTTGTTGGATTTGCATCATAAACCAAATGACTGCAATCAATTACTCTAGTTTTGTTGCCTTTCAGCGGAAGAGAATTTAGAAGATCTTCCAGGACAAACCAGGAGGTTTTATCTACGCGAGCTACAAGTTGCAACCGATAATTTTAGCAACTTAAACATCTTGGGCAGAGGTTGGTCTGGAAAGGTTTACAAAGGACGCTTGTCTGATGGCTCTTTTGTTGCCGTAAAAAGAGTAACGGAGCGTGTTGGGGCCTTAATGTTCCGAAAACAAGTAGAAATGATCAGCATGGCTGTGCATCCAAATATACTTCCCTTGGTGGGCTACTGCATGACAGAGACAGAACAATTTCTTGTTTATCCCTTTATGGCCAATGGAAGTCTGGCATCATGTTTAAGAGGTACTGCATCCCCCATTTGACATCTTCATATCTTTAATCTTTCTTGACCTTGTTTTCCATTTTTCCGCTTAATTTCATAGTGAAACCCAAATTCTATAACCAGAATGAAATAGCATTACAGCCAGCAATACGGGAAAAACTAAACCCAAAACACTTACAAGGTCAGCCAGCAGCAGGTCTACCTACGCTGAGCAGCAAGACAGGATCAACCACACTTACAACTGTTTTCTTCATTTTCCTTTTAGATAAAGATCATTATCTTTCCCTCGGTGCAACTTCCTTCGGGAAATTAGTGGTTGCATCGGAAATTGATTTTGAGATGATATATGCGACCATCATTCATACTCGTGGTTGCTCTCGATTTTGATTTTTTTCTGGAATCTTATATTGGGAATGCTATGAAACTTAGTACTATCTATTTCAGTAAAACTATATATATATATATATATATATATATATATAACAAAAACTTTGTTTTATTTCACTTTTATTTAAGTGTGCATTGCAAATGAAAATGACTATATTTACCTGCACGATAACACTCTATAAAAAAATTAATAGCGTCACTTATATTTTCACTTATACCTAAAGGCTACTTTTGTGTTAGAGCTTGTAAGATCCGGTCCTTTGCAATATTTATTTATATATCTACTTTTTTTCAAGAATTTTTTTTTTGGTGTGTGGTTAGAAATGCAATTTTTGTGTCCATTGACATTGAAATTAGAACTAGCGACCTTGGAGGTAGCGACTTAGTCCGCTCCTCAACCGTCTGAAAGAGAGGTAGCAACTTAATTAGTCTGCTCCTCAATCTAATAGTAGTTTACTTGTTTTTAAGGTGTTCAAGGGAGATTCTCATACTCTTATTAATGTTATCTCGCATGGTAAGGACGATGTCGCTTCCTAAAAGCATTGGGGTAAATGTATTCCTCGTACTCACAATTAACAAGGGTGAAAATGTTCTTATAATTTTTCTTTACTCAATTTTTTTTTTTTTTTTTTTGTTGGTGAGGTTGCGTACATATTATATCATTTTTTGAAAACTTTTTCCCACACTAAGCTTGTAAATATTTGATTGGGTCAGAATGTGAACATTGAACAACCATAAGTGAACTTTTTAAACCCAAAGCCATGAACTCTCCCTGCTTTGGCTAATGTCAATCGTTGTGTTCTAATGGCTACAGAGGGCTCTGGGTCAATGCGACCACTTACGTGGCAGATAAGGAAGCGGATTGCACTGGGATCAGCAAGGGGCCTCGCTTATTTGCATGGTCATAACGAACCTAATATGCTTGATGCGAAAATAATACACCGGGATGTCAAAGCTGCAAATATATTTTTGAATGAGGAGTTTGAAGCTGCTGTTGGAGGCTTTGGGATCGCTAAACTCATGGACTACCAAGATAGTCATGTTTATAGCACTATACGTAGCACGCCTGAACACATTGCTCCCGAGTACCTGTCCACAGGAAAGTGTTCAGAGAAAACTGATGTTTACGGTTATGGCTTCCTGCTCCTTGAGCTCGTAACCGGACATAGAGCTTTTGATCTTGCTCGGCTTGCCAACGACGACGATGTTATGTTGCTTGGTTGGGTAAGCATTTGCCATATTTCATTCTCAGGCCTCTTTATATCCGTGCACTTCGTCTTGAGTTCATATTCTCTGCAAGTATATATGCTACTTGTCCGTTGGTTCTATTATCATCTCTTTGTAAATTGTTTGTGGCTTGCTAAAATGGCCAGGACAAGATGTTGAGAAAGAAATTTCATTGTAGTCCCTTCCCTATAAAGAAAGCCTTAAGATATTTGTTTGAAAAGCAGAAGTGAAATTTGCAAAAGAAAGAAAATCAGTTACACATACATCTTCACTCTCTCCTGCTTTCTTGGATGAATTAAGAACCCATTTGCAATTGATTCTAAAAAATAGATTTTAACTTAAATCTTAATCGGTTTTCAAAATCGGATTTAATTTATTATAAACAAAATCAATTTGCTGTTTGGTAAAAGTAGTTGTAAACTAGCTTAAAGTTACAAAAAATGTGTGGATAAAAATTGCTTAAAAAGCTCCACTATGACAAAATAACCATGGAGAACACTTAATAAAAAAATTTCAACTGCCATTTAGAAAGATAATGTTAAAATAACTTCGATTTTGTAAACAACTAAAATATATAAATAGACTATTGAAAAGCTATTTTTACCCACTTAGAAAAGTTGTTTATTTCTTAATTATTAAAATTAAAAAGAACCATAATCTTATATTAGTGCTTATAATACAATAACTTTCCCAAATTAGTTAAAAGATATGAGATATTTTTTTTTGTGAGAAATATGAGGACAATATGATAAATAAGAAGGTCAAACCTGATAATGAGAAAAATAATTATTTCATAATCCTCACTTTATCAGTTTTTAACTTTTTGAGACAGATTAAATCTCTTAATCTTTTTTGTTAAACACCTACATACTTGATCTAATCAGGTTTGACCATCACAAAATAAATCTCAAACACCTCCTTAAAAATGGTGAAGCTAAATCATCTCCTTTTTTACTCTAAAAGACGCACCGGGGGCACTTCCTAACTCTTAGCGACAATCGGGTGTGCAATTAGTAAACAAGTGTGGATTAAGTCTCACCCTTCAAAAAATTCCTAGATAATACAAAACATGTACATAATAATCTTCGAATTCAGATGACGGCAAACTTTGTGTTCAGAGTCTACTGGTTTCAACCATAGGGGCATCACTTGTCCAAATTCTGTTGTGTTCCTCTAGGCAATAAAGTAACCGATAGATGGCAAGTTAACCAGAACATCCATAATCCCAGTATATATAGACCTCCGTCGCTCACCACCTGTTTAAATTGTTTGAAACTTTCAGGTAAAAGTACTTTGGAAGGAAACGAAGTTGGAAACCCTAGTTGGCGCACATCTGCAGGGTAATTATGTTGAAGAAGAGGTTAAACAACTAATCCAGGTAAGTCTGCTGTGTATACAGGATTCCCCGATGAAACGCCCCAAGATGTCAGAAGTCGTCCGAATGCTTGAAGGTGATGGCTTGGCTGAGAGGTGGGAACAACTCGAGCATGAGATCCTAGCTTATTGCAACAGGAAGTCTAGTAAGAAAGGCCAAAACTTGGATTGGACAATTGCTGACTCCATTTGCATTGCCCTTCCAGAGGAATTGTCTGGCCCCAGATGATCCTTCGATGGCAGTTGCAGAGGAATTTCTCCGATTGATTTTAACCCTGTTGTTTGCTGTGCATATGATACGCATGCATCCCCCAAGTTTTCTTTCATGATATGGCTTGTGTCAGATTCAATATGTTGGAAGGTGGTGTTAGGACTCTTGAGGTAAAGAAAAAGAGTGTCCAGATTCTGTCCAACCTAAGACCAAATCTAGCCCACCATAGATAACAAAATGTTCCTTTAGGATCTACTAACAAAACAAATATCGCTAGACCATGGAGTCCCTTGTATCAAGAGGACTATTGGAGGATCATCTTGTCCCTCCATAATATCATACACGATTTCTTTCCCTTTTTCCTTCATTGAAGATAGTCTTTGAGTCGGTATCAAAGCTAGTGAGTTTTAGAGACTCACATTTCATTAAACCCTGTGGATATTCTGTCCTCCTCCTCCTCTTAGCATCGCTTCCAAAGCCCTTCCAGCGAACAACCTTTTTGACGATTTTACGATGAACATCCACCACTTACACTCTAGGGACTGAGGTTCCCAGCATAAACCTTTTCCTAACTAGCTACCAGCACCAAAATTTTCAGCGCTTAGACTTTGGTATTACCTGCGAAGGCGCAACTGAAATGGAAGCAACCATAATGGGGTGCCATAGAGAATATCCAAGAGTACCACAGAAAAGTAGAGAGGAACAAATGCTGAACTGCTGTTTCAGAAACTTGAAAGGGCAGGGAAGGCAATCAACTTTCACTGATAATCTGGCTCCCCATTCGCTGGACCAAGGAAAGTTTCCTGTGGTAGATTTGTCGGTTGAGAGCACAATAGACCCACATTTGGTAGATGAATTCCCTCCCAGATTTGGTATAACTAAAACAACATGAATTTAGGGCTGGCAAAATATGACCCAACCCAACCCGCTTATTTTTAGCTTCTGCGGGTCAACCCAAGTCAACCCGTTGGATGAGTAGCTCGACCCGAGGGTCAGATTTGGGTTACTGATATAAACAAGGGTTATGGTGGGTTGGGTGGCTCAACCTGTGGGTCCAAATGGGTCGATCTATAAACAAAAGAAAATCCCTAATCTGCAATCAACACTTACGAGTTACGACCAACCATCTGCCCAAGACGATCACCATCTCTGCAAGACCACGCAACCCAACAGCTCGTCGTCGTTGACAATGATCACCATCTCTGCAAGACTGCAACCCAACAGCTTGTCGCCATCACCGACCAACCATCTCTGCAAGACCGCTGCCCAACCATCTCTATCTCTGGTGCCGTACCCAACAACTCCTCTCTTCACCGTCGCAACCAACACATCCAAGCGTCTACCGTCACCATCTCTGACGATGTACCCAACAACTCCTCTCTTCACCGTCGCAACCCAACAAATCTGAGCGACTACCATCACCATCTCCGGCACCGTACCCACCGGCTCCTCTCTTCACCTGAGCAGCATTCCCTACCACTGTTGCCGCAGTAGTACATTATGGATTACACCATCATGTTACATGATGGCTTAATATTTTGAAGTGACAAGAACATTTTGTTGGCAGCCAAATACACTACTTGGAGGCTAGGATTTCTAATTAAGCTCAACTAAGCTGCGAAACGGCATAGAATTTATCTATTTGACTTCAGCCAAGCTATTGACTTTTGATTCTCAAAAATTATGTGCAGTCAAAGAGTTCGCTCCCTTTTTTCTAAACTTTCTAACTCAAACCTTATGCCCGACACTCAAAAAAAAATTATTTCTCTGAGTAGGGAGTGTGTTCTTAAAATTGTTTGGGAATCAGAGGAGACTTATAGTACGTTTTAAACCAAGGCATTTTTTAGTTTTTAGTTTACAAAAAATGAAAGTAACACTCTCTTTTATTTTTTACTTTTTATAAAAAAATGAGGTGTGTTTGGTAATGGCAAACACATATATTTTTTGAGTTTTGTTCTTCATTCATTTTTCTTTTTTCTTTTCCTTCAAAAATTGACTTTCTCTAACAGAACATGTCCGAAGCACCACCGTCGGTCGATATCACCACCACCAGCGAACCCGCACCACCACGCATCCCTTATCAAATCACAATACTATCAAATTAAATTAGAACAACACCACCACCATCATAAAAACTTCCGAATCACCAGGCCGGACCACTAATAAACCCACTGCACAACTGCTGCGCCGGCGGACCAAATCTGTTGGTGCGGTGGTGACGACGGGGCAAATCTGTGGTGCGGTAGCGACGGTGGGACAGAGATGCGAGAGGCGATGGGTGGAGCAGATCTGCGACGGTCGGGTTGCAAGGGTGGGGCAGGGATATCAGTGAAGACGGTGGTGATTGCAACAATGGCGGTGGGCAGTGGCGGTGGGCGGAGCAGATCTGGGATGGTGGGGCAGATCTTGGTTTCTGTGGCGGCAGTTGGGCAGGGGTGTGAGTGGCAACGATGGTGGGGTGGTGATGTTAGTGGGGTGGCGATGGTGGGTTGAGGTCAAGGGCAGCAGGGTGGCGACAGTGTGGCAGATGTGGGGGCGGCGACAGTACGGTGGCGGCGTGCTGTGGCGACAGCATTGTTGTGCGGTGGGTGGGTGTTAGGGAGTAGTGGTGGCAGTGATGAAATGAGAAGTGGGTTTGGTGAAAAGGTTTGTAAATTGCCCTAGTGAAGTTTGAAGAGGGTGGACCTCACTCTGCGAGAATCATTTTCATCCAGTTGCAGTCATCTTTGACTACATATAATAATATATGTTTCTACCAGTACCTACACCCTTGAATTTTGTCTTCTTTGGTACCTTACCCTTGCCTTCTTTTCCCGGTGACAGCAGATCTGCCACTGCTTTGTAACCTGTACAATAATATCGCCGATTGGTCTGGTTTTTGCAATACATGCTTTAGATGCATTTCATTTGACATGCCAGAAGATGATGCCAGAAGAACTATGCCGGCGGTTTTCCCTTGCTGAGATCCAAACCGCGACCCAAGACTTTGACGATGCTTTGGTCATCGGAGAGGGGGGATTCGGAAAGGTGTACAAAGGGGTGATCGACAACGTGGCAATCACTGTTGCTATAAAGCGGTTGAACTCCTTGTCAAATCAAGGAGCTCCCGATTTTTGGACAGAGATTGGGATGCTTTCCAAGTTTCGGCACTGCAACCTTGTGTCTCTGATTGGTTACTGCGATGACAGCCATGAGATGGCCCTTGTTTACGAGTATATGCTCCATGGAACTCTTGATGACCATTTACACAAACTTGATAAAAGTGGTAATGCTCCTCTGTCTTGGGTGCAACGCCTCAAGATATGCATCGGTGCTGCTCGCGGATTGGATTACCTTCATACGGGTACCAGTCTCCAGCACAGAGTCATACACCGGGATGTGAAGAGCTCGAACATTCTATTGGATGAGAATTGGGCAGCTAAGGTTTCCGACTTTGGGTTGTCCAAACTAGGCCCGGCAAATCAGTCATTCTCCCATGTCAACACTGATGTCAAAGGCACACTGGGCTATCTGGATCCAGAGTATTTCTTGACTTGTCAATTGACAAGGAAATCTGATGTGTATGCATTTGGGGTGGTACTGTTTGAAGTTCTTTCAGGGAGGCCGGCTGTGGTACTGTTTGATGTGTATCCATCTGTGAATTGGGCAGCTAAGGTTTCCGACTTTGGGTTGTCCAAACTAGGCCCGGCAAATCAGTCATTCTCCCATGTCAACACTGATGTCAAAGGCACACTGGGCTATCTGGATCCAGAGTATTTCTTGACCTGTCAATTGACAAGGAAATCTGATGTGTATGCATTTGGGGTGGTACTGTTTGAAGTTCTTTCAGGGAGGCCGGCTGTGGATCCAAAACTCACCGAGGAGCAAGTGGGTCTAGCCTCATGGGCAAAACGCTGCGTGAAAGGGAAAAAATTAGATCAGATTATTGATCCCTATTTGAAGGAGGAGCAACTCAGTTCAAAAAGTTTGAGGAAGTTTGTCAAAATTGCGGATCAGTGCTTGTCTAGGGATCCAGAGGAACGCCCTACCATGGGCGAGGTCATGTTCTGCCTTGAATTTGCACTGAAATTGCATTTGCAGGAAAGCAAAAGTTCTTCTTTAGCCGAGGAGATGACATTCACAAGGAAGATGCAGCAGTTCTTTTTGGGCACAACTGTGACGAAACATGGTAAAATTCTTTCCATCTACACCTATTTGTTTGTCTATGTATTTGTGTTTGAGACCTGCATGCTTGAATGTACTTTCATTAGTTTGTGAACCTAGTCTATCAGCATAAAAGCAAAGTCCAACCCAAGTCGGGCCATATACATCCATTCTGCAGCAGTCTTTCAATTTTATCATTGTTGCAAATTCTGTTTGTATGTTCTACTTTATTTTCCCAATGACCAGGGATAAAGCATTTTTCTAGACAACGTTGGGCAGTTATAACATCCACCAATGCAGGAGAATTGTGTTACTAGACACTCGAGAAGAAACAGATCAGAGTTATCATTAAGGGATTCTTAAAGGTTTAAACACCACATTGCTGCTTCGTATAGGGGCAAAGATATTTTCTTAAGTAACAGTTGTCTAAATGAAGACTTTGACGGGTGTAAGAAACAAATTTATTAGCCCCTTCGCTTTTACGTGATCTAGAGAAATGCGATCTTATATCTGAGAAAGGAAGTCCAGTAGAGGGTTAGTCGTAAGCAGCCCTTTCCCCTTTCTGTGGAGGGGCTGTTTCTGCGTTTTGAACACGTGTGTTCAAGGTCATGGTGTAGCAACCTTTCTCCTGCACCAAATGAATGGATTTTTTACTAACTAAATATCATGCGTACTTCTTGAATGAGTGTGTTTACCTATCTAGCCGTAGATCTCGTGACTTTGTCGCTCCCTTTGAGAGTGAAGGAGTGGTGACCCTTTACTCTTCACGCGTGAAAGTTATTCTATTGAACGGGGTTGGAGGCGATGGTGGCTCCATACGGGCAACAACTTATTATGAGTTTGTTGTATAAGATTTGGCTTCTTTGAGCCGGTGGCCCTCCAATAATATTTGCGTGTTGATGAAGCCCCTTTGACTACTACATGCAAGTCACACCTACATATGCGAAGGGGTATTAATGTAACTTTTCAGCAGTTTTGCCTTTTGTTATCCTTGTAAGTTGACCACTTTAAGCAAATCCTGGTACCGTCATTCATCTGATCTGAGCTGCAATGCCTCAGAATAGGATTTTCGTGAATATGCTCCCTATGCATTCTTTGTGGATTTCGGGTGCATGATCAGATGCTTGTACTGATAAATTTTGCACAGGCATTTAGATTTGGGTGCATCTATCTTTCTTCTATGCAGTTATGGAAAAAAAACCTTTCCCATGTGTGGTTCCTGATTTATAAGTATGAGTCAGTGTTTCAATAATTCATGCCTTTGTTTCTCTCCTTGTCTCCTATTTCAGTTAATAGCGATGCAAAGCCAAACAACAAAGATGGAGTTCTTGCACGGGAACTGCCTTCAGGTGGACAAACTCGGACTCCAAGATCTAAGCAATTCACCTTCAGTGAACTGAAAAACATAACCAATAATTTCAATCGAGAAAGGTTATTAGGTATGGAACCCAATGTTGTGGCTTACAAAGGCTGGATTGATGAGAAGACGTATAACCCGTCAGGGGTTGGTATTGGAATGGCCGCTGTCGTAACGGAAGTTAGACCAAATTGTTGTCCAGATCCTGAACTGAGGCAGGTGAAATAAGTCGATGCTATCCTTTCTCTTTAATCTTCAAAAAGTGAACGAATGGACTTCTTAAACTGTTGGAACTGCATCTCTATGCTTTCAAGCCACTTTAATTATATTCTTACACACTGTAGTGGCCCATGCCTAAGCGCCATATATATTATGCGTGTTTGTACTCGGATGAATGTGTATATGGGTCCAGTGGCATCTTCTATATTCGAGACGCAGAAAAATATGGCTAACGAAGAGCCAAATGTGTAAACTTCCCTCCATATGCAGTAGAGTAGCGTCTCAGAATACTTGCATTTCTTTTCCTCCATCTGAGGTAGCAAGTAGTGGCCAAGGTAGCCCTAGCTGCCTAGCTGGCATTGTCTTCCCAGTGTAGTTGTGAATTGCAAATTCAAGTTCATCTTCCCGAAATCCTCCATTAAGAATGAATCAAGATCGGGAGCCTAAGATCGTTGCTCAGCTTATAAGTCTCCTTTATTATCCAATTACAAGTGGACTTATTTCTCTTTCTTTGAATCGCTGTTTTGATGATGTGTGGTATTATTTTTCCTGTCCGTCATGGGGCGTCAGAGTGCTATCTGGGCCATCGACTTAGAGAACAGTTTCTTTATGTCTTTATAGTCTCCTTGTCTTTAAAATATAATCGTGGTTTTGTAGGTTTAAGTGTTTCTAGTCTATTTGTCTTTAGGTTCAAGTGTTTCTGGTGTCTTTGTCTGTAAAACATAATTGTTGATGTGAATAAGTCTTTTCTGAGGTCTCTCTGTATTTGGAGTTGTCTTTAGGAATTGACTGTTTGGCTCTTTCGCCTAGGATGCTCTCACTTAACTTATCTAGGTTTAGGGTTTTCGATCCTGCCGTTCACTTCCTATGTGCTTGGATTCACGTCCTTTGGCTTTTTTTACCTTCAATAAACTCTTTAATTTCAAGAAAAATGAATCACTCATGCATTTCATTGTTGCTGCTATATAGCATTCTTGAGTGGGAAAACTAATGAAAAGAAGAGAACGTTAATAATAATTGAAAAGAGAATAATTTCGAAAGGCTGAAAGTGTTCGTATCGCGATTCACAAAAAAATTACGTGCAGGCATGTTATTTTGTCGTGAATTCATGCTCTTCGAATTCCAATTATATGTTTCCTCGTCTCAGATCTTGGAATTGTTGAGAAATTGTAGTCATCCCAATCTAGTTAAGCTCTTGGGATACTGCACTGAAAGCGAGTGCTCTGGAGGTAAAAAGATGTTTCTTGTTCTTGAATACAAGCAAAAGGAAAGCTTAGACAACCACCTTTTCAGAAGTAAGCGATTCTTCTTCATATGCCAATAATGATCTAATTTAAGTGAATTAAATAAACTACATGAAAATTATGTTCTTGTATATGCAGAAGGTGCAGAACCAATTACATGGCCTATACGGCTAAAAATAGCAATAGGAGCGGCTCAAGGCCTTGCTTTCTTGCACACAGTAGGGAAGCAGAGCATGTACTTCAAGTTTGAGGCATCCAACATACTGTTGGATAAGGTACACTGAGCCTTTTTTTTTAGTTACTGTAATTGAGCCAATATTGCTCATCGTGTGGTTTTCTTTCCACTAATAGAATCTGTTTCTATTTCCAAATTCTATCCCTAGGACTTCAATGCAAAGCTTTCGAACTTTGGAATGCACGAGCTATATGGAGCGGGTGACCCATCTTCCTTCGATCCTTCATACTACGCCCCATCGGGAGGGCCAAAATTCAGAAGTAAGGGGGAGGGTAGGAGGTTCAATATTTAAAATAAAAAAAAAGCAGTATAATGAATCAGGATTCGGGGCCAACACTGCTAGTATTTTTTTTTTTTTTTGGGGTAAAAAATGTCCTTTTAATCCTTAAATGCACAATACATCTCTTTTACACACCTACTATATCCATGTTTCCTTTTCTTTGTACAAATCTTCTATTCCTATTTTAACAGTATATTGGGATCAATCTCCCAAGCACAACGCGGCCTCATTTCTTTGTGTTCTTTTAGCCCTTCTCCAGCTATGGATTCTATATCTCATCCATTGCTTAATGACATACATACACCCCTGTACAGTTGTCCTCTTTCCTTAAAAAATTCTTGAGTTCCTTTCTTGCCATATTCCATATACTATGGTTGCCACCATTAGTTTCCCTAGCTTTGCTTGAAGACTTTCCCCTTTGAATCTTTGTGCAGCATCAGATATATATTGTGCCCATGACTGCAAGACTGGTTGTATCTGCATGTTCCCAAATCCTGTTTTCCAGAGTTCTTCAGCATATTTGCACTGTGCAAACAAATGATCTTCATTCTCAACCTGCTGCGTACACAGTACACAGCTATCTTCTTGTATTACCTTCCAGTTCTTCAGCTTCTCTCGTCCTTGGGCCTCCTTTACATAGAATCCATAGCATTATTGAGCATTTGGGTATATATGCCCTGTAAACCATATAAGTTTCCAGAAGGGATCATAAGTGCCATGAGTTCTCAGTTCCTCCCAAGCTGACTTGATTGTAAACATTCCATTTGTGTTCAATCTCCAACACTGCTAGGATTCGGGGCCAACACTGCTAGTATACTTTTGAAAAATAAGAATTTTAAGCAATCTGTTAATGCTGAGTTTTTGTTCTATGTTAGATGGTAGCAGTGAACTTTCTATTGCTATGTTTTGATTATGTACCTCTAGATATGACAACAAAAGTTGGAAAATGATACAAAGTTACACTTCATTTGGCAGGGGATTTCAGGGATGACGTCTGTGGTTTTGGAGTTGTGTTGCTGCAGATTTTAGTATGCAGGTGAGAGGTTGGTGAGTACTGGGCCAGAACTTACTTTTCCACTCCCAAGAAGGTGGCGAGAGCTCTGATGGGGATGGAACTGCAACAGAGGATTCCTTTGAAAGCAGCACAACGAGTTGCCGAACTTGTATTGCGATGCCTTGAGCGGGAACCTAAAAGCCGGCCGTCAATGGAAGAAGTTTTGTTGAACTTGCAGACCATAGGGAAAAAAACCAGTTCAAAACCAGTGTAGGCATCCTGTGACCAAAGCACCAAGGATGGCGGTTCCACTATTGAAGCCATGTTGCTGCGGAAAAATGGCTTTGTTCTTGGGACAACATAAGAAAAATTAAAATTCCTGTTGTAGAAATATTTTTGTGTTGAGATGCGAAAGGAAGAGGTGAAATTCAACGTACTGACTACCGGAGACAAATGTGATGCTATATATATGTTGTGTAACAAGGGAGCGAGCGGTGTTTGGGTTGAAGAGGTGTTTCTACCACGTTGTTAATTGTTATAACTGGTCACAATTTAAAAAACACGGTGCCCCCAGGCCAACTTTTATTTTTTTATAAGAGAATGGTATCGCATAATACGGTTGTACACAGTTTTCTCCCAAATTGGCGCCTTGTGGCCTTGCATATTTTGACAGTTTTCTCCCAAACAAACTAACTGGTGTTTATGTTGTAAAGATAAAGACAATTTCAAGGCAATAACTTAGCTGCCAAATACACTAAGGGTGCGTTTGATAAACCTGAAAATTAAGTGTTGAAGACTTGGGGGCTGTTTGACACGGTTTTTTTTTTTGCTCTTTTTTTTTTCAGTTTTAAAAATTGGAAAAAATAGGAGTGTTTGATAACACTTTTTTTTTCTATTTAAAAAGTGGCTTTTTAAATTGTAGAGTAAAAAAAAAAAAAGAGGAAAAAGCTCTTTTAGTTGTCACTTAAAATTTTTTTCTTGAGACATATACCACAACTCACCCACCGCCGGCAGCCACCGCCCATCGCCGCCCGGTAGCCACCGACAGCCACCGACGGCCACCACCGTCGGCAGCCACCGCCGCCAAACAGCCACCTTCGGCTGTCGGCAACCACCATCGGGCGGCAACNACCTCCGGCCACCACCGCCGGCAATCACCTCCGACAGCCACCTCCAGCCACCACCGTCGGCAGCCACCACCTCCGGCCGCCGGCTGCCACTACCGGTGACTGCCGCGACAACCGCCGACTGCCTGCCGGCAACCACCGTCGACCACCGCCACCGCAAACCACCACAAAAAAAAAAAAATCAAAATAAAAAAGGTTACCAAACACTACCAAAAAAAAAAAAAAAATAAAAAAAAAGGATTATCAAACACCCACTTGTTTTTGTAAAAAAAAAAAATTAAGCTGCTCTTTAAAAACTGAAAACCAAAAAAAAAAGTTATGTCAAACAATTAAAGTACTGAATTTGTAAAACTGAAAATTCTAAGTAGCTGAATTTTAAGTACTGAAAAAATATTTGTCCTGTCTGAAATTTAAGTACTGAATCAGTCTATTCTGTTTGGTAAAACAAAACAACTGAAGTCTGAAAACTGTTTAATTTGACACTAATGGCCTTTACTTTTTTTTTAAACATTATCAACAATGTTATACAATTGGATAATTGAACGTATTACTATCTCAATAACGGGTACTTGAAATGCAATTTTACAATCGGGATAGCTCTGAAACACAAAAGAATATTCAAATCAATCACATGATAAGAATTAGCAAGTAATATTTCGACAGTCAAATGTCACGCTATTACATAAATGAACTACAACCTCAAATTAAATAATTGAGTTGCATTCTGCTCTCGTAAGTTAACCATAAAAATTTGATCAACTTGTCGTGCTTCTACTCCCATATCTACTGCATTTTCGTTATGGTGCACCGTATCCTCAATAATATCCCCATTGTCAAATCGCTCAAAAAGAAAATCTGTAATAATCGTCTTTTGAAGGAAATTGTGCACCGTTGCACAAGCAATAACAATATTTCTCTGTACTTGAAAAGGATATGGTGGCATCCTCTTTAATATTGGGAAACGAGCTTTAAGGACTCCAAAGGAACGCTCAATGACATTTCTTAATCGAGCATGTGCGTGATTAAATCGTTCCTCCTTTGTTCTTGCATGATGACCATGTGCAAAGTCTGACAACCAATAACGCACATTACAAAAAGGCACCATAAATCTACGAGTATGTGAATATGCAGCATCACATAAATAGTACTTATCTGCAAGAAATTCATTTTTTTTTTAAGAATTTAGTACGGTTTTAACATGAATTGCAATGCCAATAGAAAAGCACCACATCTCAATACCTGGAGGAGGAAACGGGAAATGATTAGCAGGATCACGCATCGTTTCTGTTAACACCCTCGAGTCATGTGCTACTCCCTCCCAACCAGCCCATAAAAATGTGAAAACCATATTAAAGTCACATATTGCTAGAACATTTTGATAACATTCACCCATTCCTCTTCCTCTGTATCGTGCTTGCTGATCAGGAGGTACGACGGCATGAATAAGCGTTCCATCCAGTGCACCCACTGCACCTTACAACAAAAGGGTTAACACCACACAAGTTACAAGTCAGTAATTTATGTCTATAAGCATTCTCCTGTTCCATTAAGAAAATAAAAATAAAAACTTTAACGATATCTAACTTTGTAATTGTACCTGAAATATGTGCCTGAGCCGGCGATGGTGCCGAATTTGATTGGCATTAGGGTAATATGTGGTTGGAACAATCATTTCCTTTGAAAACTTTAGCATGGCCGATAACACCTCATGGAAATACCTATGCACAGTATGTGTAGAATGATTGAATCTTTGTTTGACAAAACGAGTTCTTATGTTATGACTCAAAATTACCAAGAACATTGCCATTTTCTCCCGTATTGAAACATGACGACTATCATTTAGCCACCCTCGTGTGCGAAAGTGGTTACAAATGTTCAAAAACGCTTGTTTGGGCATCCTCAAAATCTCTTGAGAATGAGCAGGATTTCCGTTTATTATCTCATCCAAATATCCAGCTCCACTAAGCGAAGAATTTGTATCTGGTCTTCTCTTAAAACGTCTTTGTTTCAAAATTTTCATTATGAGAATGGTTGCAGCAACTCTTAGAGCATCCTTTTGATTTGTGGTCACCATTCTGTACAGTTTGTTTTAGGACAATATAAGTGACCATTAATGTATAATCAATAATCAACACAATAAATGATGAGCGTGAATACCACATCATAAAGCAACATTAACCAACATCGTAAAGAAAATAGACATTCTAATTACTAAAAGATAGATAGATGTCAAGAATCACGCTCCAAAAGGCAACAAAAAGTATATAAAAAAAAAGCAAGAAAAATCTGATATCAACTTCCTATTATCGCATTTCTAATCAAAACACTAAACCAACCAAGTCACGTCACAGAAGTCCTAACTTTTTCCCATTCATTTGTATCCAAGATTTTCTAACTTCTTCTGGTGTTTGACTGAGCATCATCCACTGTTCCCTGTATGCTTTACTTTCACAAAAAATGATGCATGCAACGATGTATAAGTGATCAGTCATTTGTAACGTTTGCATGTCATTTAGAATACGGTTGCACTCCTCCATTCCTGGCCCATCCGATTTCTCCAAAGTTTTAAGAACCGCAGTTAGTTGGTCATCAAGCTTATCAGACTTGTCTTTCTTATGATGTTTGACTTTTGATTTTCGTACATCTATCAGAGAATCAGGTGTAGGAGGCATGTCAAAGTCATCGTCTACATGTATTTGAGAAGATGGACCACTGTCTGTTGGCAACCCATCCTTCGATGGACCCCAAGCTTCCTTCCCAGTTGCTCCAAGACCATCAAATAATGCTTTCATCTCATTTGCATATTGTAATCCAGCATATCGAAATTGTTTCGCATCTGAATTTGCCTGTGATACATTGTGTATATAGTTTAGTTAGACATAAATAGTTTTTTAATATTTTTTGAAATGCATTTCAGGTTAATGAAATTGTACCTTTATGTAGTCATCCCATTCATCTGGACTCCAGTTCACGGTGTTTGTCACAGGATCGTAACCATTTCCAGTCTTTTCAATTAGTTTGGACCATACACCATATTTGTGTTTCAAATAATTCCACTGGTTCTTGAGTTGTTTTTTATTGGGGACAATACATTTTTCTCCTTCAATTTTTTAATTAAGTTATCTCATGACGCCTTCTTCAAACTACCTCCAGACTTTCCACCATCTGATGCTTTTACAATGTATGCATCTATGAAAATTTTATATAGTTCTGGATCCTTCCAGTTTGCTCTAGAACTGTCACCCGAAGCCATTCCTATACAAGTACTACAATATTAGATACTACTATAAAAACACAAATACAATGTGACAAGGTAAATTTATAATGAATGTCATAAATTCTTTGTTATGGGCAGCTGATAAGTGCCAAGATCATAGCCTAGTCTGATTCATACCCTACAAGCCTCTATTTATTGTTGTCCCAGAAACCATCAGTCATCTCTTAGGAGATCTCTAAGTGCATTCTGATTCAAGAGGGTTACAAAAGGCTGGAAAAAGGTCCTACCAACTAGCATATATCACAATAGTGGTGCAATATTATTTTACAAAACTAGAAGCATGTCAAAAGTACGAAACTGCATGAAACCCAAAAATCTAAACTGGACTCCATGACTTCATAACAATTGTGTTTGTTGAATCATATATTTAAGTACATACATCCGGGTATGTTTACTTTCAGTAAGAATCAAAGTACACGCTTATTGGGCAGGACATAAACTTATTTTTCCCATTGCACGCGACAACTAAGATCACCGTGGCCTGTAATTAATCCCGAGGCTAGTTTTTCTGATATTAACATTCTTGATAATACTGTTGTCCTCATAAAATCAATAGCATTTCGTCGGAATACATCCTGTCTTTTTACCTTAGTAGTCCTATGCATCGACAGATGTACCATGCCAACAATGCCACCCTTGTTTATTCATCATGTTTTGCTACAGGAAACTCTGAAGAAAATAGATATCAGATCTAGTTTTGGAGAGGGTAAAGGAAGATAAGAAAAACTTAAAAGGGGTTCTGGTACTTCTTTGCTGGGTTCTTTCAACTAAAAAGATCTAAGTGAATAGTTACTTCAGCTTCAGTATCTTGGCAGGGAAGAAGAGCTATGAGGCAATGAATTTAGTGAACAAAGATGGGGAGTGAGGCAGCAAAAAGTGGTTGCCAAAGCATTTAAAACTATCCTATTTCACTGCTACTTTTTAAAGATTTCCCCCTCCATCTAAGGGTTGTGTCCCTTTATAAATGGAGAGAGAATCAAGCAAATGGGCAAAGTCACAAGACACATGCAATAAACAACTAAATCTGGTTGGCTTGATAAGAGTAGCAGCTGGATATTAACTCCATTCTCCGAGCAAGAGAACATGAAGCTTGTTGGACACCTTATTCTGTCACCCGAGATCCAAGTCAGCATATATCTAAAGTCATTTTGGTGAGGAAAAGACAGAAAAAACCTCCATCGTCTGGATCTCCCACACCAGTCTAACATATACATTTAAGTGCTCTTCATATCAATTCGTCATGCATAGATTGGTTTCAATTTTTTGCATATAACAAAGATCCATCTAACAAAGACCATGCTTTAAACGAATCACACATGCCATTTAAATAATGCAGCAGGAACAAGGGGAAAATAAGCAAAAGGAAAAAACACAAAACCCAAAACCCAAATTAAAGGAAGAAGAGAAAGTAAAGACACCTAATTACCCTGATAACAAAAATATAAAGGCACTAAACCATATATGTTGTTGCTATTCCAATTCGAATGGCACAAACCTTTGACAAAAAGGCAAGAAAGGCCAGATTTGGTATGATCTGCACCTGAAGTTCAGAAACAAACTAGCTAGCGTGTGCTGGATTAACTTTGCACCATTGTGCCAACTTCTTTGGGTTTTTCTAACTACTAGTGTATGTAACCTAGAATCCAGATTTGTAAAATCGAGAGAAACAGAAACGCCCTAATTACATGTTGATATCAGAAGAACTAATTACATGTTGATAACAAAATAACCTAGAATCCTAAATATAAAACATTGGCAAAAGTCCACGAATCTGAATATAAAAAATCATGTACCTGCAATTATGGTAGAAATATGGAGAGAAGAGATCGCTTACTTCAGGTGGAGTGATGAGTCGTTGAGCAATCTCGAGGAGGCGCAGATGACGAGTAGTGGAGAACCCAGCGGGAAGAAGGAGGAGGCAGATAAAGAGTAGTGAGGGAAAATCAGTCAGATACGGTAAAATGTTTTAATGACCAAATCGTTCAGCGTGTTCTGTGATAAGTAGACATTAGTGACTTAAAATATTGGTCTTCAATTAACCTACAACTTATTATTTTAAGTGGTAAAAAAAAATGCGTTACCAAACGCACTTAATTTGAAATCACGGAATATGTTCAATTTTAAGTGCTAAATGACGTTATCAAACACACCCTAAAATAAAACCCACAACAAAGGCGTTCGCCGTGGGGGAAGGGGGGTGGGGTCTTCACGATTGCCTCTCTCTCCTCCCTTAATCTCCGTTTTAGTACCAAGCTCCATGTTCTTGCTGTGTTGTTTGTTTGTTTGTGAGAAGTGCTATGACGGTGACAGGAGGAAGATTGAAGATGACGGCGGTGCGGTAGCCGGAGGCGATGCATAGATACCGTCGGATCTAGTCAGATCTTGGTATCGATCTACTAGGTCTGGTAGATCTACTCGTATTAGACGGTCAAAGGTCGAATTGTACCAACACTTGAATGGAGGGGCTTTGGAAGGTTAGAGAAATCAACACTGGTGGTGGTCGGAATCTCACCGGCGATGACAGGAATCATTGCGGGGCTATCTGTAATGATTCTTTTTTTCTTTTTTGGTGACTTCGGTTTGGTTTTATTGGGTATGGGTGAACCTTTGGAAAGAAGGGGTGAGGGGGCCTCGGTTGGGATTTTTTTTATGTCCGTGTGTGTGTTTGGGGGGGGGGGGGGGGGGGGGGGCGCTTGGGGAAAGGGGGTGGGTTAAGGTTTGCTAGGTTTAGCCTTAGGTTTGTATTGGGATTTTGGGGGTTGTATTTTAGATTAGCCCGTAGTGTGTGATCGATGCTTTGTTGCCAGTCTAGATGGTAACATTTCGTTTGGGATCAGAATTGCTGGAGAAAAAGAGCGAACCATGCAATGTTGATGGTTCCTTCGCCTTTAATATTTGTGTTGTGGTTCCGTAGATGATCGAGTACAGCTTTATTTGGCGCGGTTCCGATTGTCCTTCTAGCTGTATTATGTGTTTGTTGTATTTGGTGTATAAATTGTAACCGTTTGCATTAGCAAGTTATGAAAAGTTAGGCTGAAATGTAGGATATGCTCTGCTTCAATTTAATTGTAATTTGTATCGCATTTTTAGGTTAGTTGTTGATCTGTTATGTTATTGATAGCATTTGATGCCGTCTTTTATGTCTGTAAAATAGACGATCTAGTCGGGATGGCTTGTAACCTTTATATATATATATATATCCTCTTAAAAAAAAAAAAAAACTAAAATAAGCCCCAACACTCCCCGTCTCGTTGTTATTTTTTTTCCTTTCTCTGTAGAAGTCAATGCCCGAGAACCTCTAAAAAAATAATAAAAAGTTGATACTTGAGCTATTGTGCCTTTTATTGAGCGTCAAGCATATTTAGATCTACGAACACCGTGTGACGTTAGTTATTGTTAGTATGGTACTGGTCAGAAAATGCCTGTTTGTTTTTACACTTCCACGTGCTTATTCACACGTAAACTTCGTTGTTATTGTCACAATAATAAAAATATATGCATACTGTCAGGTCCCAACCCAATATACGAGCCGGAGGCATAACATCGACCGCATGTCAAGAAGCCGAGCTTAAAGATACGCATGATATAATGCGTTAACACATGTACATACTAAACCATGAAAAGAGAGCAAGAAGACAAGAATAATAATAGTATCTAAAATGTGAAGGACCAGAAATATCAAATTGAGTTTCAAACTAATATTTGATTACAATCATTTTTTTTACCAACAACATAACCCATCCAGTACTTATGAAGCTAATCCCACGATGGGAAATGGCAATGAGTCTAAGTACCATAATCCAAATCACACGAGTCTTGATCAAAGAAATAAGAAAAATTAAAATCCTCAAAGTTCAAGATGCTAATCTCCAATCAACGACGTGCAACTAGCCCTGAACGAAAATATTAGAGCTTAATCCACAACGGCCTGCTGGATGCCCATTGGAGACATAAAACAACAAAGGTGAGCTTAAAACCCAGCAAGTGCCCACCTCTTTTCCTAGCTAATACAACACTTGTCCTGACTCCTTAGCGATAACAAAAAGAAGTAACGTTGCATAAATAAGATAAAAGTAGCTTATACCAATTTCAGTTTCACCTTGTATAAATGCTCTATCAGCATATGCATCCAAAATATACCAAAAGAGTGTACATTTAGTTCAGTACCCCCACTTGACTTTTGTCAATGAAAAAAGAATACAAGGTATATTCTTTTAAAATATCTTTTTTTTTAATTTGTTTCGATGGCAAAATAATCTTCTCTGGTATGTTTTGCGTCTATTGGGTGAGGTCAAGTCAATAAAAAATTTGTCACCAAAAGACGTTTGTACGAAGCTGATATTAACTTCTAGCACAATAACAACTATTGGCAATTAAACGTGCGTCAAACGTCGGACCTAAGCTAATAATTAAAGCACACCACAGGATCACGTCAGAAATCAGAGTCATGGTGTATCATTTCGGAAAGGACTACATGCCCTTTCCGTCCATTCCAGCTTTCGAAGTCGTTGGATGCAAGTTTTCATTCATGCTCATGGAGGCCGCCGGAATCGCGCCGACCTCTATCCGTCGCAAAACGACTGCCCCTGTCTACATTGCTTGCCACAGAGAGAAAGGGAGGAGGAGGTGGAAGAAGAGGACGAGGATGGATGGGGTTTTGAAGCACAAATTTTTGTGCTGATGGTGGATTAATCTGGAGAAGAAAGATCAAAGAAGTAATGGGTTCTTGAGCAGTTCCGGTACAAACGGCAGATTCGACATGGGGTCAGGGGTAATTTGGTCTTTGCGCTGGTTCACACATGCGGGCGGATTAGTTTTTTTTGTTTTTTGTTTTTTGTTTTTCGTGCAACATGCGGGCGGATTAGTGTTAACATTATCATTACTCTATTACAGCAGTAACCATCACAACTGTGTTCGCAGGAATTTGTCGAAAAAGGAAATTCCGGACACTCGCAGCCGCCATCACAGTCCACCAGCAAGTCCACTACCACTAGTTTCTTCGTACTGTGTGTCCCTTCATAACATGAGCGACTGCGACGGCGACGGCTCGCCGTCCACGTTTTCCTCATCCAGCCGCCGGTTCTCACTCGCCGACATCCAATCGGCGACCAACAACTTCTCTGACGAACTAGTCGTCGGCCGAGGCGGGTTCGGAAAGGTGTACAGAGGCTCAATCACCGATGGCGAGAGCATGACCGTCGCCGTGAAGCGGTTGAACCCCCGCTCCCGCCAAGGAGCCCGAGAGTTCCGGACGGAAATCGAGATGCTCTCCAGGTTCCGCTACCGGTACCTCGTCTCGCTAATCGGCTACTGCGAAGAGCCGGACGAGATGATCCTCGTTTACGAGTACATGCCGCGGGGAAACTTTGCCGATCACTTGCACAGATCGGGGAAGAATTACAGTGCGCCGCTCCCGTGGCTACGGCGTCTCAGGATCTGCACTGACGCGGCGCGTGGGCTGGACTACCTACACACAGGCACAAGCATCCAGCCAGACAGGGCGATACACCGCGACGTGAAGAGCTCCAACATCTTGCTGAATGATAATTGGGACGCCAAGATATCGGACTTTGGGCTGTCCAGATTAGGTCCAGAAGACCGGACCTACTCCCATGTGAGCACCGACGTTAAAGGAACACGCGGGTATTTGGACCCGGACTACAACTTGACCGGCAGAGTGACGAGGAAATCGGACGTGTACGCCTTTGGGGTGGTGTTGCTTGAGGCGCTGTGTGGGAGGCCGGCGGTGGATATGAGCGCCGATGAGGAGCAATGGGGTCTGGCCGGGTGGGCCCAGTATTGTATTAGTGAAAGAACCGTAGATGAGATTATTGATCCTAGTGTGAGGGAGGAAATTAAGAAGGATTGTTTGATGGAGTTTGTGCAGATTGCCGACGAATGCTTGCATCATTTTCCTAGGAAACGCCCCACGATGGCTCAGGTCGTGGTGCGTCTTGAGTATGCCGTGGCAATGCAAGAAGGGAAGGACACTTCTATTGTTGTCAAGCCTGCAAAGATGCCTTTGACACTGCAAGAGGGCGAGGATTCTTCGGATGTTTTCAAGCCCGCCAAGATGACTTTCACAAGGAAGGTGCAGAGGTTCTTCTTAGGAGCAAAATCGGGTACATTCAAATCCTTTCGTATCTGTTTGATTCGTACAGTGCAATGCATTATTATAAGCATTCCCTCTATTGCTTTAAAAGTAGCCTCCCTTTCACCAAATCTGAAATACGATCCGGAGAAATCAACTCGGAAGAAGCCGGCTTTTGTCTTGGAATATATCTCTTATTATGAGTTAGGAATTGAATAACAACAAATGTTCGAAGGGGTGAACTGTAATAAGAGAAATTGCAGAAGGGATGAGGATGAGCAGTTTGAATGCAAGAATAATTTTAACTGAAAATTTCATTTCAATTGCAAAGTGGGTTGCCGAAATAGAAGGGATATCAGTTTTTAACAAGGACTCACAATGGATATGTATGCGAGACCTTACTACACGGAAGGCCACGTGGGCAGGGGGCAACAATAGGGGACTGCCTAATTGGAGAAAATATTCGATGGTTGTCTAACACCACGTCATCGACTTACGTGGTGTTAGAATACGACTAATATCATGACAAGTAGACAAATAATTGTTTGTGAGACACTTATCCAACTTAATAAAAATCTTAACCATGGTTTACAGATAGCTAAAAATTCAATTTTTTTGTGAAAATTTTGAAAAGCCCGCCAAACCCAAAGTTATCTACATATAAAACTTCATTTCTCTTCACCCTCTCTTTATCTACAGTTATCTAGAATTGATCTTAGGTACCATAAGATCACGTGCTAAAGTGAAAAACCTTCAACGCCTTGTATACAATGAAAACGATTGGAGTGACTTGGATTTCATTTATTTGAAGAAGATGACGCAGTATGGATCTGTATGTTGAACTTAACTCTTTAAGAAAAAGCCCCAGAAAAAAATTTAAAATTATGAGATTGTTCAAATGTGCATCTTTAATTATCTACAGATGTATTTGGTGTCAAAAACATTGACAGAGAAAGTAGCTTGGGTAGCCCCTCAAGAAAACAACATTGATTTCTTCAGTATCATATGAACACTAGTCTTAGGTCCATTTCTCATGCTATCATTCCCACCGAGCCTAATTACTGCACTTTTCCTTATCATCGGTAAGTATATACACATATATATTTATTTTGTTTGGCAAAGCAAATCGATCGTCATAATTAAATTATTTGCCACGGGAAATGAACCTATAGTCGATTATAAAGCAATGCCAGTTTATTTGTTTCCTTGTGGCTGCATAGGTAGATAATCAAGAGTTTTATTCTATAACCTCATGATTTGATTTTCCATTACCGGAAACCAAAAACATGAGCTTGCTTTTCCATTTGGAAATTCAGATCCAAACGAGCAGAGAAACTCAAATAGTCTTTGTAAATGATAAGGAGGAGACATGGGCTTTGTTGGGAGATCAACAGATAAGTTGATACCATCAGCAAACAAGAATATATACAATATATAGTTGAAACAATGGGAGTCTGAGTCTCAAAACGGGACGGTAGTTGGTGAAAATGGAAGAGAAGAGGGGGAGATTAAGGAGAACAAAGAGAATGAGAAGCTAAAATGGTAAGTAATATAATGGTGGTAAAAACATAGAAGGCGGGGCTGTTTAAAATCTGTGAAATTTTGAATTTTAAACTCTCATTAACCATGGTAAACAATTTAATCAGTTGACAATCTTGCTTAGTTGGCAAATTGGCAAAATATAAGTGGAAGTCTAACACCACGTAAGATGATGACGTGGTGTTAGACAACCACCGAATATTTTCTCCTAATTGGGTTAGCTTGTGAGATAATACGCACGTGGGGCAACATGTATTATTAATAGATGCAAAACCCACGTGCCTTGTGGTAGCAACTCATACATCGGCTCAGTCGTTTATCTAAGGTTCAATTGCTCGTTCAAGTATCATCTTTTCGTTTATATTTCTTGCTTGACTGCTGGTACACCATTGCAGTTGTATGTTGGGTTAAGCAAATGAAGTTGTATGTGTTTAATCTTGTTGGTACTGTTTCCTTCTCCTTTGGCTCTTTTAAAAATTTCAGGCTTCTGATCTCATCAAATGTAGGTAAGAATGGAGGCTATCATGCCACAGAAGATGCCACAGAGAGGACACAGACTGTAAACATCCTGCCCATTGCTGTCCCTGCTATTCAGGTGGATGAGTTGAAGGAAATTACAGATAGCTTTGGTAAAAAGGCTTTGATTGGCGAGGGTTCATGTGGCATAGTATATTATGGCATCTTAAAAAGTGGGCAGGCTGCAGCCATTAAAAAGTTCGACTCAAGTGAACAACCAGACGACGAATATTTAGCACAGGTTCGGCCTACAAAATGTGCTATATATGATAGAGCTGCATGAGATTCAGTAGTCCTATAGATTTTCTGAAATTTGATTCACGTCATTACAGGTTTCAATGCTTTCTAGGCTTAAACATGAGAATGTCGTTGAGTTACTTGGTTATTCTGTGGACGGTGGTCTTCGTGTCCTTGTCTACGAGTATGCTTCAAATGGTTCTCTTCATGATATTCTTCATGGTAAGTGATGTCCAATTTTTCCGTTGTGAAGAATGTCTGGAAAACTGCACGAACCTTAAATTTGAAAATGTTTTAGGTGACCTTCGTAAACAATTAACTGCCAAAGGGTCTCATTAATTCAACAAGACAAATGGTTAACAAGAAAATGATTCATCTCATAGATTGGATCCTCTTAAATGATTTTCGTTTACTCCGACCAATTGGTTCACATTGGGTGCAAGGGCCCTTTCCAATGCCATGCCAAAGATGGGAACACCATGCATAAACTATTTCCCCCATTTCCTCGAATAAACACTTCATGAATCTGACGCCTCTGCCTCAACTTTCGTGTACTCAATATCTGAGTCAGGCTATCCATTTAAAGTATACTACCTTGATGGGTACTTTTAAGTGTTGGAATAGTTAGTGACAAGATGTGGGTTTGTCGTCCCACATCGGAAGAGTAAGAAGGATGCAAAGCCTTTATGAGGCTTTACTCACAAAATCAATTAATTGCAGTTAGTAGTTAACAGTTATGTCATCTGATGTCAAGGGTTGTGTTCATTCAGATATTATAAATATCTGAAAAAATTCTCATGTTTCTGGTCAGACTTTAGTGGGGACATTTTTTTCTTAAGGACAGTGATAATTCACAATCAAAGCCTTGTTGATATCCGGTAGCTTAGGGAGGGTTGAAAGAATGTTCGACGCTAGGGAGCTAGTCCACTCGAATTTAACACCGTTTACGTGTTATTGCATTGATGTAATTGAATATCCCTTCGAGCAAAACTGATTGTAGAAAGGGTATCCTGTCTCATTCTACCCGTAGGTTTGTTCCAAAATAAATAAATAAATCCTCCCCCCCCCCCCCCCCTTTATTTATGTTCCAACCTTCCAACATCTTAGCTAACTGCTTTGTTCAAGTAATGGAGTATAGCAAATCCTCGGTGATGCGAATAAATGTAATAATCTTCAACTTGTGGATGTAGGACAAAAAGGTGTCAAAGGTGCACAGCCAGGTCCAGTTTTATCATGGTCCCAAAGAGTTAAAATTGCTGTAGCTGCTGCAAAAGGGCTTGAATACTTGCATGAGAAGGTGCAGCCTCGTATTGTCCACCGTAACATGAAGTCTAGCAATGTTTTACTTTTTGATGATGATGTCGCCAAGATTGCGGATTTGTCAAATCAAGTTCCTGATTTCGCTCGTGTTTTGAGAACCTTCGGTTATCATGCTCCAGAGTAAGCTCTTCTTTGGATCTTTGCATAGATGCTTTTTTGTGTAAGTGATTAAATTCCCCAATTCTGCTCAAATTACCTTCTGTTGCTAGTGATTAAATTTTCCAATTCTGCTTAAATTACCTTTTGTTGCTGCCAAGTGCCAACCACGGATTTTATAATTGATAGGAAGCAACATCGATGGCATAATTTAGAAGTCTTAAGAATCTTTCCCTTACAAGAAAAATTGTCACATTACCTTGGATAAGAAACAAATAAGGAACCGATATATGGTTCCAGAGGATGAAGTGACCAAATGGTAGGATCTGTTTGTTCCCTATCAGTCTCAGGTAGTTGGCCCCGTATGCACCCATAATATTCATATGCATATGACTTACACTCTTGACAGTCACCAAACCATAGAGCTATGGCTGGGAGCAGAAGTGACAGCAACAATGTGCCTTAGAGCACTTGTGTACACCGGTAAGTTTGCACGTCATACAGTGATTTGAAATAAAAATATTATAAAATTCAGTAAAACAAAATAATTAAATTTAATACCACTTTTATAACTAATCCATAAAAATTAAATTAGTTATGCTAATTAAATATTCGAATTATGAAAAGTTCATTGCACTAAACATTGTCTTTCTAAAACCCGAATTGTTAATGTTAATCATCACCATTTATCATACTTATTTCTTTTGTCACATCAAGATGCCGCTAAAAGGTGCATTGATATTGTAATCAGTTTCAAACATATTTCACAAATATCTAATTCTCATGAAACACCATAAATTTGATATTGTAGTAATAAAAATGAAGAAAGTATTTTAGAGACAATTAATGTCAAGTGTATATTATAATTGTCCAATCACTTGTAATAGATTTATATGGCATGTATATAAATCTAAGAAATGAAATTGAGAAAAAGTTTGAAATATAAATAAATGATATTAACGAAAGTTCAAAATTAACCTAAAAAAAGATTGTCAAGAGTAAAGTATCTAATGGAAAGGAGTTATGACTAATAAATATACAGCAAAACTTGCAAAAAGAAAGGAATTTGGAGCTTAAATGTTGCATCTTTAAAACCATGTATTAAATGAACTCAATATATCTAACAGGACAATATAAAAACTCAATTGCTTAGGCAACAAATCTACTAACTGTAACTTTTAAGGATCTTTTTGGAGTTTTTGACAGTTCATTTTAGAGTTTTTGTCTTTTTTCCTGCAAGCATCATTATTAAAATTCAAAATGTCATTACTTAGGACTTTCAGTATCATTCATTATCCATTTTGTTTCTTTTTGTACAATGATAGTAATTTCTTGTAACAATAATTGTTGGGGGTTAAAAATAGCCCCTACAGTTTCTCTTCTTCTGGTGATGATCTAATCTATTACAATTTTCGTGTCTTTCTTATTTTTTTTGAAGATTAAAGTGCAAAGCAAATTCTGTTTCAGATTTTTCCAGTTTAAGTTCTAAGTAAATTTCGAGTACAATTTGTCTAAAATTACACTTAATCTTCTAAATGTTACCATTTTTTCCTACTTTTAAGTTAAAAAATCTATGTGTACTCTAAATTTCTTTTGATAGTGTGGTATAAAGCTCTTTTTTATTTTTACATAACATGACCTTCATCTTAATAGTACAGTAAGGCTATCAAATTAGTTGTGTATGTCATTTTGCATACGTTTGCCATATGACTTTTATTTTTGGCACGAATTAATATGATAATATCACATCTACTCATGTAAGAAGTTAATATATATATATATATATATATATATATATATATATATATATATATATATGTGTGTGTGTGTGTGTGTGTGTGTGTGTGTGTGTGTGTGTGTGTGTGTCCTTTTGAAATGTATACTACAAAATGAATGTGTGAAGTTCATATGAGATAACGATAATGAACGAAGTAATTTCAATAATCTTAACACCAACATAAGTTTTTTTCACCCTATATACATGCGCATACATTTATAATATAAATACAAACTCAACAAAAGTGCATTTAGAATAATTCCGAATCCAGATTATTCATCGAATAATAAGACCTATATTATCAACAAAAAAAAAATTATTACGTATGGCATAAGGTTTTCATAGTTAAGAAAATTATAATCACCCACTACTTTACCAATCGCAAAATGCCACATAAATTCATCATAATAGTTGGAAAAAGAAGGTCAAGTCGAGCTTGTAGATATTTTGACTCGGTCTTTTGTTGGTATATTCAAAAGTTAATATGTAACAATTAAGGTGTTCATTTTATCGATTTTGATAAGTTTTAAGGTTAGGTCTTGATAGGATTTTCTTTAGAGGGGGAAGAGACTTATCATATTTATACTATAGGGCTAGATCAACTCTCGCTTTGATTTGATTCAATTCAATTCTTTTGTCACTAAAGATACACTAATGAACTTTTAACTTCTTCAGCGACTAAATATTAAACTTTACACATAAATGTTATAATTTTGTCCCACCTTTTTAAATTATAGAAAAAAAATCCTAATATTTGTAAATTTTATAAACTTAGAAAGGGTATTTCTAAGAAAAAAATATTTAGTTATTTAACCCTTTGGGATAGTATTATACAGTGGGGCTGGATCTACACATATTTTGGTTAAATTCATACGTTTTTGTCTCTAGAAGATGTATTAGTGAACTTTTGGCCTCTTTAGCAGCAAATTATTTGAATTTAACCAAAAATATTGTGGTTTAGTTTCACCCTTAAAAGTCAAATACCCTTCATTTTTGTAAACTATTTATTTAAAAAAAGAATTTTCAATTAAAAATATTTAGCCATTTAATTCTTGAGATTATCTTGTACGTTGGGGCCATACCCTCATTTTGATTATATTCAACTTTTAACCACTTTAGCGAAAAAAGTTTAAAATTTTCAAAAATGGGTTGTAATTTAGCATCACCTTATTAAAAGTCATAAGCACCCTATCAAAAGTCGAGAGTTTTCAAGCTAAAAAAGAATCTAGTTTTAATCTGAGCTCAAATAGATTGAAGTCATTATCAATTGGGTTTCATGTAATTCTGTCACTTATAAGAGTCTAATTTCCAAAGACGATAGCTATATAAAGAACATGTTATCATCCAATTATAAGGTATTCTGAGTTACAGTGGATCATATAAAGACAATAACTACATAAAGAAAATATTGTCATCTAAATAAGGATATTCCAATAACTCTAATCTAAACATGTAATTATTACTTGCCACGAACTCTAATAATTATAACTAGAAACAGAATGATATGATCTAGCGATTTTTATACGAGGAAACAACACAAATGATCCTTAAACTTTAGGCCATTCGCATGCATAGTCCCTGTAGTTTAAATTTAGTAAGATTAGTCCCTCTAATTTTTAAGTTTATTCCATGTAGTCCTTTTTCACACAGTCGTCTGTTTTCAGCCGTTAGTATGCCTTTTGGTGGGGGTATTTTCGTTCCTTTTTCGTAGCTCACATAAGGGGGCTGGGTATTGAGGGTTGATGATTGTTGGGCTTTCCCCTTCTAGAATCTAACACGAGAAATAAATGGTGATTAACTGTGGCAAAATGCCTGATGAAGATATGTTCTCATGACCTCAAATCATCGGGCATGGCGGTATACAGTGTGTGGCAAGGATGTCCAGAGTTGCTGCTTTGGCAGTTGTTGTTTGAAGAACCACTATCTGCATATACCCAAATTGTTGGCCGGTTGGTATGTTGCCATTTGCAACCCTGGTGATGGTGGAGTCCTTTGATGTTGGCTTAACCACACTCAGCAAAGCAGCCATGTCCAAAGGAATGAGCCATTTTGCCTTTGTAGGCTACTCTAATAATGCCCTTGCCTCTGTCATTCTTCTCCCTTTCCCCTTCATCTTCCGTAGGAATGCCCCATCTTCTTCACTCCACTCAGCTTATTTGATATGAATTGGTTTACAGGTAAAAGGAAGAAACTGATAATTGTATGTTGTTCTGTCATTTTCTTTTCTCAATTATGTGTAGATCCATAAGACTTCCACTCACAATCTCTCTCCTTCGTAAATTCTTCCTTCCGAGCCTTATTGAATTTAGTACATTATCTGCTTTAGGGTTTGGAGGGAAACTGACGAGGTGAAGGGACAAAAATACCCCCACCAAAAGGCACAGTAATGGCTGAAAACAGACGGCCGTGTGAAAAAGGACTGCAGGAGATAAACTTAAAAACTACGGGAACTATTCTTACTCAATTTAAATTACAGGGACTACCCGAGCAAATGGCCTAAAGTTTAAGGACCATTTGTGATGTTTTCTCTTTTTATGCATTTAAATTCTTTTAAAAGACTCCAGTTTTACATTAGCTTTCTTACACCAATATATCTGTATTTAAACTCTAGAATTAAACTTCAATTTTATGATAGTTGAAATATGAAAATACAAAATTAGAAAATGATAAAAATTTTGACAAAATATTCAATTGAGTTTAGGTATATTACATTTCTTCTAAAAGCCTATAAAAAAACTCTGCTGTCTACAAGTTATTTTCTATAACCTCTTGATGGAGAAGATTTAGTAGTTATAAGGTAGTTTAGTTTTAACGTGAATAGAGGCGGTATGTTTTGATAGAAATTTTTCTGGTAATCAGACAACATGCATGACTTTAAGAGTACTTTTATATATATTTCATAGGATTTTATTCTTTTTCTTTTTTCAAGTAAAAAATCAAAATAACCCTTCACTTTAAAAAAAGCATATATTCCTTTAAGGAAAGAGGCTTGATTTCCTAAGTAAGAGAAGTCAATAACGCCCTATTTTTTCATAGCACTCAAGTTCAAAAATTGGGTATTTGCTAGAAAAAAGAGTTTTAAATGAAAAATTCCCCTAATCACCACGAATCTTTTATGAAAACTTCAATTTAAAAAGATGGGGAAAAAAACAAGGATTAACTACTAAACCCAGTTAGGATTGCATATATATTTAAAAAATCCTAAAAGGTTCCAGCTTTTTGATAGCTTCCTTTCCCCAATATGTCCGTATTCAAAATGTTGAACTAAACTTCAAGTTCACGATAGTTTAAATATATCAATATGTATATATTGAAATCTGTTTATGTGCACAATAATTCAAATCTATAGCCTATGCATCAAAATAAAAAATATGAAATGTAAAATTAAAAAGGATTGGGTTTATGACAAATTTTTTGATAGTTTAGGTATTTTACATTTCTAATAAAAAGCTACAAAAAACTTTGTTTTGTGCAAGTTATTTTTTTAATTGAAATTTGATGGAAATATATAGTGGCTCTAAGATAGTTTAGTTTCAACGTGAATGGAGGGTATGTTTTGATAGAAACTTTTTCAGTAATAAGAGAGCATGTAGGAGTTCGATCAAGGGTGATTTTATAGAATTTTCATAGGGCTTTTTTTTTTTTTAAATTATTTATAAAAGTCAAAACAACCCTTGAACTCTAACAAAAGTATATATTCAAAAAGACCCTCATGAGAAGGAAAGCGGCACCATACCCTACGAGAAGTCAAAAAGATCCTTATTTTTTTAATAATAATCTAATTCAAAAAGGGTATTTAATGGGAAAAAAAAATTAGGTCTAAAACACTCCTAATAACCACTAATCTTTTATGAAAACTTCAATTTAGAAAGGCATCTTAAGGAAAGAAAAGATTAGACATTTAACTACATCCGTACTTTTATATACGTATTTATGTATATGTATAAATAACATTCGGCAAATACCACCTGCAGTGTAAGAAGTTAAGCTTTTTTACGGAAGACTTTCCACTGGTATGTTGGTAGTCCGTCTCCTAGATGATTAGCTTTGCTCAGGTTCGTTTCCTTAGCTGCATTCCTACTCTATTTTTTTGATAAATAAGAAGGGCATGTAGTAAAAACCATAATAAGATCCATTCTGTTATTTTTTGTGACGTTGGCCCCTGAAGCGTCTACCTGCTCTGGTCGATTCATTTGCCAGATATGCATTGACTGGGCAGCTAAGTTCAAAGAGTGATGTTTACGGCTTTGGTGTCGTCCTCCTGGAGCTCTTGACTGGGCGTATCCCTGTTGACCCTACATTGCCACGTGGAAAGCAGAGTCTTGTGACATGGGTACTCCCTCCTTCTTAGATTCATCATGACGGATTCTTACTGCTTACTTCTGAGCTTCGCCTTGCATGTGGGTGGTAATTTAGGCAACACGACAACTCAGTGAAGATAAGTTGAAGCAGTGTGTTGACACCAGACTGAACGGCGAATACCCTCCTAAGGCAGTTGCAAGGTAATCCGAAGTGCATTTTGGACGATTGACTTGTTTTATTGCTATACTAAACAGATAATGACTTGTAGCATGCGTGCATATCTCGTTCATCCTTTCTAGACATACGGCGTTTTCTCGTCCCGATAATTATCCATGTCTGAATTAGAACCTTCATCTAATTAATTTGATTAACTAATTTTCTCTCATGCTTTGCCTGTATGGTCAATTTGCTGGAAAAAGATGGCTGCTGTTGCTGCCATGTGTGTTCAATATGAAGCTAAGTTTCGGCCAAACATGAGCGATGTAGTTGAAGCGCTCCAGCCTCTTTTAGATGCACGATCTGGACTTGCCCAGTAAAGCGCAGAACTTGTGATGTTCCTCCCTCCTCAACCTCTCCTCAAAACAACGTTCCCAGTGACATATATTTCCATGCCAAAAAGTTGACTTTAAATTTAAACCTCATGGAAATATCTGTCAATTCTCATCCCATCTCCCTTTCTCTATGTTTTTAAATTTAAATTGAGAATAATAAGTGAAAGTTGACTTTAAATTTAAAATTGAAATTTGTAAATAAAAAATATATAATTCATAAATAAAGATCTTTCAAAAATAATTTACAAAGTGATATGACTTCATTTATAAAAATATTTTACATTCTTTTATACATATTAAAGTATTTTTAAGGTGTTAATAGTTAAAATTAAATCCTAATATGATGATACATTGATTAAGTAGAGTTTTATAAGGTGTAGAATTTATTTTCTACTTACATGTGATAAACTACAATTATGGCAACAATAGTTACAATTTTTTTAAATGGAAAGGGAGATGAGGTGAAAATTGACAGATATTCACATGCCAAAAAGCATGCGCGCATTACATACGGATTTAACATCCAATTTTAAATGAAAATCTAATTTTGGACTCGTTTGCGATATTTTTGTCAAGGTCAGGGAACATTATTGCAAAAGTTGAAAACAAAGGGAGGGATTTGCAAAAATGTGTAAACTCAGGGGACAGTTTTGTATTTAACACTATGCGAAATGACAGATCTACCCATGCCAAAATGGCATGTGCACAGCACATGCTGACTTAACGTCCGAATTTAGACGGCCATCCAATTTTGGAGCTGTTTGCAATGGTTTTGTCAACCTCAGGGGACAATATTGCAAAAGTTATAAACACGGGGAGCAAAGTGCAAAAACGTGTAAACTTCAGGGGACAGTTTTGTAATTAACCCTATATTTTAGAGACAAGTTCAAGGCAAAAACTGAGCGGCCCACTGCACTAAAATAAGCCTCCCGCTCCTCAAGTCAACTGGTGTTTATATTTGAAAAACAACTTCAAGGCAACGGCGACTTTGTAATGGGGCTAGGGGGTAATTTGGTTTTTTGAATTGCGTGTTCACGTATGCGGGCGGATTTGCGGTTGACATTACAGGAATTTGTCGACTCCGGTGGAGGGAGGAAAAGAATATTCCGGACATGCGCAGCCGCCACCACAGTCCACCAGCAAGTCCACTACCACTAGTTTCTTAGCAGTGTGTCTCCCTTCATAACATGAGCGACTGCGACGGCTCGCCGTCCACGTCTTCCTCATCCAGCCGCCGGTTCTCACTCGCCGACATCCAATCGGCGACCGATAACTTCGCCGACGAGCTAGTCATCAGCCGAGGTGGGTTCGGAAAAGTTTACAAAGGCTCAATCACCGATGGCGAGGGCATGACCGTCGCCGTGAAGCGGCTGAACCCCCGCTCCCGCCAAGGAGCCCGAGAGTTCTGGACGGAAATCGAGATGCTCTCCAGGTTCCGGTATAGGTACCTCGTCTCACTTATCGGCTACTGCGACGAGCGGGACGAGATGATCCTCGTTTAAGAGTACATGCCGCGGGGAAACTTTGCCGATCACTTGCACAAATCAGGGAAGAATTACAGTGCGCCGCTTCCGTGGCTAGGGCGCCACATAATCTGCATTGACGCGGCGCATGGGCTGGACTACCTCCACACTGGCACGAGCATCCAGCCAGATAGGGCGATACACCGGGACGTGAAGAGCTCCAACATCTTGCTGGATGATAATTGGGACGCCAAGATATCAGACTTCGGGCTGTCCAGATTAGGTCTAGAAGACCAGGCTGACTCCCATGTGAGCACCGAGGTCAAAGTTACGTTCGGATATTTGGACCCGGAGTACTACTTGACCCGCAGACTGACGAGGAAATCAGACGTGTACGCTTTTGGGGTGGTGATGCTTGAGGCGCTGTGTGGGAGGCCGGCGGTGGATTTGAGCAGGGATGAGGAGCAATGGGGTCTGGCCGTGTGGGCACAGTACTGTATTAGAGAAGGAAGGGTGGATGAGATTATTGATCCCAGTGTGAGGGAGGAAATTAATAAGGATTGTTTGATGGAGTTTGTGCAGATTGCGGACGAATGCTTGCATTATTTTCCTACTAAACGCCCCACGATGGCTGAGGTTGTGATGCGTCTTGAGTTTACATTGGCAATGCAAGAAGGAAAGGACTCTTCTATAGTTTTCAAGCCTGCAAAGTCGGCTTTGGCATCGCAAGAGCGAGAGGACTCTTCGGATGTTGTCAAGCCTGCCAAGATGACTTTCACAAGAAAGGTGCGGCTGTATTTCTTTGGAACAACGTCAGGTAAACTCAAATCTTGCCATTTGCCTCCTTCATTGCTACAGTCAAAGCAATAAATTCGTTACATAGCCTTTCTCAACATAGTTCCCGCCCTTTGTTTGAATAACACTGTCTGGCTAAAAGGGGAAAAAAAATATCTTAAAGCGAAATTTGTTAAGTAGGCTAATAGATGCAAGAGATCTTGTCCATCTATTACCGGCTCAAATCTTTGAATAGATTCTTGTTCATAGCAATGTGCTTGGTTGCTTCGAAGTCTATCTACCGGTCCTCATTTGGAAACTATTGCACAAAATCCTCGTTGAAATGGCTTAGTCCCTTTTCTGCCTCTTAGCCACTCAGCAATCCTTCTTGAAGTGCCCAAAATTTTCACGCTTCGAACAAGCCTTTTTAGACTTTTCGTGCCCCTTGTTGGAAGTAGAACTTTGACCATCAAGTTTACGATTAAAGCCACTAGGAGAACCATGATCTACGACGAGAGCCTTGGAGGACTTGTGGTCTTCCAACTCAAGCCTATCCAAGTTGCGAGAATTCCCTTCAACTTGAAGATACTTGAACAATTCTTGCATGATCATGGCATCTTTCTTTTGTTTCATCTCTTTACGAAATCTTTCCAAGTGAGAGGCGATTTGGAAATAACTGTTAACACTTAGAAAGACTTGTCGAGAGTGGCCCTCGAATATGATATATTCATAATCAATTGCGGTACATGAATTTTGTAATAACAGACTTGCTATCTACCATGCAAAAACCGAATAACTCACTGATTAGAAAACTTTTGTTCCTGGCATCCTCGGTCTTTGCACTTTCTATCGAAATCCTCCGTAGTTCTTTTGCCGTACTGTTATTATACTTGATATCATACACATCGTATAGTGTGTCGAGCAGCCCTCCCAAAATATATCTCTTATAGTTGACGCCATCTTCTTCCCATCTGACGTTGTTTTGTAGCAGCCTGCTTGGATGCTTCATCTGCACTTTTCTCCACAGCTGGCTTTGGAAATGTCAAGACATAGGCAATGTTCAATGTTGAAAGAAAGAAATGCATCTTACTTCCATCTGGCAGTTACATACCCTTAGCCTTTTCATTTTCCAAATAATGTGGGAATCCGCATTCGTGACCCTGTTAAAACCTTATTAAATGTACTTTGAGACGTCGTATCTCCTTAACCAATAAATGAAATTTAGTGATTCTTTTTTAACATTAAATCTTGAAGTGCAAGTTTGAAAGCCAAGGATCTAATTATTGGAAAATTTCCAACAGTATGCGTACTTCATCTATCTGTATAAAGCAAAGTCCAACCCAGATCAGGCCATCTACATCTATTCTGCAGCAGTCTTTCATCATTATCGGGATAAAGCATTTTTCTAGACAATGTTAGGCAGTTGCAAAATCCAATGATAGTGGAGAATTTTTGTACTAACTTCTCGCGAAGAAAGAGATCAAACTTATTATCAAGGTATTCTTAAAGGTTCAAACGTATTGCTTCTTTTTTTTTTTTTTGTTAATAAGAGAATAGCATTGATAATTAAACGGTTACAGAGTTGCCTAACGGCGAGTAAAAGTCACGACATTCACTACAAGAAAACCAGCTTATGCCTACGGTACAGTACCGTAGGTATAGGTGCCATGTCCCGTAGGCATAGCCTATCCCTACGGTACTATACCGTAGCCAGAAGTGGCGATGCCCTAGATCTATGCCTACGGGGTTGAAGGTTATGCCTACGGTTATACCGTAGCTGTATTCTTATTTTTATTCCCAGCTATGCCTACGGTACTACCGTAGGCATAACTGTATTCTTATTTTTATTCCCAACCTATGCCTACGGTACTACCGTAGGCATAGCTCCTTATTTGTCAAAAAAAATATTTCGAAAATCATTTCCATGCTACCACTGTACCCTGCCAGGCACCAGCTTCAGTATTAAGAGATCTAACCATAGTGGTACATTATCTTTAAAGCACTTAAATGCAAACACACAGAATCCAACTCAAAAGATACAGAAACAAAAGAAAGTAATCCTCAAATTATCACAACAGTTGAAGTACTGCAAACAATAAACACAAGAAAGTTGATGCTAATGGCAATTGTAAACTACACCACCTACCAACATTAATAATCACAAGAACCCAAACCAATTTTGTATGAGGTTAACATAAACTAAGAAGCCTTTGCTTCAAGGTGTTATTCTAAGAATTGAATTTATTTTACATACGTACATCAGAAATTTTTGTGAAACATCCAACGATTACGTCATTAAGACGTTCAGCGTCCTGCATTTTCTGCAACATCCAACGATCAACTAACATCCTATTTTCAGCCTCAGCACTATTAGCTCTCTGTTTCATCTCTTCAAGTTGTGCTTTAAGATCCTTGTTCTCGCTTATAAGCAGATTTAGGCCTTTAGTATTTTCTTCTAAAAGTGCAGCTAAACGAGAACATTCATCCCTGCAACAATAATCTCACATCTCAAACATGTGAGGGGAAATAAAAGAAGTACGGGGGCAGACTTAGAACCTTGCTTGAGTAAGCTCATTTTGCGTTTTGGTCAATCCAGCTTCCTTCTCTACAGCTAAAGCTTTTGAAGCTCTTGACTCGGCCACTTCCACTACAAGCTGCTCAGATAATCGAGCTTGAGCTTTATAACACTGCTGAAGTTCAAGTTCAAGGTTTTCTGCTTTCTCTTTCCATTCCGAGCCCTTCAAGAAATACACCAACAAACTCGATCAGAAGAAACTAACTTTCCTTTGTGCAGAATTATAGGAGAAAAAAATGCAAAGATAAGCAAAATGAATTCCTATAAACCCTCAAAGGTAAAAACAAGTCATGGCAGGCAACAACCATCTGAATGCTATGTAGATGGCCCGGTTACAAGGAAACTAACCACAAATGTGAAGGCAATTCCCAAAGTTGGTAAATATTTTGACTTAAGTGCTACAGAACCTTTTTATTAGAAGTCATTACATCAGCATCTTCTTATGATCTGAACTTGCTTTCCAAGCTGCTTCGTAACCATCTAGGTCCTTAATTAACTAGAAACAACCTATGCCACAACAAACTATGTTCAACACCCTCCAACAACAGCAACATTTTAAGAACCTTGTGGCAGGTCCTTGGTCAACAAGCTCATAAATGAGAACTAAGATTCAGCTTGTTCCAGCAATGCACAAGCAGAACTCTAAGAACAACTTATGAAGCTCACGGAACATAAACAGAGACATAGTCTTCCAAAAAGCAAGCAGAGCAGTTGAGGTCTTTTGGCTTTGCAATTTGCCGCAATCTATGTAGCACAGGCATGAATGTGGACACGGATGCAACTGCAGACACTACTTAAAGTTCATCAAATATTATTAGGACATTAACTACTTCGTTTTCTACTTCCATTTCCTACTAAGCCCAAAAGATTGGATAACTTTGTAGGCATTCAGAGTCTTTCTAAAAACAACATCAATAAGCAGAAAACAAAACCATGGATGTTATTAGGACAGCAATTGGGAAAGCAAGGCACAATCAAGCTAAAATTCGAAGGGAAAGAAACATTGCCCACCAGTTGTTCGACCAATTGCTTCATCCAAAACACAAACAACCACCGAAAACTGAGACTTGCCCACATCTAGTTACGTAAAAAAAAAAAATATTTACCTTAGTACCCGGAAAAGACTGGCTGAGCTCCTCTTCGGGTATAACAACATGCCATTTTTCCCCGGCCTCTTTGAACATATGCTCGGTCTCTAACATCTGGCCCTTCTCGAGGATCATATTACGAATGTCCTGCGTGGGCGTGGCGGTGGCGTCGAACATCTCCTCGACGCCGTTGACGAATGTCACCGTGATTTGGGGCGGGTGGTCGTCGGTGCGGCACTTGACGACTACTTGGCAGGCCGAGTTGGACTCCTTGGCCTTGCGGGCATTGCATTGTGCTAGGAATTCCATGGAAGCGGCCGTGTGTGGGTCCAGGGCGTTGAACTCGATCCGCACTCTCGACAAGAACTTCAACATCCTCTCTCGTCTCTGCTCTTTCTCTTCTCTCTCTACTTCTGTAGTGCACTCGAAATGACAGAAACTACTAATGTCTACAAGCAAGTGATCAATTAACAATCTGAAATGTGTACCTAAATCTGAAAATAATGAAGGCAGTTGATTAATTGACCGGTTACGGGTCACCGGTCACCGGTCGTCGACGCGTCGTCGCCGGCAGTGGGTTCTTGGCCGGTGGAGTCCTCACCTCGTCGTTGTCACTCGCCGTTCACTGATACTTCTAGATTCGAACAGAAGAAGACCTCTTCGCCGGTCCATCTCCATCTCCTTCCATGGCTCCACTCCGACCACTCATTCCAGATCTGAGCTCTCCTCAACAGAGAGAGTCGGCTGGTGGAGGTGAAAGCCCCTGCCGGCCGCCGTGTCGGCGTGTCGCCGTCGGGGGTGATGTCTGCCGTCTTCGGTTTGGTAATGGGTGAGAGACTGAGAGACAAGTCACAGAGAGACAGAGAGAGTTGTGCGTCTGTCGGGGGGGAAGAGAGAGAGAGAGAGAGGGAGTTGCCACACTTCTGCCCCCACGGTAAGAACCGTCGTGACTGTTCTTCCAAACCGAAGCAGCACGAATAGCCACGGTACAATCTTAACTGTAGGCATACATAACTTGTACCTACGGTTCCTTTTATACCGTAGGCCTTCTTGTCACCATAGGGCAGTTTTGGTGTAGTGATTTCCGTGACTCTGTGTATACATGACCACAAAGGTCAGAAACTAATAACGAACCTATATACTCGAAACCAATTACAATTAAATTAAAGCAGAGCATATCTTACACTTTAGATTAACTTTAAGGAATAAGCGGAGGCCTAAAGGTCATAAAAACACGAAGTAAACTATAAAGAAAATACTATAAATCTAAACAACATAAAAGTTACAATGAGGAAGTCAATTGGAGTCGGATGAAAGACAAAGATGTACTCGGCAATCAAAGGGATCACAATGCAAATATAAGAGGCATGTAACCTTGTATGGTTCACAATATTTCGCCTGCGATTTCCCTCCAAAACACGGCCACCATTAGGCCGGGCATCAAACCAACACTCACTCGGCAATCAAACGCATTGCTTCTTTGTATAGGGGTTTAAAGGTTTATATTTTCTCAATTAACAGTTGTCTAAATGAACACTTCGACAGGGGTAAGAAATAAATTAATTAACGCCTTTGCTTTTACCTGGTCTAAATAAGTGTGATCTCATATTTGAGAAATGTCAACCCTGTTGTCAAAGCAATCATGACTTTTGTCAAAGTAATGCCTGTTTTGGAGGGATTATACCACATGATGCTGAGAAGTGTATGTTGCTTTAAGAGAAGTGATATGTGCTTTGGCAAAATAGCTACCCTTGAAAAATAGTTAAAAGAACAATGATATAGTATATAGAGAGGGAAATTGCGTAAAATACCCATGTGGTTTGGGATAATTGCACAAAGACCCCTCTTGTTACAAAAATTGCAAAAAGGCACCCAAGGTTGCAAAAGTCTTGCAACCGATGATTCCCGTAACAGTATAATTAAAATGTCTAAATTACCCTCTATATATATTGTAATTACCATTTGGTTAAAAAAAAAGAAAAGAAAAAAAAACCTAAATCTACAATTTGGGTCAGTTGTGACTAGAAAACCCTAAAAACAAACCCTAAATCATGACTAGAAATCCCGCAGCGGCAGTCGATCTAGTGCCGACAAGGCGAGATATACTCCGCCAGAACCCTTGAACGGCATCAGTGATGGCCTATCAATGGTGGCGGCGCTGGCGCATGTGGATGGGGTTGATGGCTGGCTTGTGGTTTTGTAGATCTAGGTTTGTTTTTTGAATTGTAGATCTAGGCTTGTGGTTTGTGAATCAAGATGGTGGAGGTGGAGGCAGTGTAATGGGCTTGTGGTTGGTGACGTGGAGTTCGCGGGGGGTGAAAGGCACCGTTGGGGGCGATGCACTTGGCTTGGGTTGATGAAGGGGCTAGCGGCGGCGGAATATATAGGTCTCTGTGGGTGGTTGGGGCTCGCGGTTTCGGAGGTGGACGGGGCTTGAAAATGGTGGCAGAAACGGGCGGTGGCAGAAAGAGGGTGGTCGATGGGACCTGATGAGGGTGCGGTGGTCGATGGGGTCTGATGAGGGTGGCGGCTAGGTTTTGGGCTTGAGGGGGCTGCGGCGATTTAGTGACGACGGTGGCGATCGTACTGAGGCGACGGTGGGATTAGGGCTTAGGATTTGGGGAAGAAGAAGACAAAAGGGCATTTTGGTCATTTGTTAAGTTAATCTCTACCAAACGCGCTCTTCAGGAGCGTGAATATCACATGCCGTTAGTTTTAACGATTTTTTTTACGGTTGCAAGACTTTTGCAACCTTGGGTGCCTTTTTGCAATTTTTGTAACAAGAGGGATCTTTGTGCAATTACCCCAAATCACAGGGGTATTTTACGCAATTTTCCCAATATAGAATGGAAAAAAAAAAACATTATTCTGAAAAACTGTCTTGGGTAAACCAAGTGCACTGGGAGAGTAATTCATTTATCAGTAAGACCACATATTGATGATAACAAATGACATATATGCTTCTCGTAGCGAGTACAATTTCAAGTTTTCTTCTCTGAGCTCAGACAGCAAAAAGAACATTAGAAGTGGAAATAACAAAGAAGGATACGTTGTCCAGGAAGTTCACCTCAGTGGCCAAAATGTGAATGCAAAGCCGAGTCAGTAATAAACTGCATAAATTGGATAAATGAGTTCTTTAGATTGTTCCCTTCATGGAGATGTTAAGGTAAGAGTATATGCTTGGTGGTGCTATGTGCGTAACAAAGTCATGTTTCCTCCCCAGTCTCAGACAGCAGAATAAACGTTAAAAGTGGCAACAAAGGCGAAGGATACATTGTCCAGGAAGTTCCCCCCAGTGGCCAAAATGTGACTGCAAAGCCGAGTGAGTAATAAAATGCATAAATTGGATTTCTTTAGATTGTTACCTTGATGCCTTTGTTAAGGTACGAGTATATGCTTCTCGTGTGTTATCTAACAGTGTCATGTTTTCCTCCCTAGTCTTGGACAGAAAAATGAACAATAAAAGTGGCAATAAAAGTGAATCACGCAATGAAGATGGAGATATTTTCAAGGAAGTTCCTCTAAGTGACAAAATGTGACTCCAAAGCTGAAAGCTTTCACCTTTGCTGAGTTGGAAAGCGCTAACAGAGAATTCTGGCCTTAAAGCAGGAAGAAATTTCAGAGGTTGGATAGATAAGAAGACTTATGCCTTGTCTAATGCAGGTATAGGCATGGCAATTGTAGTTGAGGGTTTGCCGTCAGATAGCCTTGCAGGCTTTAACGATGGGCAGGTAAATCAACTTTCAAATGAAGCATCGATCACTTTGAATGGTTCAAACAAAAATAGAGGATTTTTTTCATGCAAAACATATGCATTTATAGGAGATATCACCATTTCTCTTCCTCTGCTTTTTGAAGGTGTTCACAACCTATTCTGGACCGCACCCCGGGGGCCCGCTAAGAGATCCTAATGGCACGACACGTCACCCATTTGGCGGTCAACATCGCTCAACAAGATTGCTCGGTCAAAGTGCTCCGCGCCTCGAGCATCCAGACGACGATCGAAAGTGTGCTCCCCCCCAAGGGGGTCGGCCACCCAAGGGGTTCGGCCACCCAAGGGGGTCAGCCACCCCAAGTGGGTCGGCCACCCAAGGGGGTCGGCCACCCCAAGGGGGTCGGCCTCCATTGCCCTGCGAAGGGGGGAACTTGCCGAGTGGCACTGACTTCTCGCTCCAAACAACACTCACCCGCTATCTTCAGTAACGCGACGCTCTGTCGCAGGCTCAATCAAAGTGACGGGGCTCCGGCCCTCGCGGCGGGACGGGCTCGCAACCATGAAGCCCTCGCCGGCACAATCAACCGGGAGGCTCCGGCCTTCGCAACAAGGATGTGCTTACAACCCTAAAGCCATCGCCGGCACAATCACCCGACGAACTCACGGGGGGCTCCGCTCGTAGTGCTCTGGCACGAGGACCCCTCGCCACGGACTCTGAGCATCAAGCTGTGAGCATGTGCGCTCATATCATCATTGATCATCGACACCGCCAGGGCAATGAACCGCGAGTCACTCCGGGACGGGAGCAGGTCCTCGGAGGGCATCGTGTCCGGCACGCCTGACAGTTGGCTGCAGGGGCCACCCTCACCGCTGCCAGGATCTCCGCGCGTCTCTTGACGCATCTCGTGGGATTCAGCAAGGGCTTGGACTGGAGGCTGGGGCAACGGGCTACTCTGACCATGCTACCGCAGTGTGGTCAGTCTCCTCAGACAGGCAGAGGGACGCTGCAAGGGCAGGGCGGCCCGAACTCGGGGACCGGCAATCCGACGGACAATCAATACTGTGGGACCCCCTGACACGTGTCGGCTGATGACACGCGCATATTTGTGCCTATATATAGTGGATTCTGGAGCTTATTCAAGACGGACTCCCTCATTTCCACATTTCACTTTCTCTCTCTAAAACCCATTCTCTCTGGAGTTCTAGTGAGAGAAACACATTTGGACCCCTGACATCGGACTCTTGACGCTGCACCCCCCGCTACGGACTGTCGACCGCTGGCCCTGTTCGTCGTCACCCTGCCTGCGCGGCGCTGCCAGCCCTCGTGATCTGTCTGGGGAGCCTTGCTCTCAGCCCTTACTCCATCCTTGCTGTCTCCCACTTTGTCTACTTGGAAGCCAACGCGGACTGCATCCTTTGTGGCACCTCACGTGGCATGCGAACCATCTTTCATCGGCAACATTTGGCGAGCATCGTGTTGCAGTCTGCCACACTCAAGCAACCTTGACTTAGCAACGCAGGGCTATCAGGACTACCAGTCACAACCTCGACCCAGCCATCCAGGAGAGCCTGTCACTTCCAGACTTAGAAAAGTTTCAAGCTAACATTGTTCTAATGGCACCACCTTTGATGCCATCACCCAGTCCCTTGGGGGCTTCACCGCTTCCTAACCCCTTCCGCCTCACATTGCAGCAACTTGGTACGTGGTGCGCGGGGTGGCTCGAGCCACGCTAGCTATCGCCTATGTGACTTAGTCGGTCGTCCATACCTGCCCGCCATCCTAAGTCCCCACTCCCTCTCATCTCAACCCCTCGTGGTCGCGATCGCGGTCACATCGCCTCCTCATGCCCTTTTCATTTCCTTTTCCAGACTTAGAAAAATTTCTCCGTTTTTCGCGGACGGGTCACCACCCCCGCGACTTCACTCGGCTCCCTCTTCACTTTTCCAGAGTTAGAAAAATTTCTCCGTTTTTCGCGGACGGGTCCCTACCCCCGCGACTTCACTCGGCTCCCTCTTCACTTTTCCAGACTTAGAAAATTTTCTTCATTTTTTTTCGCGGTCGGGTCATCACCCTCGCGGCTCCCCTCGGCACCCTTGCCCTAGCTCACCACTTTGCCAAAATTTTTTTTTTTTTTCGACACTTGAAAATTTTCTCAACACTTAGATTTTTCTCGAACCTCTCTCGCACCCTGCATGCTCGTGGTCGAGTCATCACCCTCATCCTCATTCTACACTTAGAAAAAAAAAATTTCACAAAATTTTTCACCCTTTGGTGCTCTTTCCAACACTTAGATTTTTTTCCAAAAATTTTCGTCACTCGTCACTCTTCACTCTCCAACCTCCCTCTTCCTCTTCCTCTTCCTCTCCCTCTCACTTCAAACTTATTCTTCTTCTTCATCATCAAGAAATTTCATTGCCCCTCATGCTCCTTTTATAGGCTCCAACACAAAAAAAAAAAAAAAATTCGCATTTCATTCTCATTTGCTAAGTCAAACAGCAGAAAGGGGCAGAACCCTACCCGCGAGGGCCCCGACCCGCGCCTGCCCCGCCCCGTTTCATCTTTCTTCACTCAGCTTCAGCGGGTCAACCCGCACGCTCGCCCGAAATCTGACCCGCTCCCTCAAACTCTAACCCTAATTCACTTTCTCTTTCCCTTCTCTTGCGCCGCATCTGCCTTGCGCCGCCGCCGACCCTTCGGCCTCCCTGCCGACCTGACCACCGCCGGCAGCCCCCTTCCCGGCGTCGCCCTTCCCCCGCCGACCTTCCTCCTCCCGCCCCACACCCCGCCGACCTCCTCTCTCCCCCGTCTCCGGCAGCCGAAATAGCCCCGCCGCGCCGCTATTCCCCTTCTTCTTCCCCCTTCTTTCTCCACCTTCTTCCCCAAAGCTCCAAGCCCGCCGACCTCCCTGCTACCCCGACACCCCCTGGCCGACCCCTCATCCCCGCCGACCCCCCCTCGGCCTCTCTCTCTCTCCCCCGATCTCGCAAGCCCACACGGCGCCATGGCAGCCCATTGCCGCCGCCGACCCCTCTTCCCCTTCGCTTTTTTTTCTTGTTTCGGCCACTCTCCCCGTGACCCCCCTGGCCGACCCAACTCCCCACGCCGACCCCCCTGCTATCCCGACCCCCCTGGCCGACCCCTCACCCCTGGCCGACCCCCCCCCGGCCCCTCTCTCTCCCTCTTCCCCGACCCGTAAGCCCGCCGTCGCGCGGCCGAAGGCGTTGCGCCGCCGACCCCCACCACGCCGCCGACCCATGGCCGACCCACCTTCCACTTCGGCCATCTCCACCTCGCCGACCACCCTTCGGCCCACCACATTTGGCCTCGGCCTCCTCACCCACCTTCGGCCACCCTCACTCAAGGCCACCCCCTCGGCCATTCTCTTCGACCCTTACCCATCGCACCAACACCACCATCTTCACAGCCACGTCCACTCGTGCCGGCCGAACAGCATCGCGACGCTCGTCACCTATCGCCCGGGCAACGTCTTCGCGACCTTCGTCGCCTGTTGCCCGGGCGCCGTCTTCGCGACCCTCGTCACCAGCGCTCATGCACTCTCTCCACGACGCTCGTCGCCTATCGCCCGGGCAACGTCTTCGCGACCTTCGTCGCCCGTTGCCCGGGCGCCGTCTTCGCGACCCTCGTCGCCAGCGCTCATGCACTCTCTCCGCGACGCTCGTCGCCTATCGCCCGGGCAACGTCTTCGCGACCTTCGTCGCCTGTCGCCCGGGCGCCGTCTTCGCGACCCTCGTCGCCAGCACCTATGCGCCCTATGCGCGACGCTCGTCGCCTATCGCCCGGGAAACCTTTTCGCGACCTTCATCGCCAGCTTCCGCGCACGCGCGCTAGCTCTGCGACTCTCGTCGCCCGCACACCATCTCTGCGACCTTCGTCACCATCTCCGCGACATTCGTCGCCCGCGTCCGTACGCCAGCTTCGCGACTCTCGTCGCCAGTGCACCATCTCAACGACCTTCGTCGTCAGGCCCGCACGCTATCTTCACGACCTTCGTCGCCACGCGCCATCTCTGTGACCTTCATAGCCCGCGTCCGTATGCCAGTTTCGCGACTCTCGTCGCCAGTGCACCATCTCCGCGACTCTCATCGCCTATCACCCGGGCAATGTCTTCGCGACCTTCGTCGCCCGTAGCCCGGGCAACGTCTTCGCGACCCTCGTCGCTAGCGCCCGGGCGCCGTCTCCGCGACCCTCGTCGCCAGCGCCAGTGCTCTCTCTCTCTCCGCGACCTTCGTCGCCCGCGTTCGCTCGCTAGCTCTGCGACTCTCGTCGCCCGCGCGCCATCTCCGCGACATTCGTCGCCAACACACCATCTCCGCGACCTTCGTCGCCCGCATCCGCGCGCCAGCTCCGCGACTCTCGTCTCTGCGACCTTCATCGCCACGTCCACGCACCAGCTCCTCGACTCTCGTCGCCAGCGCACCAGCTCCGCGACTCTCGTCGCCAGCACACCATCTCCGCGACTCTCGTCGCCTGCGTACCATCTCCGCGACCTTCGTCGCCCGCGTCCGTATGACACCTTTGCGACTTTCGTCGCCCTTGCGCCATCTCCGCGACCTTCGTTGCCGGTGCCCGCGCACCGCACTCTCACACGTCGTCATGCCCATGCGCCGCGCCACTGATACATCCATCCCACTAGCTCTCTGTCGCATTACGTGCCCCAGGCACCAAGTATCATCCCGCGACACTCGTCGCCGCTCTCATGCACCATTCTCATGATAAGTGCCCCCGGCACCAAGTATCGTACCGCGACACTCGTCACCGCTTTCATGCACCATTCTCATCATATGTGCCCCCGGCACTAAGTATCGTCACGCGACACTCGTCGCTGCTCTCATGCACCATTCTCATGATAAATGCCCACGGTACCAAGTATCATCCCGCGACACTCGTCGCCGCTCTCATGCACCGTTCTCGTGATATGTGCCCCGGCACTAAGTATTGTCTCGCAACGGTAGTCGCCGCACCCGTGCGCCACAATCATATTACATGCCCACCGGGCACCACACTCATTCACCACACCATGCGCACCTTGCCTTGGTCATGGAACATGCTTCAACCCACTCTCCGGAGTATACATCACCCGCGGGGATAGGCGACTTCTCCGAGACACTATCTCTGTCATGGAGCTCTTCAACTCCCCTTCCGCCAGGTAGACAGCTCCTCCGGGATGCTACTTTGACTCACTCCGAGTGCTCCGGCACAACGAGCCCTCGCGGCGGGACGGGCTCACCACCTTAACGCCTTCGCCGGCACAATCAACCGGGGGCTCCGGCCTTCGCCTGCTCAATCAAGCGAAGGGGGTCCGGCCCTCGCATCCGGGATGGGCTCACAACCTTATAGCCATCGCCGTCTCAATCAAAGCGACGGGGCTTCGGACCTCGCATCCGGGATGGGCTCACAACCTTATAGCCATCGCCGTCTCAATCAAAGCGACGGGGCTCCGGCCTTCGCATCCGGGATGGGCTCACAACCTTATAGCCATCGCCGTCTCAATCAAAGTGACAGGGCTCCGGCCCTCGCGGCGGGACGGGCTCACAACCCTAAAGCCCTCACCGGCACAATCAACTCGCGGCGGGACGGGCTCCTAACCCTAAAGCCCTCGCCGGCTCAATCAACTGACCAGGCTCCGGTCCTCGCGGTGGGACGGGCTCACCACCTTAACGCCCTCGCCGGCACAATCAACCGGGGGCTCCGGCCTTCGCCTGCTCAATCAAGCGAAGGGGGTCCGGCCCTCGCATCCGGGATGGGCTCACAACCTTATAACCATCGCCGTCTCAATCAAAGCGACGGGGCTCCGGCCTTCGCATCCGGGATGGGCTCACAACCTTATAGCCATCGCCGTCTCAATCAAAGTGACAGGGCTCCGGCCCTCGCGGCGGGACGGGCTCACAACCCTAAAGTCCTCACCGGCACAATCAACTCGCGGCGGGACGGGCTCCTAACCCTAAAGCCCTCGCCGGCTCAATCAACTGACCGGGCTCCGGCCCTCGCAGCGGGATGGGCTCACAACCCTAAAGCCCTCGCCGGCACAATCAACTCGCGGCGGGACGGGCTCGCAACCCTTAAAGCCCTCGCCGGCTCAATCAACTGACAGGGCTCCGGCCCTCGCGGTGGGACGGGCTCGCAACCCTTAAAGCCCTCGCCGGCTCAATCAACCGGGGGCTCCGGCCCTCGCATCCGGGATGGACTCTCAAGCTTATAGCCATCGCCATCTCAATCAAGCGACGGGGCTCCGGCCCTCGCATCCGAGATGGGCTCACAACCTCATAGCCCTCGCCGACACAATCAACAGGGGGCTCCGACCCTCGCAGCGGGCTCTAGCACTGAGCGACGACCATGCCCAGTGCATCCAACACCGTTTATGCGTGCGGCGCCCGCTCGGGTTGCCCCTCAGCGCACCCCGCACGTAGGGGGCTTATGTTCACAACCTATTCTGGACCGCACCCCGGGGCCCGCTAAGAGATCCTAGTGGCACGACACGTCACCCATTTGGCGGTCAACATCGCTCAACAAGATTGCTCGGTCAAAGTGCTCCGCGCCTCGAGCATCCAGACGACGATCGAAAGTGTGCTCCCCCCCAAGGGGGTCGGCCACCCAAGGGGGTCGGCCACCCCAAGGGGGTCGGCCACCCCAAGGGGGTCGGCCACCCAAGTGGGTCGGCCACCCAAGAGGGTCGGCCACCCAAGGGGGTCGGCCACCCAAGGGGGTCGGCCACCCCAAGGGGGTCGGCCTCCATTGCCCTGCGAAGGGGGGAACTTGCCGAGTGGCACTGACTTCTCGCTCCAAACAACACTCACCCGCTATCTTCAGTAACGCGACGCTCTGTCGCAGGCTCAATCAAAGTGACAGGGCTCCGGCCCTCGCGGCGGGACGGGCTCGCAACCATGAAGCCCTCGCCGGCTCAATCAAACTGACGGGGCTCCGGCCCTCGCGGCGGGACGGGCTCGCAACCATGAAGCCCTCGCCGGCACAATCAACCGGGAGCTCCGGCCCTCGCCAGCACAATCAACCGGAGGCTCCGGCCTTCGCAACAAGGATGTGCTTACAACCCTAAAGCCATCGCCGGCACAATCACCCGACGAACTCACGGGGGGCTCCGCTCGTAGTGCTCTGGCACGAGGACCCCTCGCCACGGACTCTGAGCATCAAGCTGTGAGCATGTGCGCTCATATCATCATTGATCATCGACACCGCCAGGGCAATGAACCGCGAGTCACTCCGGGACGGGAGCAGGTCCTCGGAGGGCATCGTGTCCGGCACGCCTGACAGTTGGCTGCAGGGGCCACCCTCACCGCTGCCAGGATCTCCGCGCGTCTCTTGACGCATCTCGTGGGATTCAGCAAGGGCTTGGACTGGAGGCTGGGGCAACGGGCTACTCTGACCATGCTACCGCAGTGTGGTCAGTCTCCTCAGACAGGCAGAGGGACGCTGCAAGGGCAGGGCGGCCCGAACTCGGGGACCGGCAATCCGACGGACAATCAATACTGTGGGACCCCCTGACACGTGTCGGCTGATGACACGCGCATATTTGTGCCTATATATAGTGGATTCTGGAGCTTATTCAAGACGGACTCCCTCATTTCCACATTTCACTTTCTCTCTCTAAAACCCATTCTCTCTGGAGTTCTAGTGAGAGAAACACATTTGGACCCCTGACATCGGACTCTTGACGCTGCACCCCCCGCTACGGACTGTCGACCGCTGGCCCTGTTCGTCGTCACCCTGCCTGCGCGGCGCTGCCAGCCCTCGTGATCTGTCTGGGGAGCCTTGCTCTCAGCCCTTACTCCATCCTTGCTGTCTCCCACTTTGTCTACTTGGAAGCCAACGCGGACTGCATCCTTTGTGGCACCTCACGTGGCATGCGAACCATCTTTCATCGGCAACAGAAGGTAATAATTCCAAAACACTTATAACAACAACAATATCATATATGGGTTGATTCGTTTGGAAGAGATACACATAGAGGTTAGAGCTGCTGTAGAAATTGCTTTTTCATCTAGTTGAATACTTGAATATCTAGGTAGTCCTGTGGGATAATGACTACCTTCGACAAGTTTATTTGGGACACGAGCTACATATCAGCCTCCCCCACAACCAGGGGCGGAGCTACGTATGAACGAGGGGGGGCTAATGTACCCCCTCAACTTCCCAAACAAAAAAAAAATTTCAGTCTGCGACTCTCTCTCTACGCCAAGTCTCTCACCCACTCCCCAGACCCAGACGGCACACACCCACTCGGCCACTCACCGGCGACGGTCAACGGCGACACGCAGACACGGCAGCCGGCAGGGGCTCCTGCCTCCTTCAGTCGAGAGTCTCTATTGAGCTCGGCTCAGATCTGGAACGAGTGGAGCCTTGGACGAGCCGATCAGGAAGTATAAGTGATCGGTGAATGGCGACGGCGAGGCGAGGACTCCACCGGTCAAGAACCCGCTGCCGGCGACGACCTGTCGACGACCGGTGACCCTTTGAGGTCAATTAGTCAATTGCCTAATTTGCCTTCATCGTTTTCGGATTTAGGTATTCATTTTTCAGCTTGATGACTGATCATTTGCTAAATTGCTTTCCAAATTGCTTTCCTAATTTGATTTTCATATATTGATGGATTTGATTCCCTGAGTATTGAGATGCTTTCCTAATTTGAGATGCTTCCCTAATTCATTCTTGTTTGTTTGCTTATTTGGTAGTACGAGAAGGGGTGAGTGTAGTTTGAGGTGATCACTGGTGAGCCCAAAATGGCTTCCAAGTCCTAACCAGGCCCCCACCAAAGACGGGGCTCAATGAATTTTGGGGTTCCATTAGGTTTCCAACTCCCGTTCATGCCCTGCGAGAGTGGAAAACCTAGAACTCTACCAATTTGAATATCCTCCTCTTCCTTTTTCTTGTCTATTTATTGTTTTAGGGCTTAAAATCCTGCTCAAAACACAGAGAATATACTGAAAAAAGAGTTTAGAAACTATGATATTGCCTTGAGTACATACTGATTGAGATGCTTTCCTAATTCATTCTTATTTGTTTGGTTATTTGGTAGTACGAGAGGGGGTGGGTGCAGTTTTGTGGTGATTAATGGTGGGTTGCATTATAGAATTTCGATCGTTTTTAATGCAGTTTGGCCTTTATTTTTAATTCATTTGAACGCACACGTGTTACTTAAAGTTTTATTATTTTTTGTACATTTTTTTGTGAAAAACTACGTTTTGATCTGGAAAATGTGTATTTATGACAGTTTTCGAGTCTTAAGAGTAGCCAACTCACGAGAATCACTTTGCAGACAATTCATTTTAAGTGATAAAACCTTGTTAGAGCAAATCTCTGAAACCATCAGAAAACCATTTTGAGCTACATTTCAAGCTAAGGTAAAAATCATCTCACACGTCTGGAATTTGTTTTTTGTTTTCTTGAAGCTTTATTCTGAATCAATTTGGTTGATAAGATTCTGATGGTGGTGGTTGTGGTTTCGGCCTGGTGCCGGTAAATGGCTGTGGTTGCAGAGAATAGCACCCCCTGGACTGAAATCCTGGTTCCGCCACTGCCCACAACAACCAGCCTTCGTGCCGAGTATGTGACGTTGGTGCTCATATAAGAAACTATGTACATATCACGTGTCAGAACTAATCCACATAAAGCTGACTCTTGGTAAGCTAAGAAAGTGCTACTAATTAAGAAGTAAAAGTTATTGACTTGATAAGGAGCATATAATGTGAGTTCTTCGGGTGATGCACTTTCATTATCATATAGAAAATTGGAATATAGAGCTGTTATTTTACGAGAGATTGCTATGCCTTTATGGCAGAAGCAAGTGGGCATTTCTATATATGTTCTCAATTTCATCATGTACGCACTACTTAGGAGGGAGAAATGTTTCAAATTAGTGAAAGACCGAAAGAATTGAGGAAACATGTGTCAAAAAGCATATAACAACTATAGAATCTTTCTTAGGTATTTAATTTTGTCATAATTGATTCCAAATTTTTCGGTGCAGTCGGTGGTGGACATTCTTTGACAAACTCAGCCATCCCAATCTTCTTAGGCACTTCGGATACTGCTTGGAGGAAGAGAAGCATTTCCTTGTTCATGAATTCATGGAAAATGGAAGATTGGATACCTATCTTTCTGATGGTAAGTAATACTTCGAAAATATCAAATGTTTAATGAGATTCATTTGACAAACAAGATGCTCTTTGGTAGGTGCAAAACCGCTTCCATGGGTTACCCGACTTAATATAGCCGTAGGAGCTGCTCAAGGCCTTGCTTTTTTGCACGCAACAGAGAAGCGAGTCATGTACTTCAGCTTTATGGCATCTAAGATATTGTTGGATGGGGTAAATTGACATCTCCTGATAACTAAAAGCCATTTTGGTCAAGTGTGTTAGTTCGTTACTAACTCTTTTTTTTTTTTTTTTTTTTTTGTGTGTTAAATTTACTTCTCAGGATTTTAATGCAAAGCTGTTTGGGTTTGGCCTAAACTTTGAATGCGACAGCGAATTTTATGATTTCTCATAATATTACCACCCAAATGTACGGTTTACTCGTGCAGTGGCTCCCAAATACTGTGGTGAGTTACCTAATTTTCTTCGTATAGTAGATAACTAATCAATAATCACAGTTGTTATGGAAGTACAGGAGTCCCTGGTTTTGGGTTGGAGATAGACCTGGCAATTTTCTACCCGTACCCGCGGGTCGAACCGTACCCGTTCAAAAAACCCGGGTACGGGTAGCTATATAGAGTACCCGCGCAAATTGGAACCGTACCCGAACCGATCCGTTTTTTTTCGGGTCTGTCCGGGTCGGATACGGGTTACCCGTATTACCCGGGGTTTTTGTGCTATATAATGCTTTTAGTTTTAGGGTTTCTTGCCATTCTCTTCATTCTTTTCTTTTGCCTGCCGCCGTTTTCTTTCTCTTTTTCTCTCACTCTCTAGTCTCTCCCACACTCTCATCAGACCTTCCACTCCTGACTCCACGCCAAACCCACACGCCGGTCACCACCACCTTGGGTCCTTGACTCCATAGTCCATAGTCCACAAGATCTTAGCCTCCGCCGCCGTCGCTTTGTCCGCATGATCACTACCGCCGTCAGTGCACCTCCGCAGATCTACTACCACAGACACCGTCAACGCCGGCCACTTCAACCGCAGATCTGCCGCCGGCCACTTCAACCGCAGATCTGCCGCCGGCCACTTCAACCGCAGATCTGCCGCCGGCCATTTCATCCGCAGATCTGCCGACGACCACTTCAACCGCTCTACTTTTTCAACCCCTGTTGATGTTTTTAGTTGTGTTATGAATTTTGTTTTAAACTAATTAGAATATCAACCGCCGGCTATGAATGATTTTGTTATTTCTTTCAATTCTTTGTAATTTGTATGTATTCGTTTATTAATTTGTTCGGTAGATGTATATATGAATGGTGGATTATTGTTTAACTTTCAGTGGAGATCTTGATGGTGGTTGTGTAGATGTGCAGATTGTTTATTGTGTCATGAATTTTGAGGAGAAGAAAGATACGAAAGATTGAAGAATGAATTGGCTATTAAAAATGACAAAATGATGTAATTAAAAATTGTTTTATTAAAGAAAAAATAATTAATTAATTAATATTTTACCCGCGGGTAATACCCTACCCGCAAGGGTAGGGTACGGGTTTTAAAAAAGCCTACCCGGGAAAAACCGGGTAAAATATATCCGATCCGTTTTTATCCGGATCCGATCGGATTTTACCCGAATCCGGCCGGTTTACCCGTTTGCCAGGTCTAGTTGGAGAGATAGTATTAGAAGAAGGGTTACGACAAAGCCCTTGGGAGACTAGAGCCACATTGTACACCTTTTAGTTCTTTCTTTTCTTTTTTTCATCGAACAGCATCTCTTATAAGTGGGGGCTATTCATCACCGAAATAGGAATAAAATGAGGGAATGTAGAGCATGCACTTCTACACGCAACAAGAACAACATACCACAATTACTGGGGAGTGGAGTGGAAAGATAAGATGTGAAGACATATATACAAGCCTTGTTCAAGCACGAGGGACTTAATCTTTTTATTCTAGGGCACTCTTTTTGTAATGTTGGGAAAGGGCCGGGTGCATTACCTGCTTTCCAAGAACAAAAAGGAGAGTCAATCTCTTGTGGTGGTGGCCAAGATATTTCATGTCACCTATGCAGTGCTCTTCTGGGATGAAAAATGTTCACACATGTACAAGGTAAGTATCAAAGCGTTGGCCAGTTCTCCTATAGGTTCGACAGCACAGCTGTCTTCTCCACTAGAATCCTCACATGATGGCATAGGGGACACCTTGCTCCTGGATTTTGAATTCCAAATAGACATTCATAAGATCGAAGTGAGAGCCGATGTGATGGTAAAATAAATTGTGCTGGGGCTGGGGTCTAGGCCAAAACATTATGAGAACCTGAAGGAGAAGGCAGGATCCTGAGTTCTTCAAACAGCATGGTAATATTCCAAGAGTTTGGATTAGGAAGGAGAAGATCCGACACGAGTATCATGCACTGCTTGTAAGTTTCCACCCGATTTTTCTGTCTAGATCTCAACCGAAAACTTTGTACTATCACTGAATTGAAGATCATATCAACTGTCCTCAGCCTACCATGAGTCCTTGCAAAATTATTTTCCTGGCTTCATTTTTGCAAGACAGTGAGAAGCCTATAGTATGGACTCTATAAGAGGAGCGTACTTACTATTTAGTGGGAGTAGTTCATCCGCTGGACCTGTGGTAATATTAACTCAATGGTGAACCATGACCTAAAGGGGCTTGTTAATTCGTCGCGTATCACTATGAGAATTGTGTTGCAGTCTCGTGAACTTTTGATGAAAAGTATGCTTCCTGTGTTTGTCAGTTATGATCATTGAATGTTTGTAAGAGTTGTGTACTTTTTCTTTTTCCTAAAGCAGGCACTTCCGAGACTTTTTGTTTGCCTTTTCCTCAATGTTCTTGAGTTTGAAGACCATTATCCGATAGTCAAAAATCCCCTTTTGCCCCTCTTAAACTGGCTTGCCTTTTTTATTAGGAAAGAAATGTACAAGGACAGGAAAGAAGAAAGAAGCCAAGAATTGGTTGAGATATTCGAGCCTCTTACTGAATGAGTTATTACTGCTTGCAAGTTGCAATTGTATATTAGAGCCGTTGCATATTTGAACTAGCTCACTTTGTATAACTTTGAGTGGCACCTGTGAATAGGGCTGTAAATGAACCGAGCCGTTTCACGAACGGCTCGTGGTTCGTTCTTTATAAAACTCGTTCATGTTCGTTCATTTAATAAACGAACAGAACATGAACAAGTTTTTAGAGCTTGTTTAATAAACGAGCCGAACATGAACAATCTAAAATATTCACAAACATGTTCGCGAACAGCTCGTGTAAATAATAAATTAATTATAATTTCTTCAAATAATTAGTACTTATATAAACCATATGTTAAAATTTAAACCTAGAGGCCAGGCCCTAAAGTTAGTTAGCCCAAAACCCCAAGCCCACTTATAAACATATAGCCCAATCCCTTAAAAGCCCAAAATATAAAATCCAACATCATAGAAACCCTAACTATAAAAACTAAAAGCAAACCTAAATACCCACAAATCAGAGGCAGCCTCCCTTTGGTCTGCCGTCTTCTCTCTCTCAATCTCACACACACAAACACGCCTGATAGATTGCACAGATCCCGACTCTCTCACTCTCTCCCTCCCTCTTCACACACGGACATCCTGTTGTAGCCGCCATCGCCTGTCTTCGAAGCCGTCATCTCTCCATCGCCGGATTTCGATTCGACAGGACGGGGAATAAAGCCCTCAATAGCTATTGAGGGCTTGGTAACGACTGGATCAAAGCTGCAAATGCGAAGGCTCACCTCGAATACTTGGAGATGGAGCTGATTCACAAGAAGCATGCCTCATCCGTTGTAGATGGAGCTGATTGAGGGCTTGGAGATGGAGATCAAGATTTCTTTTTCAGTATTTTTTATTCTAAATTCCTCTTTGTATCTTTTATAGTTGATTCATTGTAGTTGATTTTTGATTCATTGTAGTTGATTGCTTGAAGGATTTGAGGTTTTTGAGCCAATTTAGGGATTTGGTCAGAAGTTAATCACGAGCTCGAGCCGAGTTTCGGAACTCGAGTTCGGCTCGTATAGTTAAACGAGCTGAACGAGTCGAGCCCGAGTTTCAGAGTCACGAACTCGAGCCGAGTTCGAACACTGGTATTTTGGGTCTTGACGAACACGAGCCGAGCTCGAACATGCTAGAATTTAAACGAACCGAGTTCGAACACACCCATGTTCGGCTCGAACTCGGTTCGTATACAGCCCTACCTGTGAATGGCACATTTTCCATTTTTTAGTGACGAGTGGAGCGGACTTGTTCAAAGGCGGAGTAAAAATATCAATTCCCCACCCACGATCTAAAATAAAACAGTTAAATGTCAACAAAAATACAATCACATTCTCTACTATTACCCACAACCAAAATACACTAAGTCAATAAATCCCGCCAACAATCCAAGTTACAACACATATTCACACACACAAATCTTCTCGATCGGCGGCAGATCCGTACAGTAGTTCGCAGATCCGTGGTAGTTGCCGCCGGCAGAAGCTATGGTAGTTGGAGAGAGACATGTCTGTGGTGAGTGAAACTAAACTAGGGATTGAGAGAGAGAGAGAGAGAGAGAGAGAGAGAGAGTTAGAGGGGGAGAGGAATAGAGGGAGAGATGGCAGAGTGCCTAAACGACAGGGGCAGAACCACGTTGTAAGAACTTAAAAAAAAAAAAGAATTCTTTTTCACTTCCTTCTCTTTCGCTCTTGGCTCTCCATCGCCTCTCTCACCCACTGACCCACTCACTGTCGCATCTCTCTCTGACGGATGGGCGACGTCCAGACGGCGATACAGCATACAGGGGCTCTCTCTGGCCTCAGGCTCTCTCTCTCTCTCTCTCTCCCTCCCTCGAATCAAGACAGTCGAGAGAAAATCGGCGAAATTTCTTCCTTACGTTGATCCGAGAGAAAAACGGCGACGGCGTGTGACGCAGAGGCGGCAACGACGGCCAGTGACCGGTGAAGACTCCACCGATACAGGCCAACATCCATCTATCGGCAACGACGACGATGAGTTTTGTTCCTGGCTCGTCGATTCTGAACTCTTGTTGACGAATCGGAACTTTAGTTTCGAGTCTCTACCGTCTGTTTCGTCAAATGAAGGATACACGTGAGTCTGTGTCATCTTGATTATCATCTTGGTGTGCTGGTAATAAGCGATCCTATCTAGGGGAGATGATTCCAGTGGCATGGAAAAGATATATACCAATTCACAGGGGCAGAACCAGGAAAAAAAATTTGGTGTAAATTTTTTATCGAATGCACCAAAAAAAAAAACATTATAGTAAAATAATATTATATAGAGATTTTTATAATCATTGAATTAAACGAAATTTAAGAACTTTAATATATCTCTATATAATCACTGAAATAAAACTATATCAATGTTTCGATACTTAAAATTTTAGAATTAAAATCTAGGTTTATGATACTTTTAATGTACAAATATATTTGTATTGACATCTATATACATGCAAAATAACCCAAAATCTGTAGCATAAGCATTGACATACAAATATAAAATAAACAATAACAATAAATTAACGATAATTTACCAAAGCAGTGGGCCACTCCGTCAAAGCACTCAAGTCTCAAGTAGACAACACTCAACAGACAAATTTACCACGGCTGGATGCAGCTCCACCACGAATTGGGACGAAGCAACAGACAACAGACAAATTCCCAGCAGCAAATCCCATCAATCGTCCGTGCAGCAGCTCGCGGTCGCCGGCAGCCGGTAGGGTGACTGGGTGAGGCACTTCGTCAAGCAGATCTGGTCGCGTGGTCGGACAGCGTCAAGCAGTGGCACTCCGTGAAGCAGATCTGGTGACTGGTCGCGTGATCGGACGTCGGACGGAGACTCGGAGATCTGGTCGCCGGCGGAGTGCCGTTTCTTCAAGATCTGGTCGCCGGTCGGAGATCTACAAGTGGGTTCAGATCGTTCAGTCGCGTGGCGTCGTCGGTCATTACGTCCACTGTCCACCGGTGTGAAAGAGAGAGATAGCTGAGTTATGGTCTCGGGGAACGGGGTATCGGGGATTGGGGAACGACGTCTTGGGAACGGGATCTTGGGAATGGGGAGGTGCAATTCCCGAAAATCCAAAAAAAAAAATCAGAAGTCAGGGGGTGCTTCAACCCCCCTTGCCACAAACGTAGGTCCGCCCCTGCCAATTCATGATTATGGATCAGATTTCATAACTACATGTTGCTCCTTCCCATGTCTCTCTATGTCTAGTAATACGAACGTATATATATGTATGTGTATGTGCCCTCTTCTGCTTGGTAATGCTTAGTGTTCTCATCTAAATTAACTGCGTCTTTACTCTCAGCAAAGCTTTTGTCTATTATTGTTGGTTTTAAATGCTCTGGACATGGGTTCTTGGTGCCTCTTACCAGTCTTTTTTCCACCTATTCCACTTTGTATTTAATTTGCCATTGTATTTGTCAAGCCATTCATCTGTAACCTCAATCCTCAAACAAGGTGGCTTGATTAAGAGGAGTTGTGAATTTAAAGTGTGTTTCTCACTTCACATTGTTAAAGGATGGCCTTAATAGCAGCACATACATATATGGCCTTATTTATTTTTACATACCTTTGTTGCTGCGAAGAAGATAGGATGGACGGGTCTTTTTACCTGTGGTTTCCTCATTGTATTGTCATGATTGGAACCATTACTCAAGCGCAGGGGTATCTACGACGTTTTCAAAGTCTTGCTTAGTGACTTTGGTATAATTTTTTGCACCCTCGGTTAGTGATTTCGTATATTTTTACACCCCTGAAATAAATTCCTAATTCCGCCACTGCTAAACGAGGGGAATGTCAAGATGCATGTATGTATAGGTGAGATTTACGTGTATACTCGGGTTACCGTCACCGACCCGGACCGACTCGAAAGTTATAATTCGATTCGGGTACGGGTCTATTTTCTACGAGTAATCATACCCGGGGTTTTTGACCAGGTAATGTCAACACGCGGGTACGACCAGAAAATTGCCAGGCCAGGACTAGTATTATACTCCGCCTAGGTGGCTCATCATTAGTCTTTGATTAATGCCATAAATGGTCTAACATGTGCAACCGTGTTGATGTTGACTTTCAAGTCAAGCCAATCAGGCTTTTCTTCCCATTCAGGGACGGCAAAATCTAAACACATTTTGAGAGAAAAACTAGCTGCAGCTCGCCAATAGATTTAGTTTGATAAACTAGCTGGAACTAGTGACGGTCCTTTTGATCAAGTATACTAAACGGATTACTTAGTATGCAGCGACCTGATGAAGAAGCAAAATCTGGCCAGGGAATCAAACAGCCATCGTTCTTGCCAGAACAAGGATGCCTTCGTTTTTCGCTTGCTGAGATCCATTTGGCTAGCCAGAACTTCGATGATGCACTGATCCTCGGAAAGGGCGGCTTTGGAAATGTTTACCAGGGGCTGGTCAACATCGATAACGTGGAAAGTCTGGTTGCCATAAAGCGGTTGAATTCCACGTTCAGCCAAGGAGCCCTTGAGTTCTGGACAGAGATTGAGATGCTTTCCAAGTTTCGGCATTGCCACCTTGTATCTTTGATTGGTTACTGCGACGAGCACAACGAGATTATCCTCGTTTATGAATATATGTGCAATGGAACTCTAGCTGATCATTTGCACAAAGTTGGGAAAAATGGTAATCCCCCTTTATCTTGGGTGCAGCGCCTCAAGATATGCATTGGCAGTGCTCGCGGACTGGATTATCTTCACACAGGTACCGGTGTCCAGCACAGAGTCATACACCGTGATGTGAAGAGCTCTAACATTCTCTTAGATGAACACTGGGCAGCTAAAGTTTCGGACTTTGGGTTGTCCAAAATAGGGCCAGCTAATCAGTCTCTCTCTTATGTTAGCACCAATGTTAAAGGCACACATGGTTACTTGGATCCAGAGTATTTCCTGACTTACAGACTGACAAGAAAGACCGATGTCTATGCCTTTGGCGTGGTACTGTTTGAAGTTCTTTCTGGAAGGCCGGCTGTGGATGCAAGGCTCAATGAGAAGCAACTGGGATTGGCTGCATGGGCTAGACGTTGCGTAAAAGATGGAAAAGTAGAACGGATTGTAGATCCCAACTTGAGGGAGGGGCGAGTGAGTCCAAAAAGTCTGGGGACGTATGTGAAAATTGCAGACCAATGCTTGAGACGACGTCCAGAAGAACGCCCCACAATGGCACAGGTAGTGGCCTGTCTTGAGCTTGCATTGAAATTACAAGAGGGCTGGGATTCTTCTAATGTCGGAGGGGAGACGTTCTCAACCAAAGTTCGCCTGTTTTTCTTAGGCAAGTCTCCGGTGAATACAGGTACTCTATGCCCTTTACATATCTTGATATACAAATGCTTGTTCCCTCCCCTCAAAACGGTACTCTATGCTTCAGTGGAAACAAGACTGAGAACTGCAGTGGACGATGGATTAGGAAAATAACAGAGTTTAGCTACTAATTGCTATCAACCATTTCACTGATTGAGTCATGCATTTTCTGAAGCTACTATTCTAAATTCCGTTGGCATTATGTGTTGTGTTTGAATGAGTCTCTTGAAACCCAAAGTAGACCCTAAGCTTTAGGCAATGAGAACTGAAATGCTGCAGTGACATAAAAAGACAATTTCCAAGATGTTTGACAATTATCTGGCCAAGGATAGACAGAGTATAATTGTTCTGATAAAGCAAACTGATATAGGAAAACGTGCAAAAGGATTCTGGACAACTTTAGGTCTTAAAGGGTTGCTGCAGCTGTTATTAAGTTATAAGCTTTGTCCATCAATGATTCACATTTGCTTCCTCCTATCTCAGATCAGCCCTACTTCAGAAATGGAAGGATGGTGTGCTTAAGCTTTTTTATTTTTTTTGGCCTGATAGAAGTTTGTCCCATACGTGAACAGGCAATTCAAAAAACCAAATTACCCCTAGCTCCATTACAAAGTCGCCGTTGCCTTGAAATTGTTTTTTTAATACTAGTTAATGGACCTCTGCATATGCACGAGATGGATGCTAAGGCTTCGTTAGACATAACTTTTTTTTTTTGTGTTCAGTTTCCAAAAATATAAAATTTTAAAACAATTAAATTTTATTTTATTTTACAAAAACAAGAGAATATTTGATAACTCAGTTTTATTTTGAGTTTTTTTTTTTTTGATTACTTAGTTTTTATTTTGAGTTTTTTTTTTTTGTGGTGATTTGCAATGGCGGTGATGGGGCGTAGTGGTGGCTATAGGCGCCCGGCGGTGGTCGCCAGCAGTCGCCGGTGGTGGTCGCCAGCAGTGGTGGCTGCTTGCGGTGGTCACCTGAGATGGCTGCTGGCGGTGGGCGTTGGCTACCGGCGGTGGGAGTGTGGTGGTGGTGGTCTCAAAAAAAAAAACTCATTTTTAGAGGTTTTTTTTCTTCTTCAGTTTAAAAACTGGAGAAGAAAAAAAAAATGATTACCAAACGCCCTTTTATTTTTTCCAATTTCCTACAAAAAAAAATGAGTGTCAAACGAAGCCTAATAAGTGCCTAGTTTTCTTCCAATGAGTCCGGATGGTAGGGGACCGATGATGCAATTATATAGATACATATAAATCATTTTCCCTTTGCATGCGATGCTTTTGACTATATTTTGAGGCATTTATGGTCTACAGTACTATTATAAACATACAGTAATGGAGCATTTTAACAACTAAGATGTGGCCCTGCCAATAATAACTGGTCAAAGATTGTCGGTAAGTGACGACTGTCTTTAACGTTTCAATCATATTGCCAACTCCTGCTTTAATTCTAGAGTAAAGCTAATGTTACTACAATGATGACGAGAAGAAAGGCTGGAGCAAAAAGATTACACGTCTGACTTGCTTTCAATTTTTGGTGCGTAAATGTAGGAATCGAGGGTTTGAGGAACTTAATTTGACAGAAAATGTTATTCACTATAGAACATGATTATTAAGAAACTTCATTCAATGCTTGTCTCGTTTCCATACATGTGAGCGGGGGACTCCTCAACTTGAAGTAACCTATGTGCTTGGTGGTGCTGCAGCACTTGCATGATATTTATGGTTACAAAGGTGAATATTTATTTTGCGCCAGTCATAGTAAATACCAATACTATATCAGTTCTAGATCTTCATCTACTCATAATATAGCAAATAGTACTTATAGCAAAAGTTTTTATCGACATATTCAGCAACTGTAGAAGGATTTTTCAAACATATAGTATTTAACTGAGTTTAAGAGATCAAAGTCATCTAGAATATGTTTGCAAAATGATCTCTTATTGAAAGGTTGTGAAGACATGAGCTACTGGTTCTGGATATAAGGAGGACTAATTAGAACTTTGGGTGGAAAGGTACAGAATTTGGTGCTTTACAGTGGCAATGACAATTAGTTCAGACCAGTTACGGAACCAAAGAAGTCGGAGTCTACTGGTCAAACAGCTTGGTAGGGAGATACATGCATGAAAAGTACAAAAGCAATGCAAAAATCCTTCAAATAGCTAAATCTAACCTGGACCCTAGCCTTGAATGTTAAGGCGGTGGGGGCTGGAAAAAAATATCGAATCAGTTACAAACAGTGTGACAGTGCTCACCTGAAAAATTGCCCAAGTGCCTACTAATATGTGCAGCACTTGTCAAACTTAGGTTAGAATCAGGTTAGAAAATGTTACTCTACACTTCCTATATATATGCTCTTTTTTTCTTACTTAGTGGAAGCAATGAATAAATATTCATCATCGTTCTGCCCCCTCTCTTACTGGTTCTCTATTACTGCTGCCATATCTCTTCCTCTACCATGACCATCTGTCACAACTACCATTATTGTTATATGCACCTTCATAACCACCATAACTATTTCTCAACCTTCAATTACCAGGCATTCCAAGCATTGTCGATTCATAGTTGCTACTTTCAATCATCAAGTCTCCTTCAAATATCAACTTCTTCTCTCAAAGACAACGATTGTCACCATCATGAAACATAACCACCATGCCATCTTATGGCAACCCCCCATTACTGAAGTCATCCTCAACCTCTCAAACCCCAACTTTACAACCAAGCATGACCACCCATGACTCCATCTCTTTACAAACCCAACCATAACAGTCCCCTCAAAACACACAATCATTCTTCATGTCTCTCTTTCTCTCCCTTTGTTCTTGCATGTTTTCGTGTAATTCCTTACTCCGTTAGAAAGCTGATGTGCTGGGCAATCCAAGTAAGCTTGAGGCAAAAACTCAGGGCTGTTTTCACAGATTATCATAAGATCAGTGTTATTAACAACATCAGCTTGAATCTATAAGTGTCTGTGTGTGTATTAAAGGGTGGTCAAATGAGGAGGCGAGTGGTCAGTTGACCACAAGGGTATCTTTAAGTAAGATATGCACCCTTGAAAAGGAAAGGGCTAAATCCATTCTAGGCAACCAGTGGTATGTTTTAGTCCCCAACGAACTGATATAATCTATGGTTAGAAAGGTGAACATTTATTTTGCAGTAGTCATAGTTAAGACCAATAGCATATCATTTATAATTCTTCGTTTAGTTAGAACATAGCAAATACTCCCTCCGTCCCTTTTTAAATGATACATTTTGTTTTGCACGTAGATTAAGAATTTAGGGAGTATATTATATGTCTTTCCCATTTTACCCTTTAGAGAGAGGGAGGAAGAGAGTGGGCCATGAGAGAGAAAATTGGTTGGTAGAGTGTTAAATGTGGAGAGAGAAATAGAATAAAAAAGTGTAAAGTGGTGGGCCATGAGAGAGAAATGAGTTGGTAGAGAATTAAATGTGGTGAGAGAAATAGAATAAAAAAAGTATAGAAAGGGTAAATGTGTAAAAATACTTAAAGAATCTTTCCTAATTTGGAAGTTATCACTTATTGTGGGACGGCCCAAAAAGGAAATTGTATCACTTAAAAAGGGACGGAGGGAGTAGTAGTTATAGGAAAAAAAAATTATTAACATATTTAGCAAATGTAGAAGGATTTTGCCAAACATATTGTATTTCTGAGTCTAAGTTATCAAAGTCATGTAGAATATATTTGCGAATGATCTCTTACTTAAAGGCCGTGAAGACATGAGCTTTTGGTTCCTTAACATTGAAATTGACTAATGACCTCCAAAGTCTCCTCCGAATAAAAAGATTAGTACCATGTACTCGAGCTAGTTATCTAACATTTGACCCAAAAACTAATATTAGGATCTCAATGTTTGTGAGATCGTCACACATTCCCCTGCCCTCTGCTAGTTCCTTAACATTGTTGCTGTGTTCTTTCCTCCACCTATGGCAATGTCCTACAGCCACCACCAGTGCCATATCTGCACCTCCACAGCCACTATATATGTTTATCATTTCCTGAAGTAAGTTCTTTCATTTAAAGTAAAATAAAAATAAAAGATCATCGTACATTTGATCGCTAACACATCTCTCCCACCACCATAACCATCTAGCACATGACTCAAATTTTAATCACCATCCATTCAAAGCATTGCCACGCCGTCAACAACCACTACCTTCAATCATCCATCTATTCCACCACAACATTTCAGGTTGTTGCTCTTCAATCTTTAACCGGTTAAAACCTATTTATATACCAACTTAACCTCTAGAAATCTATACCCTAAAAGCAGACCATTACTCTTTCTTCCTGTAAACCTATGTTTAGCCATCATCATAACAGTCACCTCTCTCTCTCTCTCTCTCTCTCTCTCTCTCATACACACACATATTGCTTTTCTAGCTTGATTGCATAACCCAGTGAGATCTTTTACTAACTCAAAAGCCTATATATACCTTCTAGTACATCAATAGGATACAAAAGCCTTGCATTTCCAATCGATGGCATAATCTGGTGGCATCTTTTACCAACTCCAAAGCCTAGATATACCTTCTCATGAATCCATATCATACAAAAGTTGATGAGGTATGGCTACACCTTCTTTCTGCTAAGATATCACCATTTTCCGCTCATCTGTCAATTACCATCTCCCACAACCACCAACATTTCTATGTTTAGACCTCCATAGCCGGTTGTCATTAGCACACATCATGCATTTATCTCTTTTCCTTGAAAGGGAAAGTAATAAAATAATATGATCGTTGTTGCCATCTTTACCTCACTAGCCACCGTAACTTTTCCTTAACCTTCCCTCACCAGGCACTCCAAGCATTACCACTTCATCAATCATTACCTCATATATCTTGCCTTTCCAATTCCAGCTAAGCTATTATGACCATCTCCTACTACAAACATCATTGCTATATTCGTACATCTATAGCCACCACCAATACTCTACACTCCTGCATTTATCTCTTTTCCTCTAAAGTGAGGATAATAAAATAAATGATCATCATCATTCTCCAGCCTCTCATCTGTCCTCTAGCATTCCTATCATGTTTCTTCCTCCACCATGACCATCGAAACATTAGTGCCATCTTCACTTCCTCAATGTTCAATCACCCTTCAACCATTATCATCTTCAATCATCAGCTAATCCCTCTAAGACAACAATTTTGTGCCATCACCATGAAACTTAAACCACCACGCCATCTTACTACCTTCCGGTCTATTATTGCACACCAATCCTCAACCACTGTAACCCACAAAGAATAGACCTGGAGCAAGTAGCCTTGGATATACTTGTGGTAGGGGTCGGAGATATTAACCGATTTAAATTTATAACAATGTAGTGTTTTAATAGTAGTATTGATGGTGCTCACCTTAACAATTGTCCTAGAGACTAAGCTGATATGTTTAAACTCACAATTAGATATCATGGTATCTTTGATTTAATGCGCTCATGCACATAAACTTCGCACCTGTTAAAGCAAACTATCAACTTTGAGGCCATACGACATTTCTTATCCGGTCATTAGAAATCACTTTAAGATGCAACAGTGAGGGAAAAAGGTTATCAGCATGCCATACAAAGAAAATAAAAGAAATGGCAAAATCAATTGTATGGCTTTTCATTTCAACAGATGTGAAAAAGCACTCCAAGATAATAAAAAGAAGATTTCTTTCCGTGTTTCTTTCAAAACCAAATACTACCAGCATCCTATGAAGAAACTATAGTGACCAATTACTATTAACTACGCTGCTTTGATCCTAAATATTCAAATAGAGTACATTAGATCAATCTAAAGCCTACGAACCATTATTCCTTAGCGATTAAACCCCAATGTCTACATTTGATACCGCAAAGATAAGAAAAGGTAAGGCACGTAAAGTGATAGAATAAAATTGATTACAAAAGAAAAGCTGAAAACAAATTAAAACAAATGCAAATAGTTAACCTTTCCAATTTCAATTCTCTCCGTACTTCTCCTACGAACTCTCACTAAACAAAAATATGTTATGAGTTCTTTCCGATCAGAAAGAAAACTCATTGAGTAGGTCTTAATTAACGGAATAATGCTACATATAGCACATGGTTCTAAATTAAATCTAGCATGGTTTTCATAGATGGAAACAAAATTACGGTAGGAGTACATATAATAATCAAGATAAAGAACCATTCTCAGTGTGAAATCATGAAGGAGGAGAAACAGGCACCATTTGTTTAATAGAAAACGAAGCATAAACAAACAGCTTTTGGATCAATTCATACATGCAATTGTATTTTTGCACAGATTGCTTTGAGCAATCCATTCAATAAGGCAATCTATTTATGCATGCACTTCCAATGCTCCAATACAAACCATAACATCAATCCGTGCATGCAATTGTATACAAAAGAGGGGTTACCTGAAATAGAGACAACAAAGATGCGGTGGAGGAAGAGAGGATTGATGGATTGAAGGAGCCTGCTTACTTCAATAGAATCTAGGCAGGACAGAGGAGTGCTATTTTGTGGGTTTGATTAAAGGAGCGGGGCTACCCGGTAGGGTCGACGGCAGCGTCGACTTGAAGCGTGCACGGTGGAGGAAGAGGAGATTGACGGATTGAAGGAGGCTTCTCTGTTGGATAAGCTCTGGGTTTCATAGAGTCGTCTGATGTGTGCGCTGATTATGTGTGTACTCGCATGTAGGGGTGAACAGAAAACCGATAAAACCAATCCGAACCGTTCAAACCGATAGAATCAAACCGATCGAATCTGAACCGTTGATGAGTTTGAACGGTTTGGATTGAGATTTTCAAACCGAGGCCGGTTCGGTTCGGTTCGGTTTACGGTTCAGGATTTCCAAACCGTCGTTAAACCGAACCGAACCGAGGTTATATAATTATTAAATATATATATATATATATATATATATACCTTACCCTCGTTAACTTAATAACCAGGGTAGAATAACTTTGCTCACGGCTCACCCTAAGGCTAACTCCTTCAGATTTGACTTCAGTCTTCAGCCACCCCTCTTTCCTTTCCAATTTCCATGGCTACTTCGGTCTTCGATCTCTTACAATCTTCTTCTTCAGAGACAACAAACCCACAAATAATACTTACAATCTTCTTCTTTAGAGACAAAAAACCCACAAATAATACAAATTGCAGACCACGGATGATGGAACCAAACCAATCGACACTCAAGATTCAGTTATCCGCAATTTTACGATATATATATATATATATATATATATATATATATATATATATCTCTGTTGCATCTGACTTGGCCATGGAAGATTGTCACCGCAGTCGAGTTTTCTTGGATTGAAGTAGAGTTTTCTCACTCTATTTCCCAAATTACAATTGGGGTTTCTCGGATTGAAGTGCTGTCTTCGACTTTTGAACAGTGAGCAGGTGAGTTCAATTTTGATTTCAATTTTTTAGCTTTTACCCATTTCGATTTTGATTTTGATATTTCAATTTTAGCTGTTGATTTCAATTTCGAAAATTTTAGCGTCTAGAGGCATAAGATAGATCGTTAAACTGAGCTTCTTATATTCTGTTGGTATTCGCATAAATGGAACAACTCTTCTAATTCTAAGCTATTGGGTCTTCCAACTATTGCATCATTTATATTATAGCTCATGTAGTGTAATGTGTAAACATGATAAGATTCAAGAACGATAAGATACAACTCATGTTAAAATACAATTCATGTTAGATATTTAGATTTATCCAG
>JAVXUO010000126.1:0-28887 GCA_033065855.1 Escallonia rubra | reverse complement strand
TTGGAATTTGGAGGTATGATACAATTAAGTTTCAGGACAATGTTATGGGTGGTGATTGGTCGGAGAAGATGAAGATTAGGGTTGAGTTGACTCACCAGCTCTTTGAAGAAGTGTGTAGTAAAATGAGTCAACTCACTTTGGAGGTACCAATTTTAGGGTTTGAAAAAAAATTAAGTTGGCTTGACGAAATTGCCCCTGATGGAAAAGTCTGGATCGTTAAGAAAATGGACGGATGTACTCACTTATTGAAAATTTGTAGTTGCAGGCCCTTATGTGTAAAAATTAAACTTTGGGACCCTTAATTGAGACAAAGTGATAGTTCCAGGGTACCTACGTGTATTTGACCCAAAATATTTTAACGAAAGAGGCTTGATATTATATAAGAAGACAAAAACACCCTTATATTGAATCACACTATTATTGATATAAGTATTTAATGAAAAAAAGAAAATTTTAAGTCAAAAGTCAAAACAATCATTAACTCTAACCTAAACATATATCCCAATAAAGGTATTTTAAGGAAATAGACATGATATCCCATGAGAAGTCAAAAACACCATCACTTTTAAATAGCACTCTAATTTAAAAAGGGTATTAAATGGAGAAAAATGTTATAAGTCAAAAACACCCTTACTAACTCTTAACTTTTTATAGGAATATTAATTAGAAAAGGGTACTTTAAGGAAAGAAAAGATTAGTCATTTAAGCCCATACGTGCTTTTATATATGTATAGATATAGATATAATAAGCGAAGCGTGAGTTTATTTGTACGACACATCATCACAGAGATATGTCTTCTTTGCTTGACACGTCATCACATTATGTTTTCAATGTGAAATAGAATTATAACTATTTTAAGTGCCATTAAAGGTTAGAATATTATCTTCAATGGAGTTCTTATTTCTTGATAAGTTAATTTTCATATTACTAAGACTTATATAATTGAAAAACTAATTCTAAATGTTCTAAAACTCTAACTGATTGATAAACTAACTTATTAGAACTTAATTTTGACTAATGTATCCTTAAAGCCACTCCCTATTATGATTATAAAAATTCATATATCTTAAAAAAGAAAATAACATATTAGATTTAGAAGACAAAAAAAAAATGATGCTACGATTGAGAATATTATATTGGATGGGGTTATTACGTCTTGATAAGTTACTTTTCATATTACTAAACCTTATATAATTGAAAAACTAATTCTAAACATTCTAGAACTCTAACTGATTGATGAACTAACTTATTAGAACTTAGGCCATGTTTGAAGCTCATTTTTTTTTTCAGTTTTGAAAATTGGAAAAAAAAAGCGCGTTTGGTAACCAATTTTTTTTTTTGTTCTCCAATATTAAAAACCAGTTTTTAAACTGAAGAGTAAAAAAAAAATCCAAAAACTGGTTTTTTTTTTCACTTTTGATTTTTTTTTTTTTTTGAGACAACCACCACCACCTTCCCACTGCCGGCGACTGCATGCGACCACCACCGCAAACCACCACAAAATAAAAACTGGGTTATCCAACAAAAAAAAAACTCAAAATAAATTTGGGTTATCAAACACCCACTTGTTTTTGTAAAAAACAAAATATTGTCAAACTAAGCCTTAGTTTTTACTATTGTATCCAAAAACTCACTCTCTACTATGAATATAAAAATTTATATATCTTAAAAACGAAAATAACCTACTAGATTTAGAAGAGGTAAAGAAATGAGGCTACAATTGAAAATATTAACTTCGATGAGATTCTTATTTCTTGGTAAGTTGATTTTTATATTACTAAGTCTTATATAATTGAAAAACTAATTCTAAACGTTCTAAAATTCTAACTGATTGATGAACTAACTTATTAGGACTTAATTTTGACTATTGTATCCTTAAAGTCACTCTCTATTATGATTATAAAAATTTCTGTATCTTAAAAACGAAAATAACATACTAGATTTAGAAGAGGAAAAAAAATTGATGTTACAATTGAGAATATTATCTTGGATGAGGTTATTACATCTTGATAAGTTAATTTCCACATTACTAAACCTTATATAATTGAAAAACTAATTCTAAACGTTCTAGAACTCTAATTGATTGATCAACTAACTTATTAGGACTTAATTCTATCATTGTATATTTAAAATCACTCTCTAGTAACATAGTAGATCTAAAAGATAAAAAAAAATTGATTCTACAATTGAGACTGAAACAATAAAAATAATGTAATAATTGTTTAAATTTGTTTTTAAAAATTATAAAAAAATTACCGTTATCGATGTAATGATTTGTTAATATAGTATAGTAGCTTTTAGAATCCTTTTGATAAAATAAAAAAATTGACGTTCTTTTTTGGATGGAACCACACAAACAAAAAATGACTGTATAATTATTATTTATTAAAATTGTAATAATGATAATATTTATTCATAACTCTGATAGTGGAAAAGGACTTAAAGCTATATAGTAAAAATGTCAATGTATCTAAAGGTATACAAATATGATTTTGAATGTGATCCCTATTTTTAAGTTTATTTAATTTTGCAAGAACTATATAAGGAAGCCTTACATAATGTGAAAACTAATTTTAAAACTCTAGTTATAAGATATTTTTTATGATTTGATTTTGACTATCGTGTTCTAAAAGCTAAATCTCTCATGCAAAGACAACAAGCCACGTATCTAAAAAAAAATATAACTGAAGGATATTTAGAAGGAAAAAATTATGTTACAGTTAATTTAAGTTTATGGTAATATAGTAAATGTATGTTTATTTACACATAACATAGTTATTGCAAAATGATCAACAAAATGGTTATATAGGACTGAATGATCAACAAAATGGTTATATCAGCATATATGAGATTTTAATAAAAAAGAAATCACATATGTATTAAAAAAAAGGTGCAATCAAATTAAATAATTATTAATTACTATATTTGAGAATATTTAAAACTTTTAATATGCAAAAATATGATATGACTATTGTATCCTTAAACCAATCTATAATATGAAGATATAAGTTCATATATCTAAAAAATTGAAAATAATATTATCTTGAATGGGGTCCTTATTTCTTGATAAGTTAATTTGCATATCAGTAAGCCTTATAACTGAAAAACTAATTCCAATAAAACTCTAACTAATTAATGAATGAACTTATTAGGACTTGATTTCTACTATTGTATTCTTAAAAGCACTTTCTAATATGAATATGAAATTTATATATAAAAAAAAACAAAAATAACATATTATATTTAAAAGAGGGGAAAATGATGTTACAATTGGGATTGAAGTAATAAAAATAATGTAACAATTGATTCATATTTATTTTCTTTTATATATACTTACCCTATTATTGTAAAGATTTATCAAATTATAATATATAGCTTTTAGAATCCTTTAGTAAAATAAAAAATTGACCACCTTTTTTTAGGTGGGACCACAAGATCAATACGTAACTATCTAATTATTATTAATTAAAATTATAATAATGATAATGCTTATTCATAAATTGGATAGTTGAAAAGGAGTTAAGGCTATATACTAAACATGTTAGTGTATCTAAAAGTATGCAAATATTATTTTAGATGTGACAAAGATTTTTAAGTTTATTTAGTTTTGCAAGAACAATGTGAAGGCTATATTAGAAAGCCTTATATAATATGAAAACTTATTAGGATTTATTTTTTACTATTGTGTCCTTAAAACTAACTCTCTCATACGATGATAAAAATCATGTATCTAGAAAACAAAAATCACATAAGAAATTTAGAAGAAAAAAAAATGTTACAGTTTTAAGTTTGTTATAATGTAATAAATGTATATATATTTATACATTGCAAAAAATTATCAATATAATATACAAGATCAATAGTACAATTATAGGACAGTTTTTCCCTTTGATAACACCGCACAATAATCTTTAAATGGCTACATCACATATATGAGATTTTGAAAAGAAATCACGTATTTATTAGAAAAAAAGATACAATTAAATCAAATAATTCTTAATTACTATATTTGAGAACATTTAAAACTATTAGAATGTCAAAATATATCTATGTAATTATACAAAACAAACATTTAACCAGTTCATTTTTACACAGGGCCTTACGATCAATGAAAGTACTTTTTGATTTATACTTCTTCATAGTTTCATGAAAAAAAACTTAATACATATAAAAATTATAACTTGGCGACAAGTCATTGAAGATGCAGAAAATAATTCCAATACTTCAAAACAAGGACACATCATCTTCATTAATTTAGTTTTATCATTACTAGCATCTTATAAGAATTAAAGAATACACACACACACGCACACACACACACACACACACACACACACACGCACGCACACGCACAAACACACACACACACACACACACACACACACACACACACACACACACATATATATATATATATATTAAAATATTAAATATTACGTGGTCATTTTGTCAAATTTGTTTTTGCAGACAATATTAACTTATTTGAAAGGAATAAGGTGTACACATATGTCCTGTTAAATTTAAAATATAACTTTATTTCATATAAATTTGTACTTAATCCTTATAATAACTTTCCAAAAACATGTAACACCTCAAAAAAATTTGAAGTTAAAGAATTATACTCATATATAACATCTACAATTCAAAAGGGATACATCATAGCCCAACCACTTTTTAATTTCAACCACAATTCTATTCATTATTTAGTTCTATATGCCACCAGCATGACTATTCTACTACTATAAGTATTAAGTCAATATTTATTTGAAATATTAATTTACAGCTAAAAGTAAAAGCTTAAAGCATGCAATATCTAACGGTTCCACAGTGTCGCTATCTATTCTTTATAGCCAAGTTAGATTTTTTTTAATAATATTATTGTCTTTTTTGTCTTGCGATATATGGTACATATTAATATACTCTTTGAAACCTTATATTAAATTGTATTTTATAAACTGACCCGACCTTGACTCGGGATCTTGGGCTAGTAAATATATAATAGAAGAAGCGTTGTGCATTTTGGAAGCGACACATAAGCTTTTTTGAGTGTTCTTTTTCCTTTTTACCCCTTTTAATTATGCGACACGTCATTTTTGTTCAATTTTGCGACACGTCATCATCTTTTTTTTGGTGTTTCATTCCTCCTCTACCTCTACTTAATATAGTCACACATGCCTCATGACTCTTTATCGTAACTTATTATTGAAAAATTCGGTGGTATAATTATCATAAATTTAGTTAACATAATAACACTAAAAAATCAATTCTACACATTCTAAAACTCTACCTAATCAATATATCAACACATTATAACTTAATTTTGACTATTAACACCTCAAAAAATACTTTAAATAAGAAAATAAACACTCAAACATAAAGAAAACATAAATTACACGTCATCATGTTTGTTTTGATGTTCGATTTTTTCTTTACCTTTACTTATTAAAGTTACACATGTATTATGGCTCTTTATTATAATTTATTATTAAAATTTCGGAGCTATTATTACCATAAATTTAGTAGACCTTATAAGAGTAAAAAATCTCTTTTACACATTCTAAAACTCTATGTAATCTATGTATCAATATATTAGGCCTTGATTTTAACTATTAAACCCTAAAAACACTTTAAATAACAAAATAAACACTAAAACATAAAGAAAACATAAATTACACGTGATCATGTTGACTTTGGTGTCGTTTCCTCTTCTACCTCTACTTATTATAGTCACACATGCATTATGGCTCTCTATTGTAACTATATATTATATTATCAAAAAATTCGGATGTATAAAATATCATAAATTTAGTTGACCTTACAGGAGTTAATAATCAATTTTACACCTTTTAAAACTTCACCTAATCAATGTACCAACATATTGGAACCTGATTTTGACTATTAGCACCTTAAAAACAATTTAAACAAAAACATAAACACTCAAACATAAAGACAACATAAGTCACTTATAAAAAAATTTTTGTAGGTCACAAATTAAAAACTTCTTTTCTTTATATGGAAGCAACATGTAATCAATATGAGATTTTAGTTCATCAGCTAATTTTAATTATAACACATTGAACTTTAAAACACATAAGTTTTCTACGTGTTCTTTTTCTTATTTATCCCTCTTACTTATGTGTCAAATCATCTTATTCGTTTTAATGTCCTTTTTTTTTACACAACTTATTAACTCTTTATTAAAATTTAGGGATAATATCACTTATATCCCTAAGTTTAGGGGTAAATTACAGTCAAAGACGTAAGTTTCAAAATTTTGCACTTATATCCAAAATGTGAAAATTTTGTATGAGATATGCCCACCGTTAGGGTTCCGTGACCCTAACTAACGATTTTTTCTGATGTCGCAATACCGTATTTCAAAAATGGCAATACTACCCTCTTCTTCTTCCCATTTCCTCTGTCCTCTCTCACAATCAACAATCACCATCCTCCCAAATTGAAACCATAACTAGAGACAAATCTCTTTCTCCTTCTCTAGCTCATGACCAACAATCACCACTGACCACCAACATCAAGACATCGCCGCACGCCACCGACATCAAGTTAACTACAATCGTTATGGCCATAACCACCGACCAGTTGGACCGAGCAACCTTCCAGTGTCAACTAACATTCTCGTTCATCTGCCTTTTCCCTACTCCAATTCTTCTCTCAAAAGGTCCAAGCCACGAAGACCCTTGCCACGAGATTCCTTTTCTCTCCTATTGATATTTATATATACATATAGACCTCCTCCAGTCCACCACGCAGTTTTTTCAGGTCCTCTTCCTTGGCTTCACCATAGAAATCCTTTTCTGTGGCTATCTCCTTGTGGCACTACAAAATGCTTACTTCTTCCCCACAATTGTACACCCTTCCCAAAGGTGAACTTAGTTGCTCTGTGTCATGTAGAACCAAGATGCTTTTTTTTTCCTTTCAATTTGTTTTCCTTCCTCACCTTTCCCTGTATCTGTACATGTGAAATTAGTCACTCATTTCCTTTCTACCACATGGGGTCTTTGCAGCAAAGGACAGTAATCGAGATTCTAAGCTTGAATTTTTAGAATTGTGGTGATTTTCCATGTGGAAGTGGATTTGAGAAGGTCGTAAAAGGTGAATCACAGTGATGGATTTGAGAAGGTCGTAAAAGGTGAATCACAGTGATGGATTTGAGAAGGGATAGAAAAAGAATAATATTGGTTGTGGGATCCGTGGCCCTTCATACTTCCCTCTCATTTATGTTTGAAGGGCAATCACGACCTTTCATGCTAAATTTTAACACCGTCCGTATTCCATTTGGTCAACGGACATAACTGATATAAACGCAAACATGTGTCCTCGATTGTAATTTACCCCTAAAGTGAGGGATATAAGTGAATTATCCGTAAAATTTATTATTAAAATTATTTGTGAACATTACTACCCCAATTGTGTGAACCTTTTAAAACTAGAAAAGCAATTCTAAAATTTTAATTATGTAACATTGAACTTTCAAATACAATAGCTTTTTTAGTATTTTTTTTTCTTTTCACCGCTCTTACTTATTCTACACGTCATCCTATTTGTTTTGGTCATTTTATTTTATCACCCCAACTTATTAACTATGTATTATAAAAAATGTGGATAATATTGGGCCAATTTTCGTCAACCTTTTAAAACTAGGAAACTAACTCTAAAATTTTTAAAACAGTACCTAATAAATATACTTACATATTACGCCTTAATTTTGACTGTTAATACCTTAAGTTCACTTTAAAATAAAATAAAAAATAGAATCTCACAAATATAAAGTACGAAGACCATGTATAAAAAATAAAGATTAATACTTAACATATTTCATATAAGCAATATAAAATTCGAATATGACTTCATTTATAGATATCTTTAAAATGTCAAAATAGCAGTTTACTTCACAAATTAATTTTAATATAACAACTCAAAGTCTAAAGTAGAAATCATATACTCTTTTGAATGCCCAAAACAAAGAATCAAATATAACGCATTTTTTAATTTATTACTTTAGAAATACTTCAAAAAAATTATCAAAATGGCACCTTTAAAAATTGTTGAACGTCATCTTGAAGTAAAACAATTAAACATAGGGATTGTCACCGTAACGCTACACTATTTCTTTCACATAGTTAATTCTATCTTTTAAAATGATGGTTATTTAAGAAATTTTTTATAATTACCCAGGTCATAGGAAGATGCCTACAACCTGCTATACAGTGAAACTCAATGTCGTTGTATACTTTTAATGTCACATATTTAGTGACTTTAAAATTTTACTTTTGAAAAATATCGGTTATGGTGTCAAAAAAATGTCACTAAGCATGTTTATCGATCATTTACTGTTTTGTATAGAGGGTTGTAGGGATTTTCATGGGCAGTAGGTAAAAATAATTCATTATATAAAATAAAATAAAATTACTCCATGTACTTCCATTTCAGTTTCAATATCTATTTTTAGTTGTTTATTTAAGTCTACACAATAAATTACAAACTGTATAGTTTGTGAACCTTTTTTAGGATTTTTCTTTTCCAATACAAATGACAGCGACTGATTTTTAATTCATTATTTTTTAATTCATGTGTATATATAGGGTAATCTACAAAAAATATATATATTAAATATGTGGTATTCTAACTTTACAAGCATAAATAAAAACAAATGCACCACATTGCGTGGAAAACAACAACAAAAAAATGTCTCCCTCTTATATGGATATGGTAAGTTAAATCAATAGCTATAATACCGACGAATGTTTTAGTCATTTTATTTTTTCAGCCCAACTTATTAACTATGTATTATAATTTATTATAAAAAATGTGGATATTATTGGCCCAATTTTCGTCAACCTTTTAAAGCTAGGAAACTAACTCTAAAGTTTTTAAAACACTACCTAATAAATATACTTACATATTACGCTTTAATTTTGACTGTTAGTACCTTAAGTGCAATTTAAAATAAAAAAAAATAGAATCTCACAAATATAAAGTACGAAGACCGTGTATCAAAAATAAAGATTAATACTTAACATCTTTTCATATAAGCAATATAAAAATTGAATATAACTTCATTTATAGATATCTTTGAAATGTCATAATAGCAGTATACTTCACAAATTAATTTTAATATAACAACTCAAAGTCTAAAGTAGAAATCATATACTCTTTTGAATGCCCAAAGCAAAGAATCAAATATAACGCATTTTTTAATTTATTACTTTAGAAATACTTCAAAAAAATTATCAAAATGGCACCTTTAAAAACTGTTGAACGTCATCTTGAAGTAAAACAATTAAACATAGGGATTGTCACCGTAATGCTACACTATTTATTTCACAGAGTTAATTCTATCTTTTAAAATGATGGTTATCTAAGAAATTTTTTACAACTACCCAGGTCATAGGAAGATGCCTACAACCTGCTATACAGTGAAACTCATTAATGTCGTTGTATACTTTTAATGTCACTTATTTAGTGACTTTAAAAAGGTACTTTTGAAAAATATCGGTTATGGTGTGAAAAAAAATGTCACTAAGCATGTTTATCGATCATTTACTGTTTTGTATAGAGGGTTGTAGGGATTTTCATGGGCGGTAGGTAAAAATAATTCATTATCTAAAATAAAATAAAATTACTCCATGTACTTCCATTTCAGTTTCAATATCTATTTTTAGTTGTTTATTTAAGTCTACACAATAAATTACAAACTGTATAGTTTGTGCACCTTTTTTAGGATTTTTCTTTTCCAATACAAATGACTGCGACTGATTTTTAATTCATTATGTTTTAATTCATGTGTATATATAGGGTAATCTACAAAAAAAATATATATTAAATATGTGGTATTCTAACTTTACAAGCATAAATAAAAAACAAATGCACCACATTGCGTGGAAAACAAAACGACAATGGCTCCCTCTTATATGGATATGGTAAGCAAAATCGATAGCGAAAATATATTTGTGTGTATAAAATCTTGAAAATTTAACTTTTTTTCACAAAAACAATTTAGTTTCTCAATACTAAAAAACAAAGTAATATTCTAATTTGTTGCGAAATAATTGATTATTCATTGTATTCTTCACTTTTTGAGTACTTTATTTTGAACTTCTGAATCTTACTGATATTTAAGCACTATAACATGCTTTACTATTATGAAACAATTTCGTGATTATGCTTTCATTGTGTTGTGGATGAAATCTGGAACACACTTCTGACGATTCGTGAGTGAACCTGCGCAGCAAAAACAACACCGATTACTTCGCCGGAAGTGTTTCCGGCGGAGACACTCCGATGCTTAAGTCAGTTAATCTGTCTGGATTTGAATATTACTGTTGAAACTGAGCACTTACCTCTTTCTTTGTCTCCATTTCCTTTATATAGAGCTCCCCAACAGAAGGTAGTTATGTCTCTTTATTAGGGAGTTACCCGAAGTAGAGATTTATTCCAGGATTAATGATCCGTTAATCTCCCTTTAATGGGCTGTTACCAATATTGATGAAGAGGTGGATTCAATGCATAAGTTATTGTAACAACCCGATACTTTTTCTGATCTGATTAGAAATTTTAGCGGCGAATATATTTTTAGCGTCGATATTTTTTTTCAGTTTTATTATTATTTTTATTTAACAACTCCTAGCGACGATTAGTGTAAGCTGGGTCATGTAACAACCGCTATATATTTTTTTTATTTCCTAACTTGGACCGCTTTGAGATAATAAAAGTTCTGGGTAAAAATTAGAATATCTAACGAGAGCTTAGGGGCTTTTTGGTAGTTTTCTAATTTAGGGTTTATTTAATTACATATGTAAGACCCTGTTGGAGCAGCCGTCCAAGCTGTTTCTTCTCCTTCTGATATTCGAATGCGGCATAGGCGTAGAGAGAAAAGAGAAAGAGAATTTTACAGAGAAGGGTGTGTGTGTTCGTGAGAAATGGAGAGAGAGTGATACAGAAAAGCAAAGAAGTCTCGGCAGGAAGAAAAGAGAAAAGGGAAAGAGAAAGGGAGAAAGAGAAAGCTGACGAGGACACCTGCGATTGGAATTTGGTGCCGGAAATACGGCAATTTTGAGTTTTGATTTCGGTAAGCGTCGATTCCTTTTTCCTCTTAGTTTACACTATTTTAATGTGTGTTTGAAGAGCTGTGATGTAGCCTGTAGGGTGATACAACTGTGTGTGTATTGTGGTTAGAGAGAGAGAGAGAGAGAGAGAGAGAGATCAGCCATGGAGTTGCCATGGTGCTTATGCGTATAGAAGGGCTGCTGCGTGAGAGTGACTGTAGGTGAAGAGGGGCTGAAATGGTTGCGAGTGAAGGTGATACGGGACTGTTGTGTGGTGCTTGTGATGATTGTGTTGTGGGTGAATTAAGGAACGAAAGAGGGATGTGGGTGTTGTATAGATGTCTGCAATGGTGCTTTGAGGTGTTGGCTGTGTAGTGTAGAAATGGGGGATTGGGCAGCCGTGTATGACTGCCGTAAACCTGTAATTTCGGCGTCGTTATGGTTCGGCAAAAGGGGTTGCGTGGCTAGCCAAAGGCAGGTTGAGGTGTGTGGATTAGGATGTGTATTTGTGGGAGTGCCGTGTATGTGTTTGTGTGAGCATGGGTGTAATGGACAACAAAAGAAGAGTATTGCCATGGTTGTATGCGGCTATGCAGAGTGTGCGTGCGGCTGTTTGCATGTGGTTTAGAGTGTAATTGATGGAAGCTGCATATATGTGTGGGAGTATTGTGGGCTCATAGTTGCTGTGTATGTGTGTTTTGTGATTAGATGGTGGGTAAAGTGCTCAGGTGTGCTAGTGTGTATGTGTGTTTTGGGGATCTGCCGAGAGAAATGGAGAAATTGGCAGCCATGGGCTGCCGTATGAGAGAGAGGGAAAGTAATGGCCGTGTGTTGTGTATTTTTTATGTGCATGTGAGTTTCAGAAAGTGGGAGAGAAATGGGCTGTGTGTGTGTAGCTGTGTGAATACGTGTGTGGAATGGTTGACTAAGTGGGAATGGCTTTGGAAGGTTGCATGGGTAGTCAGTGGGAAGAAAGAAAAAGAAGGAGAACAGAAGACCCACTGCCTCACTGCAGTGGGTGTGCAAAGGTAGGTGATGCGCATGTATGGGGTGTGAAAGTGTGTGTTTGTGTGAGTTTTAAGGTGTGCCTTAGTGTATGTTTTTATGTATATGGTGGGTGTAGCAGCTGTGCTTTGTGTGAAGGAGTGGGTGTGTTATAGAGTGTTATAGAGAAAGGAGAAGAAGAAGGTGAAACGGGTTGCTGGGCACAGGCAGATTGGGTAGTTCATGGGTGTACCTCAGTTAGCGTTAGGTATGATATATGCATAGGATGGCGTACAATGATCTTTAATACGTAAAATTTTAAAGTATGGTACCTTAGGCTATGTTAGAAGTTTTGGCAAACTTTTATAATTTTCTGAAATCATATGTATTTTTAATATTTTTATGTAATTTCAGATTTGTAAAATCGTTTTGGAGACCTTAAACCCAGAAAATGTTTTAGGAAACATTATAGTAATGTCTTTATGGCATAAGAAAGACTCAGTAAAAGTTTTATGATTTTTGGGGTTGATTTGCTATGGTTTCCGTATCGCATTAGTTTTAGCAAAACGAATATTTGAAAAATAGTTTTAATGCTTTTTAATTCCTGATTTAAATTTCTATGATCTTTATACATATGTTTAAGCTGCTACAAAAATTATGGGACTTAGTTTGCAGCTGGAAGTAATTATGGCAATTATTGGGTTTTTATTGTATTTAAAGAAATTATTTTAATTCGAAAATATTCAAAAATTCAGAAAATTCATATTTTGACTTATTATAATGTTTTAAGCTATACAAGTATTTTATTTTAATTTATAATAAATTTAGAATACGGTTATGCATTAAAGAGCGTACCGGGTTCTCGGTTAAGTTGGCCGTGTGCGAGGCGCGCTTTGAGTTGTGTGATTCCGGGGTTAGAGGTGAGCGCCGTTTGGGTAGTTTATATTAGGTTTATAGTATTGTAGTATAGATTATGTTCTAACATATGGATTTGCCAATCTAGGTTTATTCAAAGAATTATAATCGAGGTTGGTAGCATCGCATAGCTTGGACCGAGGTAAGGGATTTCTATCCGAACCCTATTTCGGTATTCTGTTTTCAAATGCTTATAGAACAGTTTTAGAAGCTACATTGATTCGCTTTTTATGTTTGAAATAAAAGATGTTTTGAAATCGTCCATGAAACCCTAATTTGAGCCTGATAGCTATCGTTTGGAATTCGTTACTTAATCCTTCATTTTACTTAATTCAATCGTTGTAAAATGTTTTGAACTGTGTTTAAATTCCTTGAATATTTTTAAATGCATTTATTGCTTCTCAATGTTGACATGAGTTAGTAACTTGGGAGCCATAAGGATGGTCTGTATTGTTGGCGTTATAAGGATGGTCTGTTGGATGGGTTTAACTAGTACCTAGATGGACTAGTCAGTATACATATGCATATGTAAAGCGATCGAGCACTGCCGGGGTGGCTTTGCTTCTGTACTGCTCATGTTCAACGTTTCCTATTTATGTTATTGCATTATAAGTGTTTTGAAAATGGTTATCTATTTAAGGGAATTGAGTTGAATACTCGTCCCTGTGTTTATATCGTATTGTAGTGATTTCATTGAAAGCAAAATCCCTCAAAAAGTTTTTATCGTACTTGATTGTAAAATAAAAAAAAAAAAATTCGTTCGTTTTGTTCATCTTTGTCTAAGTGCTGTATTTCATTGAAAGTACTCTTCAAATGTTTTATTGAAAGATCGTCCGAATCATTTTGTGATTTTAAATCTTTGTGCGACCTTACTGGGCTCTCAAAAGCTCACTCCCCGTTGACTCCTTTTCCGCAGGTGATAGCCAGCAGTAGGTTACCTGAATTTGGATTAGAGCCGAGCGAGCGAAAGCAAAGGAATTAGATTTTAGGATTGATCGTTAGAACCCCTGCGTGGGTAAATATTAATGTTTGAACTTTCTTAGATTTAAACTTGGTATTTCAATTATGATAATTGATTTGGAGTATAATTTGATTGATGGATAGTTGCTCTGAAAAGCTGTGATATTATTTTGATGAGTTTAAGGATATCCTGTTTTAGTGTAAGTGATTGAGTGAGTGTTAACGTTCCGGAAAAAAATTCCGGGATGTTACAGTTGGTATCAGAGCCAGGTTATATGATTCTGTAGACTTTAGAAGTAAGTGAGAGAAAGCCTAAGTTTTAACAAGAGAGTTAGGGAAAGACTTTAGTGACTTAGTTGAACCTTAGTAGTGGCTAGATATCAGAGTGCGCAGTGAAAACATAGAGGGTATATCGTTTGATTTCAGTGCTTATAGGAATTGGTTAATTATTTTGAGGTTGAGTAATGCTATCCGATTTGTTTGGATTATGATACCCTAGGTAATAATCGAAATTTGAAGTATAGTGAAATTTCGAAATAGCTATTGATGTTCTCGACTCATATTTTGGAGGTTAAGTGTAACATTCAGTAACACCTTCCTTTGGGAATTACCTAATGAGAGCATAGTGTCTGGATATTATAGGAAGTGAAATTTCGAGGACGAAATTTTTATAAGTGGGGGAGAATGTAACAACCCGATACTTTTTCTGATCTGATTAGAAATTTTAGCGGCGAATATATTTTTAGCGTCGATATTTTTTTTCAGTTTTATTATTATTATTATTTAACAACTCCTAGCGACGATTAGTGTAAGCTGGGTCATGTAACAACCGCTATATATTTTTTTTATTTCCTAACTTGGACCGCTTTGAGATAATAAAAGTTCTGGGTAAAAATTAGAATATCTAACGAGAGCTTAGGGGCTTTTTGGTAGTTTTCTAATTTAGGGTTTATTTAATTACATATGTAAGACCCTGTTGGAGCAGCCGTCCAAGCTGTTTCTTCTCCTTCTGATATTCGAATGCGGCATAGGCGTAGAGAGAAAAGAGAAAGAGAATTTTACAGAGAAGGGTGTGTGTGTTCGTGAGAAATGGAGAGAGAGTGATACAGAAAAGCAAAGAAGTCTCGGCAGGAAGAAAAGAGAAAAGGGAAAGAGAAAGGGAGAAAGAGAAAGCTGACGAGGACACCTGCGATTGGAATTTGGTGCCGGAAATACGGCAATTTTGAGTTTTGATTTCGGTAAGCGTCGATTCCTTTTTCCTCTTAGTTTACACTATTTTAATGTGTGTTTGAAGAGCTGTGATGTAGCCTGTAGGGTGATACAACTGTGTGTGTATTGTGGTTAGAGAGAGAGAGAGAGAGAGAGAGAGAGATCAGCCATGGAGTTGCCATGGTGCTTATGCGTATAGAAGGGCTGCTGCGTGAGAGTGACTGTAGGTGAAGAGGGGCTGAAATGGTTGCGAGTGAAGGTGATACGGGACTGTTGTGTGGTGCTTGTGATGATTGTGTTGTGGGTGAATTAAGGAACAAAGAGGGATGTGGGTGTTGTATAGATGTCTGCAATGGTGCTTTGAGGTGTTGGCTGTGTAGTGTAGAAATGGGGGATTGGGCAGCCGTGTATGACTGCCGTAAACCTGTAATTTCGGCGTCGTTATGGTTCGGCAAAAGGGGTTGCGTGGCTAGCCAAAGGCAGGTTGAGGTGTGTGGATTAGGATGTGTATTTTTGGGAGTGCCGTGTATGTGTTTGTGTGAGCATGGGTGTAATGGACAACAAAAGAAGAGTATTGCCATGGTTGTATGCGGCTATGCAGAGTGTGCGTGCGGCTGTTTGCATGTGGTTTAGAGTGTAATTGATGGAAGCTGCATATATGTGTGGGAGTATTGTGGGCTCATAGTTGCTGTGTATGTGTGTTTTGTGATTAGATGGTGGGTAAAGTGCTCAGGTGTGCTAGTGTGTATGTGTGTTTTGGGGATCTGCCGAGAGAAATGGAGAAATTGGCAGCCATGGGCTGCCGTATGAGAGAGAGGGAAAGTAATGGCCGTGTGTTGTGTATTTTTTATGTGCATGTGAGTTTCAGAAAGTGGGAGAGAAATGGGCTGTGTGTGTGTAGCTGTGTGAATACGTGTGTGGAATGGTTGACTAAGTGGGAATGGCTTTGGAAGGTTGCATGGGTAGTCAGTGGGAAGAAAGAAAAAGAAGGAGAACAGAAGACCCACTGCCTCACTGCAGTGGGTGTGCAAAGGTAGGTGATGCGCATGTATGGGGTGTGAAAGTGTGTGTTTGTGTGAGTTTTAAGGTGTGCCTTAGTGTATGTTTTTATGTATATGGTGGGTGTAGCAGCTGTGCTTTGTGTGAAGGAGTGGGTGTGTTATAGAGTGTTATAGAGAAAGGAGAAGAAGAAGGTGAAACGGGTTGCTGGGCACAGGCAGATTGGGTAGTTCATGGGTGTACCTCAGTTAGCGTTAGGTATGATATATGCATAGGATGGCGTACAATGATCTTTAATACGTAAAATTTTAAAGTATGGTACCTTAGGCTATGTTAGAATTTTTGGCAAACTTTTATAATTTTCTGAAATCATATGTATTTTTAATATTTTATGTAATTTCAGATTTGTAAAATCGTTTTGGAGACCTTAAACCCAGAAAATGTTTTAGGAAACATTATAGTAATGTCTTTATGGCATAAGAAAGACTCAGTAAAAGTTTTATGATTTTTGGGGTTGATTTGCTATGGTTTCCGTATCGCATTATTTTTAGCAAAACGAATATTTGAAAAATAGTTTTAATGCTTTTTAATTCCTGATTTAAATTTCTATGATCTTTATACATATGTTTAAGCTGCTACAAAAATTATGGGACTTAGTTTGCAGCTGGAAGTAATTATGGCAATTATTGGGTTTTTATTGTATTTAAAGAAATTATTTTAATTCGAAAATATTCAAAAATTCAGAAAATTCATATTTTGACTTATTATAATGTTTTAAGCTATACAAGTATTTTATTTTAATTTATAATAAATTTAGAATACGGTTATGCATTAAAGAGCGTACCGGGTTCTCGGTTAAGTTGGCCGTGTGCGAGGCGCGCTTTGAGTTGTGTGATTCCGGGGTTAGAGGTGAGCGCCGTTTGGGTAGTTTATATTAGGTTTATAGTATTGTAGTATAGATTATGTTCTAACATATGGATTTGCCAATCTAGGTTTATTCAAAGAATTATAATCGAGGTTGGTAGCATCGCATAGCTTGGACCGAGGTAAGGGATTTCTATCCGAACCCTATTTCGGTATTCTGTTTTCAAATGCTTATAGAACAGTTTTAGAAGCTACATTGATTCGCTTTTTATGTTTGAAATAAAAGATGTTTTGAAATCGTCCATGAAACCCTAATTTGAGCCTGATAGCTATCGTTTGGAATTCGTTACTTAATCCTTCATTTTACTTAATTCAATCGTTGTAAAATGTTTTGAACTGTGTTTAAATTCCTTGAATATTTTTAAATGCATTTATTGCTTCTCAATGTTGACATGAGTTAGTAACTTGGGAGCCATAAGGATGGTCTGTATTGTTGGCGTTATAAGGATGGTCTGTTGGATGGGTTTAACTAGTACCTAGATGGACTAGTCAGTATACATATGCATATGTAAAGCGATCGAGCACTGCCGGGGTGGCTTTGCTTCTGTACTGCTCATGTTCAACGTTTCCTATTTATGTTATTGCATTATAAGTGTTTTGAAAATGGTTATCTATTTAAGGGAATTGAGTTGAATACTCGTCCCTGTGTTTATATCGTATTGTAGTGATTTTATTGAAAGCAAAATCCCTCAAAAAGTTTTTATCGTACTTGATTGTAAAAATCGTTCGTTTTGTTCATCTTTGTCTAAGTGCTGTATTTCATTGAAAGTACTCTTCAAATGTTTTATTGAAAGATCGTCCGAATCATTTTGTGATTTTAAATCTTTGTGCGACCTTACTGGGCTCTCAAAAGCTCACTCCCCGTTGACTCCTTTTCCGCAGGTGATAGCCAGCAGTAGGTTACCTGAATTTGGATTAGAGCCGAGCGAGCGAAAGCAAAGGAATTAGATTTTAGGATTGATCGTTAGAACCCCTGCGTGGGTAAATATTAATGTTTGAACTTTCTTAGATTTAAACTTGGTATTTCAATTATGATAATTGATTTGGAGTATAATTTGATTGATGGATAGTTGCTCTGAAAAGCTGTGATATTATTTTGATGAGTTTAAGGATATCCTGTTTTAGTGTAAGTGATTGAGTGAGTGTTAACGTTCCGGAAAAAAATTCCGGGATGTTACAGTTGTAACGACCCGGTCCACGGCCCCACCACAGGGCATTGCCTCCCTCAAAAGGGCTAGCCAAGTAGGTACTTATGAGTTCCTTGGCAAGGTCTTATAAGGGTCATCTCATACTATTCCACATCCGATGTGGGATATTACAATCTCCCCTCCTTATACCTTAGCGTCCTCGCTAAGGCTCGATCACACATAGCCCAGAACCTTCCTCTCTAGCCAATGTGGGATATACCCGGCTCACCCTTCGTTGCCCCAACCATCATCTTGATGTGGGATATACCCGGGCTTGCCTTCGTTTCCCCCAACCATCGGCAACCCGACTGGATGGCCCAGCCCGAGCTTTCGAGAGTCGGCTCTGATACCATTTGTAACGACCCGGTCCACGGCCCCACCACAGGGCATTGCCTCCCTCAAAAGGGCTAGCCAAGTAGGTACTTATGAGTTCCTTGGCAAGGTCTTATAAGGGTCATCTCATACTATTCCACATCCGATGTGGGATATTACAGTTATAGTTCTTTCAGATGACGACACGTGTCTTCATCTTGACTATGATAATTTTTGCCTGTATCATTTGCCCCCCATTCCATGTTCTCTTTTCCGAAGAGGATTATGGAATGTTGGAATACTTTCCCTTCTGCCAATATGAGTTGAAGAGAAATGTTGTAGGGGCCGAACAGATCAGACGGGAGTCGTCTATTCGGTGAAGCCGAGCAGAGACTTAGGGTCTCGTCTGCTCGTTTTGGCCGAGTAGAGAGAGACGCCTTTGGAAGTTGTCTACTCGGTTTAGCCGAGCAGGGATGCTTCCAGAAATCGTCAGTTTGTTTTGGCCGAGCAGAGAGGCCTTTTGAGGTTTACTCGTCTTAGCCGAGTAGAGACGCCTTTGGAGGTCGTCTACTTGGCTTGGCCGAACAGAGACGTGTTTCCAAGTCGTCTACTCGGCTTGGCCGAGCAGAGACGTGTTGGATGTCGTCTACTCGGCTTGGCCGAGCAGAGACGTGTTTCCAAGCCGTCTATTCGGCTTGGCCGAGCAGAGACGTGTTTCCAAGTCGTCTACTCGGCTTGGCCGAGCAGAGACGTGTTGGATGTCGTCTACTCGGCTTGGCCGAGCAGAGACGTGTTTCCAAGTCGTCTACTCGGCTTGGCCGAGCAGAGACGTGTTTCCAAGTCGTCTACTCGGCTTGGCCGAGCAGAGACGTGTTGGATGTCGTCTACTCGGCTTGGCCGAGCAGAGACGTGTTTCCAAGTCGTCTACTCGGCTTGGCCGAGCAGAGACGTGTTGGATGTCGTCTACTCGGCTTGGCCGAGCAGAGACGTGTTTCCAAGTCGTCTACTCGGCTTGGCCGAGCAGAGACGCGTGGTCCATAGGGCTCGTCTGCTCGGTAGAGGCTAGGACTAAGTAGCTCGTCTGCTCGTCAAGAGCAGAGGCGTGGTCCATAGGGCTCGTCTGCTCGGCAGAGGCTAGGACTAAGTAGCTCGTCTGCTCGTCAAGAGCAGAGGCGTGGTCCATAGGGCTCGTCTGCTCGGCAGAGGCTAGGACTAAGTAGCTCGTCTGCTCGTCAAGAGCAGAGGCGTGTGGTCCATAGGGCTCGTCTGCTCGGAAGAGGCTAGGACTAAGTAGCTCGTCTGCTCGTCAAGAGCAGAGGCGTGGTCCATAGGGCTCGTCTGCTCGGCAGAGGCTAGGACTAAGTAGCTCGTCTGCTCGTCAAGAGCAGAGGCGTGGTCCATAGGGCTCGTCTGCTCGGCAGAGGCTAGGACTAAGTAGCTCGTCTGCTCGTCAAGAGCAGAGGCGTGGTCCATAGGGCTCGTCTGCTCGGCAGAGGCTAGGACTAAGTAGCTCGTCTGCTCGTCAAGAGCAGAGGCGTGGTCCATAGGGCTCGTCTGCTCGGCAGAGGCTAGGACTTAGTAGCTCGTCTACTCGTCAAGAGCAGAGGCGTGGTCCATAGGGCTCGTCTGCTCGGCAGAGGCTAGGACTAAGTAGCTCGTCTGCTCGTCAAGAGCAGAGGCGTGGTCCATAGGGCTCGTCTGCTCGGCAGAGGCTAGGACTAAGTAGCTCGTCTACTCGTCTCTATTGTAGTTATCGTCATGGGGTAAATAGGTAATTTTGTCCCTGTTAAGTTCTTTAGATGTATGCCAAGTGTCAAGTGACTTGATAGGTCATGAGATCTCATCCATTGGATGGGTCTATCGTTTTCTATATAAGGAGTGAAACCTTTTTACCCACTTCACTACTTGCTTCATTTTCTTAGAGAGTGAGGGAGAGAGATCGTCTTGGAGCCTTTGAAGATTTTTAAGTTTTGAGTTTGAAGATCTACTCTTTTTTTTCAAGTAAGTTTCAAACTTTTTTCTTTTGAAATCCTCTGTTTTGATCTGAAATTATGTCAAATGAAGGTGAGGAACATGTTTCTGAACTTGATCCACTAGGTTTTAGGATAGAGCCTACCTTTGATCCCTTGTTCTTAGAAATTGGAGTTCCCTTGGTTCCTTTTCAAGAATCGAGGGGTGTGCCTGCTAAGGAGGTGTTGACGGAGAATGCCCAGTCTCCCAAACCTTTCGATGCGCACACACTAAGAAGTAAGCTAAGTAGTTACGACCTGAAGCTTCTACGCGATCGTTGTGAAATTCCGTCGATTGTAAAATTAAGGCTTCCAGACGAGGATGAAGCGGCAAACATGACTACAATTGACGAAATAGGTGTTTACTGGGACATGTTTATCAATGGTTTTAGAGTTCCCCTCCACCCCTTCTTTGTTAAGCTTCTAAATGCTTATGGGCTTGCTCCCGGCCAACGTTCGCCCCATGCGTGGCGCTTTATGAGTTTCTTTATCTACCGATGCCATAAGCTAGGACTGAACCCTAGAGTTAGGGTATTCAGATGGTTCTTTACCATCTGTGCAATCACTAAACAAGTAGGTTGGTATTTTTTAAGTCGTCGCCCAAAGGCCGAAGCCAACTTGTTTCCACACCCCCCATCATCCAACCATAATTGGAAGGAGAGGTTTTTGTTTGTTAAGCTGCCTAAGTCTCAAAGGGGCGAGGTCTGTAACGTATGGCTCCCAGAATGTGAGACGAGGGCCTGTAATAGACTGAAAGAAAAGGACTTGTCGGAAACTGACCTTGAGCATATTTCGAAGCTTAAGGATGCCGAGCCTTTAGAATCCAGATATCCCTTGAGCAATTCCCAGCTCCGTGAGTGCGGCATCATTCTTCCCCTTGAGCCTCAAGATTTTGATGAGGAGGAAGAGGAGGGCGAGAATGATCCTGGTAAAGCTCTTATCAAAGCTTATACTTTCATAATATTGAATGGTGTAACTTACTGTTTCGTGTGCAGAAAACATGTCGTCGCGCGCACAAGGGGATCCTCCATTGTTCAATGCCCAAGGCGTTTTGGGGGAGATCATTCCTGATGAGCTGGCTACCGCCCACGGTATTGAGGAGGAAGTGCAGGACCTGGATTTTGGAGCTTTGGTTTCTGGATCGCAGCCGAAGGTGGCACAATCCGAAGACTTTGTTTTGGCTCTGTCTAGGGTAGACAAGTCACAAGAAGGTACCAAGAAACGAAGAATTTCTGGTAAAGGTGGGAGCAGAGCTACTTCTTCTTCTGTTCGTCCTGACACTCCGCATCGTCCAGCCTGGGGAGTATCGATTGATGAATCTGTCTTCAAATCTCCTCGTACGGCATGGGACTGGTCTAGTCATGCAATCATTCCCATGGATCGTAAGACATTGTCGGGCTATGGTGTCAATGAGACGGCCAATGGCATGGTCCAACTGATGTCTCAGGCCATGGCACAGGTGCAAATTGGGGCTGAAAAGCTTATTGCTGCTGACAAAGTACTGGACGAGGAGAAGAAAAATGTTATGATAGAGAATAATTTTCGTCGAGAAGCAGAGAAGAAGGTGGAGGATTTGGGCAGGAAGGTGGAGCAACTAACGACTCGAGTCAATTGCTTTGATGCTGAGAAGTCATCGATTGCTGCTCAGGCCGTGCAGCAGTTCAAGAAGTCTCAGTTTTTCATGGACCTGCGTTACCGTGACTCAAAAAGGGCACTTGTTCATGGTTATAAGGAGTGCAAGGCGGACATTTTGAAGGATCATCCTGAATATGACTTGAGTATCTACGAGCATAAATTTGCTCGTGAAGCTGCTGCAGAGGATGCTCTTCGGGCTGAAGATGCCGAGCGTAGAGCTGCTGGTCTGCGGGTGCCTAGTTCCTCAATTAGTCGCAGTTTGGGTGCTTCAGGGTCAGGATCAGGAACGATCCCAAGGCAATCGGTGCTTACGACCGAAGGTTCTTCTCATGAGCTGGTGGTGCCGGGAGATGCTGATGATCAGGATGAGTAGATAGGATTTCTGTCTAGAGTAGGCTAGATTTTAAGATTTCCTGTTGTACTGCCTAGGATCCTCGTATCTTTTGAATTTAATGCAATCAAGTTTTTATTGACGCAATTAAATTTTCATGTATTTTGATTTTTATTCATATCAAAACATGCCTCTGGAGCTAACTAAAAATTAAGGCGATCAACTTAAAACAAATAGACTGAGGCTGAGAGATCAGCTTAAAACATAAACAGACTGGGAAGGCTGAGAGATCAGCTTAGACTGGGGGAAGGGATTGCCCCCCTCCCCTTCGGTCTGTTTATGCATAATATCGCCTTAAATGCATCGCATTCCATGTTCGAGGAATTGCCTTGCCATCCAATTGTTCCAAATGATAGGCCCCTGGGCCTCCTAATCTCACAACCCTGTAAGGGCCCTCCCAGTTGGGTGCTAACTTGCCAATGGCTTCGCGTGGGGCTGAAGCTTCTATGCGACGTAGGACTAAGTCGCCCACTCGGAAAGCCCGTGGACGAACTCTCTGGTCATAGAATTTGGATACACGATGCTGGTAAGCTGCGAGGCGCATGGCCGCTTGCTCACGACGTTCATCAAGGAGGTCGAGATTGGCTCGGAGAGCCTCCTCATTTTGTATCGGGGCATACGATGTGAGCCGAAGATAAGGTAACCCGACTTCCACAGGTATGAGAGCTTCCGTTCCGAAAGACAGACTGAAGGGGGTTTCGCCAGTAGGAGTTCTAGTGGTGGTATTGTAGGCCCAAAGAATTTTGGGCAACTCTTCGACCCACAAACCTTTCGCTCCATCCAGCCTCTTCTTTATCCCTTGAAGAAGTGTGCGGTTCGTAACTTCAGTTTGCCCATTCGTCTGTGGGTGTGCCACGGAAGTGAAGCGTTGCTCGATCGATAGATTAGTGCAAAAACTCCGAAAAGTTGAGTTGTCAAATTGTTTGCCATTATCTGTGACGAGCACCCGTGGAATTCCAAAACGGCAAACAATGGCTCGCCAGAAAAAGTCTTCACATTTCTTTTCAGTAATCGTGGCCAAGGCTTCTGCTTCTGCCCACTTGGTGAAATAATCAATTGCCACGATTATGAATCGACGCTGAGCTGTTGCTGTAGGGAAAGGACCCATGATGTCCATTCCCCACATAGCAAAAGGTATGCAGCAACTCAACGATGACAAGGGGCTTGGTGATTGCCTGGGGATTGAAGAAAAACGTTGGCAAGCATCACATTTTTTTGTGAAGTCCAAAGCGTCACGATGCATTGTCGGCCAATAATACCCATGTCGAAGAACTTTGTGTGCCAAGGCGCGTCCTCCCAAGTGTTGTCCGCAAATGCCTTCATGAACTTCTCGCAGAGCATAATTCGATTATGTCGGTGTGAGGCAACGGAGGTAAGGAAGTGTAAAGGAACGCTTGTATAGTACATCGTCCACAATAGCATACCGAGCCGAGCGAAGAATGATGCTCCTGGCTTGCTTCCGGTCGGCAGGTAACGTGCCGTCCTGAAGGTAGGCCTTGATGGGATCAATCCACGATGGTTCATGCTCGGTTTGCATGACTTCCTTCGTTGCAATACTCGGTTCATGAAGAAGTTCGAGATGAATGGTGCGGCCAAAACCGGATGGATCCTGAGAGGCTAACCTTGAAAGTGCATCTGCAGAAGTGTTATCCTCACGGCGAATTTGTGTGATTTTGAAGAGAGTAAATATGCGAGCTACTTCTTTGGCTTTAGACAGGTAAGTGGCCATTTTAGGATCCTTTGCTTCGTATTCTCCTGACATCTGTTTTACAACGAGAGCTGAATCGCTGAAAGCATGAAGGGACGCTGCTCGCATGGCGTGAGCGAGGTGCATCCCTGCTATCAAAGCTTCATACTCAGCTTCATTGTTCGAAGCTTGGAAATCAAAACAAAGAGCGTACTCAATGATCAGGCCCTCCGGTCCATTAAGAATTAATCCCGCACCACTTCCGTGTGTGTTTGAGGATCCATCCACGAAGAGTGTCCAAGCAAACGATTCAGGTTGGACGAGTGGTTCTTCGTCTTCAATGGGAAAAGTACACTCAACAACGAAGTCAGCCAAAGCTTGTCCCTTAATGGAGGGCCGTGGTCGATAATGGATGTCAAACTCGCCCAACTCTATTGACCATGGAACGAGACGACCCGAGAGATCAGGCTTGTGCAATATTCGCCTGAGAGGTTTGTCGGTGAGCACGACCATTGTGTGAGACTGAAAGTACGGACGAAGCTTCCTTGCGGCGATCAGAAGGGCAAACGCCAATTTTTCTGTATTCGGATATCTCTGTTCAGCTCCTTGAAGAATCTTGCTCACATAATAGATGGGAAGCTGTCGACCATCTTGCTCTCGGATTAAAACCGCACTGACGGCGGATTCTGAAACGGCCAAATAAAGGAAAAGATCTTCTCCAGGTAGGGGCTTAGAGAGTAGAGGCGGTGAGGCAAGATATTCCTTCAGTTTGTCGAAGGAGGTTTGACATTCGTCCGTCCACTCGAAATTTTTGATGTTCTTTAACGCCTTAAAGAACGGCAAGCAGCGCTCAGCTGACCTAGAGAGAAATCTGCTGAGGGCAGCTATTCTTCCCGTCAGGACTTGTATTTCCTTCATGCGTCTGGGAGCGACCATTTCTTGAATTGCTTGGATCTTTTCGGGGTTAGCTTCAATTCCCCTTTCGGAGATCATAAACCCAAGGAATTTTCCTGACGATACTCCAAAAGCACATTTGGTAGGATTGAGGCGCATGCGATACTCACGGAGGAGTGCGAAACACTGTCGTAGATCAGCAATGTGGTCCTCTGCTTGAAGGCTTTTGACAAGCATGTCGTCGACATAGACCTCCATGCCCTTTCCAATGAGAGGTTTGAATATTTTATCGACTAATCGTTGGTACGTCGCACCAGCATTTTTTAACCCGAAAGGCATGACGTTGTAGCAAAATAGACCTTGATCCGTGATAAAGGCCGTCTTAGCTACGTCGTCTGCGTGCATGCGGATCTGATTATATCCGGAAAATGCGTCCATGAAGCTAAGTAGCTGGTGACCCGACGTAGCGTCGATTAACGTATCGATGCGAGGCAGTGGGTAACTATCTTTGGGACATGCCCTGTTCAGATCCGTGTAATCAATGCAGATTCTCCATTTGTTTGCTCCCGCCTTTGGTACCATAACCACATTGGCTATCCACTCGGGATAGTCAATTTCCTTGATGAAATCAGCTGCCAGGAGCTTATCGATTTCGGTTTTGATTATCGCCTGTCTTTCTGGTGCGAAAGGTCGCTTCTTCTGTTTGACGGGTTTGAACGTGGGGTCGACCGAAAGCTGGTGAGTGATTACTGACGGATCAATGCCCTGCATGTCCGCTGCACTCCACGCGAAGACGTCCATATTGGATCGAAGGAAAGAGACTAGCTGGTCTCTAACTCTTGGCTCTAGCATTGAACCAATCCTCACTTGCCGCTCGTCATCCCCCTCTCTGATCGAGACAGAAACAAGAGCTTCTACAGGCTCCGCGCGTCTCAAAGTCTTTTCGTCTCGCTGGTCGTCAATAGAGAGTGTCTCTTCGATCTTGCACGATGCCACGTAACATCTTCGAGCTAGAATTTGATCTCCTTTCACATAACCAACTCCCCTTGGCGTAGGGAACTTCATGATGAGATGGTAAGTTGACGCCACTGCCTGCAATTTGTTGAGGCCTGTTCGTCCCAAAATCCCATTGTACGACGATTTAACTTTGACAATAAGGAAATCAAGTGTGTGCACCGCCTGACGAGGCATTTCTCCTGCGACGACCGTTAGGGAAGCAATCCCTCTTACCGGTGCAGAAGCACCTGTGAAGCCGTATAAAGGGGAAGATATTGGCTTGATCCTATCTTCGGAGATCCCCATTTGATCGAACGCATCATCGAAAAGGATGTCGGCAGAGCTTCCTGTATCGACCAAGATGCGTTTGATTTGGAAAGCATCTATCCTCAAAGTGATGACGAGTGCATCGTCATGCGGAAGGCTCACTCCCTCTAGGTCGGTATTGTCAAATTCTAGCGAGGTGAGTTCTTTTGCTCGCTTTGCCGGTCCTTGTGCAAGATTTACCTGTCTAGCATAAGCTTTTCGTGAAGAGCTAGATAGGCCGCCGGCGCTGGGTCCTCCAGAGATGGTATGTATAACAGGCGGATCCTTTGGAGGAGCTTCGTCGGTTCTTCGAGGATTACCTCTTCCCCCAGTCTGCTGCCGATGATTGTTTTTGACGAACTGCTTAAGATGTCCCCTGGCGATGAGATTCTCTATTTCTCGCTGAAGCACCTTGCACTCTTCTGTCGTGTGACCGTGATCCTTGTGGAAATGGCAGTATACTTGAGTGTCCCTTCTTTCCGCTGGACCTCTCATAGGTTTGGGCCATTTGAGGATGTTTTGGCCCTTGATTTGGTGAAGAATATGTCCGCGCGTAGTATTAAGAGGAGTAAAGGATTTTGAGAGGGCCGCTCGTGGACGTTTGGGTTCATCCTGATTGTTCCCCTCCAGACGGTCACGCCTCTTCTGCCCAGAGTGGATCTCTTCTTGTTGTGACGATGTCGAATCTTCCTCTGCCCGAAGGTACTTCTCTACTCGGTTCAGAAGATCTGACATATCTGCTGGTGGGCGCTTGTTTAAAGAGAAACGTAGAGGCGTTCCCGGCCTGACTCCCCTAGCCATTGCTGCAAAGGTTACTCCTGGATCCAAATGATCGATGAGGAGCTTTTCGGTGTTAAAACGAGCGTAGTATGATTTTAGGGATTCCCTTGGCCCCTGAATTATACTAAAAAGGGCCGAAGAATTTTTCCTCTGAATGCGACTTGTGAGAAAATTGCTTCGGAAGGATTCAGCCAACTGGGCCCAGCAAGAAATGGAACGAGGAGCTAAGTGTTGGAACCATACGTGTGCGGCTCCTTTTAACGTCACAGGGAAAGCCCGGCACATTATTTGATCAGGAACCAGATGCAGATTCATCCCCGAGGTGAAGCGGGCTAAGTGTTCCATTGGGTCTCCCTTGCCATCATATGACTCGCACGGAGTCATTTTGAAGTGTGGCGGAGTTGGGAAGAGATCGATCTCTTCGGAGAATGGCTGTCCAATTATAATTGGAGCGTTGGAGTATTGTTCTGCCCGATTACCCCCAGTATTGGGGTATGAGTGAGCCTCATTATAATTTTCTCGACGCTTTCTAGATCTTGGATTTCGCCTTTCGTCGTCAAATTCTTCATCTGTTACCTGGGTCTCGTGTTGGTTGTGACTTGTTTGCTCCGGGGTCTTTGAAGTGCCTGGAGGCCTGAGAGGTTCCGACTGTGGAGGCGGATGTTCTATAGCAGCTTGCAATTTCTCAATAGATTGTTGCATTGCTCGGATAACAGCCATTAGGTCGGTTTGGTTATCCATAGATGGAGCGACGTTCACTCCCATTGTGGTGACAGTGGTAATGGGAGGTTCAGATATGCCAGCAGTTTGGAGTGGACGATGAACTGTGTTTCCGGATGGAGGAGTAAATGTTACTGCCGGCGGTATCACTGCAATAGATGCCGGTGCCGTTACGACAGTTGGTATTATTGCAGGAATTACAGGTACCGTAGTGGTTCGCGCCATAGTAGTGATGGATGGCGTATTCATAATCTTTTTGCCGCGGTTGGGCGGCTGAGATGTGGGTACCCCACGAATTGGGTCGCGCATCAGAGGTGAAGACGACCCTGGTGGAGGGGTTCCTCCTAACTGAGCTTGCGGATTAGGATTCTGCGACATGATTTACTCACGAATTTCGTGTCCCACGGATGGCGCCAAAATGTTGTGGATGAAATCTGGAACACACTTCTGACGATTCGTGAGTGAACCTGCGCAGCAAAAACAACACCGATTACTTCGCCGGAAGTGTTTCCGGCGGAGACACTCCGATGCTTAAGTCAGTTAATCTGTCTGGATTTGAATATTACTGTTGAAACTGAGCACTTACCTCTTTCTTTGTCTCCATTTCCTTTATATAGAGCTCCCCAACAGAAGGTAGTTATGTCTCTTTATTAGGGAGTTACCCGAAGTAGAGATTTATTCCAGGATTAATGATCCGTTAATCTCCCTTTAATGGGCTGTTACCAATATTGATGAAGAGGTGGATTCAATGCATAAGTTATAGTTCTTTCAGATGACGACACGTGTCTTCATCTTGACTATGATAATTTTTGCCTGTATCACATTGAATTTCTCTTGATTGTAATATTGCTTATATATGAAATGCATGAAGGCGATATGTTTTGAATTTGATGATTCACTTCAAGCAAATAT